>JAMXBD010001086.1:0-491869 GCA_024138025.1 Combretum micranthum
TTATTTAATGGTTCCACTATATATTATGTTTTAATAAGCTGTCTATTTTGATTATCTTGATTTGAATTTTTTAGTTTTTAATATTATTATGTTTTTTCAACCATAACATGATTGCATAATAAAAGTAGGGTTGATTGATGCTTTCCATAAATCGTGATTTTTTATTCTTGCATGTCATTAACCCTTTTGATTATGATGTCTTTAAACATATTCAAAGAAACGTACTAATATTGATGAACTCTCCATTTTGAGTACTTGATTATGTTGTGTTCCTTACTCAAGGTTTTATGAAAGACATGGTATTTTTTTTTTTTTTTTTTGTACTCAAGAGTGGTTGTAAAACTTTAACTTCTTTACTTTTGTTCATAATCTTAGATTGAAGTCTTATAGTTGAAATTGGCTTGAAGAGAAAGGAGCTAAGTACGTTGGCAAACAAGTAAAGGTATAATTTACTATTGCTGATATGCGGATAAGGTGGCCTACGACGTGGCACCAAATGGACGTTGCACAACACATTAATAGTAAAGTGTAACACCAAGATAAAAGGCAAATTTATAATAGGTAAAGAATATCTACACTCTTTTAGATGGATAGATAGAAGAGTTTGTATTATCCTATGAGTTCTACAAAAGATAAACAAGATTAAGTCTTTGGGGGGATACAAAAATAGGGTATGAAAGTTTTTTGCTTGAAAATATGTTCATCATTGATTGCAACAAAAACTTTAATTCTTTGTTAACATGGAAGAGAATAATGGTGTAGAGAGATCAATCTACGAAATATAATTTATTGTGGAGCTCATATATATATAATGTCCAAGGTTAATTCTTTAGATTTCTTTGCATCCTACCACTAAACTAAAGAATTAGATTTTTTTTTTTTAATGATTCGAAGTTTTGATTGGTGAGCTTGTAACAGGTTTTATTAAAATTTTCTATATAAATTTAACCTTTTTCAATAGGCTTAAGTATCAATTAGGTTCCATTACACATAATGGGGCTTGGTTCTACTCCTATTTAGCCTATTAGGGTTAGTAAACTTTGATTAAGCTTGTGTGTATATAATTTAAAAGATCTAATATTGATGATTGCTTATTACTAGCAAAAACTCCATATAGAGGGGAGCAAGTGCTTTTGAAAACATAACCACTATATTTTTCACATTTGTCATATGAACATTAAGTTTATTGAGATTGTTTGTTTTGCTTTTCTAATCCCTTCTAAACCCTTTTTATATGATTGATTGTTGTATCAAAACATTAGCCTTTTGTATTTACATGAAGTGCATACACGCACACTACACATATGTGATACCCATATATATACCCATGTAATGAACTCTTCCACAATGAGAACTAAGGACATGCTAGATAAAGAAGACTTTGCAAGACAGCTGAAGCATTTGAGTAAACAAAGGAGAACCTAAGAACGAGATTACCAAAAGGCATGAACTACCATGAATGTTTAAGATTATCCTATTGCCAAAATGGATCAATTACTTTTCCCACAATATATTTAAGACTATTATATGTGGCACAACCACACTTTTATTTTTATATTTTATTGTTTCTTATTTGTCCTTTTTTCCATTTCATGATTTTTCTTTCTCTTATCAGGCTGCTAGGTTATTAAAAAGGTACTTTTCATGTATTACAAATAGCTTGTTTTTCCTTATTTCTCCTTGAGAAGCTATCTTCAATATTAGAACTCTTTCTTTAATTTATTCAATCTTATTAATCGAAATCTTTCTATCTATATGACGTAATCCTTATTAATTAGATTCACTATGAGTGATATAGGTTTATATAGTTAATCTCTTTGTTGTTTTTTATAATTGTGAATTACATTAATTATTGAAATTCAGTAAGAAATTCTATACATTTATTTGTCTATTTCTCAATTCTTTTGATCAATACTCATACATATTTTCATAAATGTGAGAAATTCATAAATATATATTCTTTTAATTTTTTTAAGATCCTAAGATTCCATAAAGAGTCATCATTTTTATTGGTTGCACAGCAAAGATTATTCTTAAAAGGTCCTCTTAATCACCTCCCTTTAATTTATTGATGGTTTTTATCCCATAATGCTCATGCCTTTATTTTCTCTTCAAAAGGAAGTATAAACCTAACAGACTTACGGCAACAATTAAAGCTGTGCAAGGAAAAAAAAAAGAATAGAAAAAAAAAATGATTCCACTCTGAATCCAACTGGACCCTAATTTTGTTTATTTTTCAAATGGTTAATATCACAAATATTACCTAAACTTTAGTAAAATATGCAATTAGGTATCCAAAATTTAAAATTAGTCGATTTAGTACTTAAAAGAATTTTTCATGTACGATAATAATACCTTCATCAAGTTCATTCGGGTACTAAATTGATCAATTCTAAAGTTTTTTAGGTACCAAATTGATAAATTTCAAAGTTTAAAAACTAAATTGATCAATTCTAAAATTCATGTACCTAATTACATATTTTATCAAAGTTCATGTATCATTGATATTATTCCTTTTCTAAAATAGTTCGATTTGCGGTTTGGTTTGTGAATAGTAAATGATTCGCAATTTGGTTTGAGACCTCAAATTATTTTACATATATATTGTTTTCAACTCAAATATATTGTTTTTTCTTTTAATTATTTTTAGAATTTTTTTTATTTAGATATGTATCCTTCATGAGTATTATTGATGGTCTAATCTAGAATAAAGGCCATCCGAATCGAGTCTAGCCACAAGCAAATTGGACGTTTACTTAGGCTAAGGCCCATGCCATGCCAGTAGCGACATAAGCCCTCACTTAGGCATTCATCACTTTAGCTTGACATCTAGCCAATCCTTCCAGTACTTGGTTGACCCTCACTCAACGCCTCTCGACATATGCTCCTTGTTAGGCTCGACACGTACAAAAGTGGACTAGTTGATTCGCCCACGCCCACTACAATTGATGTCAACTGTCCATTTGCTCGTAATCTCATGACACACTCAACTACCTGAAACAAGGCAATTATAAATAGCTTTTTTCCCTCCATGGAACGATAATGTCACATATAATTTACCTGCTCATCGCTATGATCGCTAACTTAAGGATCAAGCTAACCATGCTAGGCTTATGCTCGACATGCCATTAAACGAGTTTTTGTTTTGCATGCCCTTTACCATAACCATTAAAGCCCATATTCATTGTGCCAACCTCCATAGGATTTGAACTAGCAACAAGTATGAAATTAGATTGGTCATATCATGTTTCGATTGTTGTGGTATTTACGAATATGATAATTTTAGATTATTGCTTTAGTATTTTGATTTTTTTTTTTGTCTTACTAATTATTCACTTCAATTACTTTGTTACTTATTGGTTTATGTAGTTGATTATGTATCGATTAAAAGGACAACAAATTGAAATATGCCCCTCATATTAGGATATCATATTCTAATTTTATGATATCCAATATATTATTGTAGTTCATGATAATTCTAGAGAATAAAACTGGTGTATAATTATAGTTTTATGATTGATAACATCTCTTCCCATTATAAGTTTTAACATATTTATTTTGTTAATTTTAAATATTGTTTTTTGTATTTGCATTAGTAATTAATGTAATGGAACCTCTCATAGAATGTATTTTTATTTTAAGGATGAAAAAATGGATCTAACTACAAATGAACTTTGGGCCAACAAAAAAAAAAAAAAAAACCACAAATGCACTATACAAACTTTTTTTTTTTCATTATTCTTATAATTAGGTTCAAATTTAAAATAAAAACCAAACTATAATAAACAACTTGTTTTGAAGAGAGAACCAGACTAACTGCTCCATGCCAGCACGCCCACCCTTAGGAATAGCTATTCAAACTTATATTGATATTCTTCCTTATTTCTATATAATATTGGTAAGTCTAAATAGGTGACTACATTCATCTTTGACCATAATTGGCATACCCTTATAAATCATATGATGTCGGTATTATGCACTCCACATTCTCGACGTACCACATATTTTTGAACATCTTAGAAAAGTTTGGAACTCTTCAGCGTTAAAATTACCTCCATGAATTCTCCTTTTCCCTTGCCCTCTAGTCCGTTGCTATCCTCTGTATAATTTTTCTACTCTATGATGACAAATCTTCAAACTATTGACCATTTCTTGATGTCTCACTTCAAAAATTGCCCAGATGCATTCTCGTTCGGCGCGATCTTGTGCTTGATCTTCTTGTTATATAGACACGAAAACCCTAACTAATGTTGAAATTGTGGAAAATCTATTACATTTTCTTTCTTTTCCAATATGCTATTATCTTAATGGCTTAATCAATTGTCATAAATTTGTTGTATTTTCTTTCTCTTATCAATATGCTATTATACCTTAATTTCTCAATCAATTGTCAAAAATTCGTTACATTTTTTTTTTTCTCTTGCCAATATGCTATCGTATCTTAATGCTCTAATCTTTGATTGATCTAGAGTGGAATTTATTATTCCATCCTCCCTTTGGTTTTCTGTCTAATTTTCCTATTTTAATGAAGCGAATTTAGGGTTGATTCAAGAGAGAACACTAAGATATTTTTCTACATTTTCTTAAGGTGAAGTTTGTTTGCCCTTCCTATTTTATCTCCAAATCTAAATAGAAGTTAATAATTGCTGCCCACAAATTTAGGCAGAAAAACCACCTAATATTAGATACAAGCTAAAGTAACCGCATCAATAAAATAACATTATTATCCTCGAAAACTAATATATATGAGGAGGTTAGTTGAAGTGGTCACTTGTGTATTGTGTGTAAGTTCATGCTATACATAGACTTAGAGAAGTGATAAAGTGATAGCACATAACCTGATGATCCGAGATAGATGGTAGAGAAAGAAATTATCAATTTCGATGTCTAATATACACAATTGATGAATAAGGAATGAACAATCTTTGCTTGGAATGCTTGTTTGATATGTGATTGAACATTGTTTCTCTCATCTCTCCAAAAGTATCAAATGAGGAGGCTTTCTTGAGTATTTATAGACTCTTCGGCCTAATTGCATTGAATTACTCGTTTTATTGATCAACGAATGAGATAGAACATACTCATTTTAGACTTATCTTAATAAGTTTGTTATTGACTCATGGACAATAGACATCCTTATGGGTGTACTAGCTTATCCAAGAGAGCTTGAAATGGACAAACGAATCGATCTGACAGTTTTGTTTCGAGCCGACTAAGTCAAATTTTCCTAATTCATCCCATAATATGAAATAGAATGCCAAAAACTTATTACTTACGAAACTTCTATAGTCTCATCAACGGGGCTAATAAAATAAATATAATCATTAATATATTAACTATTTTAGTGGTGTAATTTAATATTTGATCTAAGAAAATATAAAAAAAAAAATGATAACTTGGCACAAAGATATGATCCAAAAGAATGAGTAATAGATCTACCAGGCCTTACAGATAATTAATTCACTTTCGTAGCATGATAATATAGCTTTATGATTGGTTGAGATTGGCCGATGTATTTCCATTTTGCACTAATTAAATTGGAAATCAAATGGAAACAAATACTATTATCATGAATAACTATATTAGATGGCATTGAAACTTCAAGATAAATTCAAATAATGTATCAATATTTCAAATAGTTAAGTAAAATGATTAATATTTCATAAAGTGTATAAAATAAGATCTCAACATTTTAAATGAATAGATGGAAAAAAAAAATCACTGCTATATAAACTAGTGCAACCTTTTTGTAATCATTTATTATCCTGTTAAAACAATGATTTTATTTTTTAACTATTTAAAATGTGATAGTTATTTTAACTCATTTTATGAGATGTTAATCACTTTTCTTTAACTGATCAAAATGTTACTATCTTATATAAGCTTAATCATAAATGTATATACCTTGTAGTATAATTTTTTTAATAAAATAATATCTTAAGGAAATATAAATGGGTGTGTAGTAATAAAGAAAGTTCCAAAACTATTCTATCTATAATATAGTATCAATGTCAAAGCTAAAACTTTGTAGTCATGATATATATATGTATATATATATGTGGGTCTTTTAATAGGATTAGTTAGATTTAATTTCTTCTACCCACTGGCTACTAATGTATAATGTAATTGGGAAAAGGAGAATAATTATTAATATATTGGAGGGGGAGAAAAACAAAGAAACGTAGAATACCTTTTATTATTATTATTAATAGATTCTTAACAATATAAAGCAACAATACCAACACGTATGATTATGCAAGAGAGGACACAAATTGAAATATGCCCTCATATTAGGATATCATATTCTAATTTTATGATATCCAATATATTATTGTAGTTCATGATAATTCTAGAGAATAAGACTGGTGTATAATTATAGTTTTATGATTGATAACATCTCTTCCCATTATAAGTTTTAACATATTTATTTTGGTTAATTTTAAATATTTGTTTTTGCATTTGCATTAGTAATTAATGTAATGGAACCTCTCATAGAATGTATTTTTATTTTAAGGATGAAAAAATGGTTCTAACTACAAATGAGCTTTGGGCCAACAAAAAAAAAAAAAAAACCACAAATGCACTATACCAAACTTTTTTTTTTCATAATTCTTATAATTAGGTTCAAATTTAAAATAAAAACCAAACTATGATATACAACTTGGTTCGGAGAGAGAACCAGACTAAACTGCTCCATGCCAGCACGCCCACCCATAGAAATAGCTATTCAAACTTATATTGATATTCTTCCTCTATTTCTACATAAATATTGGTAAGTCTAATTAGGTGACTACATTCATCTTTGACCATAATTGGGCATACCATTATAAATGATATGATGTCGGTATTATGCACTCCACATTCTCGACGTACCACATATTTTTGAACATCTTAGAAAAGTTTGGAACTCTTCAGTGTTAAAATTACCTCCACGAATTCTCCTTTTCCCTTGCCCTCTACTCCGTTGCTATCCTCTGTATAATTTTTCTCCTCTATGATGACAAATCTTCCAACTATTGAACCATTTCTTGATGTCTCACTTAAAAAATTGCCCAGATGCATTCTCGTTCGACGCGATCTTGTGCTCGATCTTCTTGTTATATAGACACGAAAACCCTAACTAATGTTGAAATTGTGGAAAATCTATTACATTTTCTTTCTTTTCCAATATGCTATTATATCTTAATGGCTTAATCAATTGTCATAAATTTGTTGTATTTTCTTTCTCTTATCAATATGCTATTATACCTTAATTTCTCAATCAATTGTCAAAAATTCGTTACATTTTTTTTTCTCTTGCCAATATGCTATCGTATCTTAATTGCTCTAATCTTTGATTGATCTAGAGTGGAATTTATTATTCCATCCTCCCTTTGGTTTTCTGTCTAATTTTCCTATTTTAATGAAGCAAATTTAGGGTTGATTCAAGAGAGAACAAAGATATTTTCTACATTTTCTTAAGGTGAAGTTTGTTTGCCCTTCCTATTTTATCTCCAAATCTAAATAGAAGTTAATAATTGCTGCCCACAAATTTAAGCAGAAAAACCACCTAATATTAGATACAAGCTAAAGTAACCGCATCAATAAAATATTAACATTATTATCCTCGAAAACTAATATATATGAGGAGGTTAGTTGAAGTGGTCACTTGTGTATTGTGTGTAAGTTTCATGCTATACATAGACTTAGAGAAGTGATAAAGTGATAGCACATAACCTAATGATCCAGAGATAGATGGTAGAGAAAGAAATTATGCAATTTCGATGTCTAATATACACAATTGATGAATAAGGAATGAACAATCTTTGCTTGGAATGCTTGTTTGATATGTGATTGAACATTGTTTCTCTCATCTCTCCAAAAGTATCAAATTAGGAGGCTTTCTTGAGTATTTATAGACTCTTCGGCCTAATTGCATTGAATTAATCGTTTTATTGATCAACGAATGAGATAGAACATACTCATTTTAGACTTATCTTAATAAGTTTGTTATTGACTCATGGACAATAGACATCCTTATGGGTGTACTAGCTTATCCAAGAGAGCTTGAAATGGACAAACGAATCGATCTGACAGTTTTGTTTCGAGCCGACTAAGTCAAATTTTCCTAATTCATCCCATAATATGAAATAGAATGCTAAAAACTTATTACTTACGAAACTTCTATAGTCTCATCAGCGGGGCTGATAAAATAAATATAATCATTAATATATTAACTATTTTAGTGGTGTAATTTAATATTTGATCTAAGAAAATATATAAAAAAAATGATAACTTGGCACAAAGATATGATCCAAAAGAATGAGTAATAGATCTACCAGGCCTTACAGATAATTAATTCACTTTCGTAGCATGATAATATAGCTTTATGATTGGTTGAGATTGGCCGATGTATTTCCATTTTGAACTAATTAAATTGGAAATCAAATGGAAACAAATACTATTATCATGAATAACTATATTAGATGGCATTGAAACTTCAAGATAAATTCAAATAATGTATCAATATTTCAAATAATTAAGCAAAATGATTAATATTTCATAAAGTGTATAAAATAAGATCTCAACATTTTAAATGAATAGAAATGAAAAAAAAAATCACTGCTATATAAACTAGTGCAACCTTTTTGTAATCATTTATTATCCTGTTAAAACAATGATATTTTTTAACTATTTAAAATGTGATAGTTATTTTAACTCATTTATGAGATGTTAATCACTTTTCTTTAACTGATCAAAATGTTACTATCTTATATAAGCTTAATCATAAATGTATATACCTTGTAGTATAATTTTTTTAATAAAATATATCTTAAGGAAATAAATGGGTGTGTAGTAATAAAGAAAGTTCCAAAACTATTCTATCTATAATAGTATCAATGTCAAAGCTAAGACTTTGTAGTCATGATATATAATGTATATATATATATATGTGGGTCTTTTAATAGGATTAGTTAGATTTAATTTCTTCTACCACTAGCTACTAATGTATAATGTAATTGGGAAAAGGAGAATAATAGGGGTGTACAAAAAAACCGATGAAACCGAGAAACCGAACCGAAACCGGAAAACCAATACGAAAAATATGGTTAACCGGTCCATTGGTTTCGGTTTAGGATTACGGTTTTTATTTTTTTCGGTTTTCGGTTTCGGTTTCGGTTTGTAACCACAAAAAACCGATGGTTAACGGTTAACCGTTCTATTTATAAATGTATTATATATATAATTTACATATATAAATAATTATTTTATATATATACATATGATTTTCATATACATATAATTTACCTATGTTAATATTCTTGAATTTCGACTAAAATACTATTACCTTATGATTAATGGAGTTAATTTGGTAATTGATTTAGTTTGATTTTATTGATATGATACATTCAAAGGTTCATTTTTCCCCTTTTCTTAATTTCATTTTCTTTTTTTTAGCTCTAGTAATATATATAATAGTTTAAAGAAAAACTTTATGATAAAGGCTAAAAAAAGGTTTTTTGAAATTATCAATTTGATTTGTTGAAACCATTACGTTAAATGGTTAAAAAACGAAAACCGAATAAATTAACCGAATAAAACGGTTAACCATTTATAATGGAACCGGTTAAGGATCGGAATATTAAAAACCGATAATTACGGTTAGGTTCAAAAAATAAGGCCACGGCCGGTTAATCGGTCCATGAACACCCTTAGAGAATAATTATTAATATATTGGAGGGGGAGAAAAACAAAGAAACGTAGAATACCTTTTATTATTATTATTAATAGATTCTTAACAAGATAAAGCAACAATACCAACACGTATGATTATGCAAGAGTGGACACGAATCTATTTGGTTTGGTTTGGTTTTTGCCGTAAATCATAATTTAATATTTTTTTTTTATTTTAAACCAAACCATTAATGGCTTAGTTAGGTTAGAATTACAAATTGAATTAAATTTGTAATTTAAAAACCAAAAGCTTTGTTTCAATCTTTTTATATTTATGAGGATATTTGAAATTTTAAAACTT
Organism: Combretum micranthum; assembly: GCA_024138025.1. NCBI lineage: Eukaryota > Viridiplantae > Streptophyta > Magnoliopsida > Myrtales > Combretaceae > Combretum > Combretum micranthum. Next base: position 10,016 of record JAMXBD010001086.1, read on the forward strand.
GAAATAGAAAACAAAAGAATTATTCACTAATAAAAAATCATCAATCAACAAACGACAATACATATTAACAATTATAACTAAATAAATAAGTTTATACTTCACAAAGTTAAAAAAAATAAAAAAGAAAATATGAGAAAAATACAGATTTGAACATTTAATATAGATCAATGTTCGTCCAATTATAAATATCATAAAAAAAAAACTATAAGAAAATATGCAATCTTTAATCATTTATTGTAAGAAAATTTATCCTTTTATATATAATACATTTTAAAATAGCTTGGTTCGTTTTTATGAATGCAATTGATTACTCTATATCATTCATATATTTACGGCTTAGTTCAAATTAAGAATTTTTTTAAAGCAAATTAGTTGAAAAACGATATTTTTGGTTTTATTTGATTCAGTTAATACTTTTTTTTTTTTAACCCCTCACTCCTAATGCAGATTATGATTGGCTGTTTCGGGATGAAAATAAACTGAATTTACAGACCGACTTATAAGGAAATGGTCCTGTGCCTATGTTTCATCTCATTATCTTTCTTGTAGCCCAGAGCTCTCCTTCCAGAACCTGAATGCTGCACTTTTCTCCGATTTATACAAGCAAATCATTAGGAGGACAATGGAACTTTCATTTTCTCACGATTAGTGGATTCTGTTATGATTTTGTAGATCCCCAAAAGTTAAGGAAGATTAGATACATTTAATCATAATTAAAACATGAAAAAGTACTAGGTGGCTAGTGGCTACTCAGTGAGTGCGCATAGGACGTAACATCGGATACACATGGCAGTTGAGTAAATGGTGCAACTTCTAGAGTTTGATTCTACTTAAAACTCTGATAAATGTTCTTTTTCCAGTACGAGATTGGTCCAATTTAGGGCTCGCAAGCTATAGATATTTGCAGTTTTTGAATTTTCTTTTTCAAATGTGTTGATTATACTGATAAAATTCAAATATTTTGTCTTATTGTGAAAATTTATTAAATTAAATGAATGTTTATGATTTGATAGAAATATAGTCGAGACAAAAATTTGGAATAACAAATGTCTATCTAGGGCAGGATTTTATTTTTGAACTTGGCAGCAGTCTTTGACATCAAAGTAGTTACAAATAAGGAAAACAGAATGCTTAATTATTATACACTATTAAATGGTATCATGAATATTAACGAAATTGGTACTATCTAAAGCAATTACTATATATGATTTACGAAGTAAGGAATGAGTATGATTACCACATCTCCAAAAGAAGAATAATAAAAATATATATTTTTTTATTATAGGAATATGAATCGAATCTAGTACCTTTTACTTGAAAATCCAAGATAATACCATAAAGCAATAATGCCATTAACATAAATAATATAGTTATTCCAATATAAAGATAAATGCTAGGTTGAAGCCAAGTAATCTTAAACCATTAATTATACTCCATAGCATGCATATGAAGGTATAAACAGAAAGTTGAAACATTAGGTGAGTTTGGTTTATTGGTCCGCTGTCACTTTGGTATCTATTTGAATAAGAATATTTGTAAAATATATATATATATATATAGATTAGAAATAGATATATTTACTTATAAACATATTATACATGTTAATATATAGATGCAAATTAAATATAAATAAAAGAAAAATACATCATTCAAATAGACTTTAAAAATTATCCTTTGAATGAAGTAAAAGTGTGGGATTACAATAAGCTATTAAATCTTATATAGAAAATTGGCAAATTTAGGTTGTCCAAAGTTTATCTTTAAATTTTAATATCATGAATATATAATAAAAAATTACAAATTATATACAATATAAGTACTTCTAAAGTAGCATAGGATAAGTTTGGTTTCAAAATTAACGAATATCCTAGACCCTTTTATTTCAGAGAAAAACAATATGTGTGTGTGTGTGTGTGGTGTGTTGTGATATATTTTCTTTTTTTTTTTTAAATTCCTAATAGGTAGTTTTGTGTAATCTTGGAGATAGTTTCACATGTGTAATGCGATTCCATGTTTTCCAATGCTTTTGCCATTGGTAAACTAACAAAAAAACACGGCCTAATATCTATTAAAGTAGCAATATATGTATGTATATATTAATTTTTTTACGTGACAATATATTATTAAACGAGACATGGAAGGAATATCAAATTGATACCGTAATATTTGTCCTATTTTAATATATGAAAATGAAATAAGGTGAGCCTAAAATATTGTGGAGCATTATTTATAATAAAACATCCCATAATTTTTTTTTTCTTTTTCAACTCTCTAGGCCAATGGATCCAAAAAATCTAATATGGACGAGTTGGCACTTGGTACCTATTTATTTATTTTTATTTTATTTTTTCATTACAATAAAAAAGAAGAAATCCAATCCGACACCTCTCACTTAAGAGATAAGATAAAATATCACTAAACTGCAATTTTATTAGCCACTTAGCACCTATTTTGAAACGAAAATTTGAGCACCTGAACTACATAATCTAACATTTTCGTCACAAAGGAGGGACCGACATATTTGAGTTTCATCAATTGATGTATCTGGGACTCGCATATCTTCTATGTATTTGAAAGCCTATGTCTTTAAAATATGGACGCGATTGAGGAGTTCAATTCTGTCACACTCACACAAGACCATTGATTAAAATGTTGACTTTTACAAGATTAGCCATTATTTGTAGGACTACTCATGAATCATTTTCAACAGGAAAATAAATGCTCGGCTCATTCTATATCACGATCTTTATTCCTAAATGATATTAACCTTGTAGCTTAATGATATTTTATTTTGATATTTATCATTGAGGTATTGAATTCGATTCTCTATGTTGTAATAGTTTTACCTACCACGTTATTGTAATCATTAAAAAAAAAACTTTATTAATTTATATAAGAAATAATATATCCATCAGTCCTAAAATATCCGAATTATGTAATAATGTAGTAAAGCATGACTTAAACTCAAGTGCTGCTTTAGGAACACAAGCTCTTACACACTAGGCCTTTCTTTCTTCCTTGTTAGTATTTTTATGAGGTGTTAGTTTGTTAAAACAATAATAAATTTTTTAATAAAAACCGAGTGTGTAAAATAGTAGCGCAAATTATTTTGAAAATTATCCATTCTACTATTTTATATATGTGGGTGTGTGCATATGATGAATTTTTTTTCTTATTATGAAGGTCTGTTCTCACATCTTCCTTTCTTAAATAACCAGATTTTTGTGGAAGATCCTATAGTGAGTAGCTTGTTAATTTTAGCCTTTGATGTGTATTTTCCCCAGAGGGATTACACTGGGTCCAACCATTAGCAGAAGACATGTGACTCGTGACCCATATATTTTATTTAAAGTGCCGCTTGTGATTATCCAGCTCATTCCAATTACACGTCTCCTTTGTTTTATTATAGCACTTTAACTCAACAACTCCTCAACGTAATCCATTTCTATAGTAATGTGAATTTTCAAGGAAATATTTCAAGAATCATATCAATTGGGTTTGTTTGTTTCATTGGTGTGAAGACAGTACGTAGCATTTTTAAATAGATTTTTTATCAAAAAATAAATATAGATAAAAATATATTTTTATTCATAAATAAATTAAATAGACTAGATTCAGATAAAATATAGAAACAAATCAAATAAAATAAATAACAAACCATCTAAATAAACCCTTAATTGAATAAAAATTACTTGTTCATCCATTCATGTGCTCACAATACAGATAAAAGGGGGAAAAAAAATTAAAAATGGTGTTTATATGGAAATTTTTTAGATATGGATTAGAGAATCCACATGTGCATTATATTGTAATATAGGGGTTTGTAATATATTTTAGGGTATTTATGATTTATAAAAACTTAAATTAAAAGATATGAACAATCAATCTTCTGATATGACGTATTAAAGTGAGAATCAAAATAGTTATTCCAACCAACCCATATGAACACGAATAAATGAAACAATGAAGCATAATCTCGAAAAGAAAACTCAATATTTCTTGATAAGCAGTTGTTCGCAATGAACATAAAAGTATCAAAGATGGAAAAACTTATGCTAACTTTATCTTGATGACCCTTATATACTATTATAAGTCTAGTAAGGGTAATAACGGAACATAAAAATTATAACAAGTAAAATAGGAAACTTAAAAGTAAGTTTTGGAAATAAGGCACGATGGCACGTTGCTCCATATGGCCATGCATTGCAGGATGAACTTAGCAATCGCACAATCAAATAGCGAAAGAGAAATCATCACCGTCGCGCACTACTAGAAAACTAGCATTTAGAGACAGAAAATTTGCGACGAAAATTTCTGTCTCTAAAAAATTGAATTAGAGATAGATTTGCGACGGATTTGTGATGACATAAATTATGAATAATCTTCTAATTTTTATATGCTTCTAAGACGGAATTTGCGACGGATTATACATTGATTTGCGACGAAAATTTTTCTGTTGCAAATTTGTCTCTGATTTTAGAGGGAAATAAATTATTTTAGCGCCAATTTCTATTTTTTTTAAATTCTGTTGCAAATTTGTCTCTAAACTAAATTATTACATATATGTATATATAAATAATTATGTTTAAAATTTAGTTTTAATTATACATATCTAAATATAATTATACAAATGTGCATTATATAATAAGGACATATATTATATTTGTAAATTAATTTTATTATATAATATAATATGTATAATCATATGTTATTTAAACTAATTATATATATTTTATTTATAATATATTTATTATTACATTACATATTCATATATTATAAAGTATAAATTAAAAATAGTACTTAAAATATAAATATTATATTTATATCTTATTATATTCTTTTACATAATAACTTATATAAAAAAAATCAAATTATACAACTTAATAAAATAGTGTATAACAATAATATAATATGTTATATACAAGTAATATCATAAAATAATACTTAAAAATAAAGTATATTTCATATAATAAAATATATATAATAAAATAATTAATAAAAATGTAAAATTGGTATATTTAAACATATACAAATATATAAATAATATATTATATTTCAATAATATATTAATAAAAATATATATTCATATTATTTGTAATTTTTTATTATATATTTATCATGAATTCATATGTTTTTTAATATAAAAAAATTTATTATATATCTTACATAATTTATATTTACAAACTGTATTTTATTTAAAATATAATAACATATTTGGGGAAAAAATAATTACTATGTAAAATATAGTATATTTAAGTAATAAAATATATAATATAGAATAATTAGTTAAATATATTTAAATTGATATTGTATATTATTTATTAATATATTAATGAAAAATATATGTTTATTTATATTGTTTATATTATATTATAGTTTATTAAGTGTAACAAAAATGAAATAAAAAATAAACACATTAATTAAAAATATACAATTTATTAAGTTAATATAAAATATTAAATAAGTAATGTAAAAAATATAATAATAATAATAATAATATCATTAAATATATAAAATTTATATGTATAACATTATTTATATTACATAATATATAATATTTTTTAATAATAATATCATATTTGGAAAAAAAAATTATAATATACTATTGAAATATTATATATTTATAATAAATATATAATTTAAAATAATTATTATAAAATGTAAACATTGTATATATATTATTTTAATAAAATATTAATGAAAAATCCTTAATAAATAGGTAAAGTGAAATTATAAAATAAAAATAAATTATAAAAGATATGTAAAATGTTTTATAGTTATAATATTGTAAATTGTGATATCTCTTAAATAAACAGTAGTGGAACTTTACTTATGAAGATATGAATTAGTTATCGGTTTAGTACTTGTGAAAACTTCAATATTAAGTGTGCTTAGTATGTAGCATTCTATGATGGTTGACCTCCTGGGAATGATAAATAAGAGGCAAATGAGTATTTTTTAAATAATTTGTCTTAGAATCAGAGACAGATTTGCGACGGAATAATTTTTTTAATATTTACTAATTGGATATTTAAAAAATAACTAATTATAAAAAGTGACAAATTTGCGACAGAAAATAAATCAGTCTCTAAAAGAATTAGCGACGATGATTTTTGAGACAGAAATTTGCAATGGAAAATCTGTCTCTGAAAGTCTTTAGAGACAGATTTTTCACTTTCAGAGACAGAAATTTTTTGTCTCTAAAGCCAAAATTTCTTGTAGTGGTGAAATCTCTAGTCACAATCCTAGGCACGGTCATGCCATAGGTCGTGATTTTCTTGACTTCAATTTTCTTTGATGATAATGGTCTTACAGACTTGATCACGGTCATATCTGTCATCACAAACTTTGTCACGACTGTAATATAGGGAGTGATCTCATTTATGTATTCATTTGCTTGCTTTGCTTCAATTACCGTTTTGGGCACGGACATGGTCTTCAATATTGATTAGTTTTCCTTTAAGTTTTGTCTTTCCTCCACACTTAAACACACTAAATCATGCTCATCAAAAGCGTATCATATATTCCTGTAAATACTCCAATTCACCATCACTCGATTCATCCATAAGGATCCGTTGAGCTAAGTTTGTCCATTCTCTAACTTTAGCTCAATTCGTCGGTTCAAACGAATCATGATTCTTATCATATATGATTAGAAGAAGTACAGATATGAAACATTCATTAGACTAACTTAATTATATATATTGTAATTTTTTTTCTCATATTTCATTAAAACTATACTTACACTACATATTTCTTATGGAAATAATCTAAAGAAAGAATTTGCTTTCAATAAAAAATTGTGCTTTGTTCAAAGAGACACACACACACACACACATATAATATTGTGCTCACACAAAGTATTACAACAGGAGATTAATCATGCAATATTATCTCTTTCGCACCTAAACTTAATCTTTACATTACGGAAACTAATTTAAATTAGTGCAATGCACAATTAATTAAACCTCTAGTAATTTGATTTTTTATTCATCCTTGAATGATTTCTCTTGTTTTAGTATCCTGCTTTTATTCATAGATATATGAAGTATATCTTTTTACAATACGAATTTCTATATTTTTGTCCATGAAACCATCTAGCCCATGGAAAATTAACATTAAAATACTTGAAAGTATTAAAATAATAGGTATTTTAATAATTTGATTGTTAAATAACTTATAAGAAATAATTCACTTCTCCCTACTATTCATCATATCTAATTGGTTTAGCTTGAACATGATCTATCCAGCAGTTGCCATATTCTAGAATCTCGTTTTACCCGATGTTTGAGAGTCTCTAAAGTTTATTTTTTCTTTTGGAAGTTCTTTTGGATCTTGAGTTTTGTCTTTAATACCAATTTGAACCATTTCATTCTTTTCTTTGTATTTCTAGTATTGGAAGCTTCAACAAAACCCCAAAACTTGCAAATAAGTTTACCATGAGTTTTACAAGTCTTAGCAATTTGGCTATCAACTCTTAAGATCAATGTGTTGTATGCTTTTTAAGGGACAAACATGTCAAATCCTATCTTCTACCACTATTAAACTAATTAGAGAGCATTTCTTGTGCTAGTCCCAATCTATGTGCATGTATACCCATGGTAGAAGCAAGATAGGATAATTGACTGGACAAAAGAATGAAACTACACCTAGTGATTCTAGCTATACTACATAGGATGCAGAGAACTCGATGGTGATGACATGGTGGGTGAATTCGATGGAGGAAGACATAAGCACCAACTATATGTGCTATCATATGACCAAGGAGCTTTAGGACAATGTCATCCAAATGTGCTTAGGCTTAGGAAATCAATCTCAGGTATATGAGTTGACTTCGAATTGGAAGAAATCTGCCAAGGTGCGAATACTGTCATTAGGTATTTAATTCCTTGAAATGTCTTTGGCAAGACTTGGATCTTTCAATGATTTTAAATGGAAATGTACTCATGATTGTAACCATTATTTAAAAAAAATGGTGGAGGATAATCGTATTTTTAAGTTTCTCATTGGACTTAACAAGGAGTTTGATGAAGTTAGAGGCAGTATCATCGGTAGATAACTGCTTCCATCTATTGGTAAAGTGTTCTATGAAGTCCGTCGGAAGGAGAGTCGTCGTCTTATTATGCTCAGCAAGAAAAACCCTAGCAGTCCCGTTGAAAACTCTTCTCTTGCGGTTGGAGTGAATGCTAGCCAAAATACTAACAAGAAATCTAATGACAAACCTCATGTTTGGTGTGACTATTGCGACAAACCATGTCATACACATTAGACATGCTGGAAACTTCATGGAAAGCCAACAAATTGGAAGGGCTCTCATGAAGGATGGTTTAATAAGACTCCTGCTGCGCATAAGGCAGATTCGACCCCCTTCAACAAGGAGCAAATTGATCAAATCCAATATTATTGAAGTTTAACTCGGGATCATCTAGTGCTCCTAATGCTTCTGTGGCTCAAGCAGGTAATAATTTTAAGGCATTATTTTTTTCACTCACTAAATTATTCTACTCCTTAGATCATAGATTCGGGAGCCTCTATTCATATGATTAGTTCGTTAGCTTATTTCATTCTTACTATCCTTACTTAAGCCACGAAAAAAATTGTATAGCAGATGGATCTTATTCTTCTATAGTTAGCAAAAGTTTGGTAAATCTTTCAAAAAAAATGTTTACTTAAAAAACATCTTACACATTCCTAAACTTACTTATAATCTACTATTGGTAAGCAAATTATCTAGAGGACTCCAACTATCGTGTTACTTTTTTTGAATCATATTGTGTTTTTCCAGGAATTGAATCGGAGAAGATAATTGGTAGTGCTAAATTAATCAGTGGCCTCTATTATTTTGAAGATCAAGATTCCAAGAATAAAGAAGCTCAAGGTTTAAGTAGTATTAGTTCTACTAGTTGTTAAGGATGAAATTATGCTTTGGCATTATAGACTAGGGCATCCTAGTTTTCCTTTTCTTAAAAAACTATTTCCTAGTTTATTTAAAGGATTAGATTGTTCTAAACTATATTGTGAGGATTAGATTTTACATAAGAGTGATACGATTGTTTATCGTCCTAAAACATATTAAGCTTCAAAACCATTTTACTTAATCCATAGTGACATTTGAGTTCTATCAAGGATTAATACACCCTTAAATAAAAATGGTTTGTGACATTTATCGATGATCATACCCATTTATGTTGGGTTTACCTGATGTCGGAAAAATTTGAGGTTGATGGAATATTTAAAATGTTTTACTCAATAATTGAAAACCTTTTTGAAACCGAAATTGGGAGTCTTCACACAAATAATGGAATTTAATACTTTAAAGGAATTCTTGGAAGATTCTTCACTGATAAAGGGATTCATCATCAAACTACTTATGTCAATACACCCAGCAGAACAGTATTGCTAAGCATAAAAATAAACATCTTCTTGAAGTTTCTTGAGCTATTATGTTTTCAATGAATGTTCCTAAATATTTATGGGAGAAGCTATCTTAACTGCATTATATCTTATTAGTAGAATGCCTACTTGTGTTCTGAACCATATTACTACTATTGATTGTTTAAATTTTTTTTTTCCTGAATCACGCCCTTCAAATCTTCATCTTAAAATATTTGGGTGCACAGTATATGTTCACATAAATGGTAAAGACAGATCTAAACTTGATCAAAAGACAGAAAACGTATTTTTATTGGTTATGCTCCAAACAAAAAAGGATACAAGTGTTTTTAATCCACAAACTAAAAAAATAGTTGTCTCTATGGATGTCACATTTCTTGGAAGTCAACCTTTCTTTTAAAAAATTTCTCTTTAGGGGGAGATAGGAGAAGAAGGAAATTTTTGGGATATTCTACTATTCCTTTACCTAAAGCCATTTATTCTACTGATTTTGTTACACCAATTATCGGATCTATACCTGGTTCCACATCTAAAAATGAACTTTTAAATAAAGAGGAAATTAGTAATTTTGACAAAACAAGTGATCTTGAATCTATTTTGCCAAACATTTCTAAATCTTCAACAAGGGGAGGAATACTACCCATAGTTCCCACAAAAACTTATTCAAGGAATAAAGGTAAAAAAAAAAAAAAAAAACAAGAAGGTTATGGTTTCTTTAGCACCAATTCAATCAGCTACTCCAAGAACAGAACATGAAAATACTCCATGTATCCATAACATTCCTCCTATTCATATTCATCATATCTCTAATGATTTAAATGTTGATTCTATTCCTTATTCAATACCTAATACTGATCTTAGTGATCTAGATATTCCTATAGCTATTAGGAAAGCTAAATGTACCTCTCATCCTATATCCTGGTATCTTTCCTATGACTCTCAAAGAAACATAATGCCTTTTCATCCAAGTTATGTAACTTGTTTATTCCGAGAAACATACAAGAAGTGCTTGATGATCCTGACTGGAGATCAACAGTAATAGAAGAGATTAATGCTTTGAAGAGAAGTGTGACATAGGACGCTGCTGATTTACCCAAAGATCATAAAACCATCGGGTGTAAATGGGTGTTTACAGTCAAGTGTAAGGTAGATGGAAGTATTGAGAGATAAAAGGCAAGATTAGTTGCTAAAGGTTTTACTCAAACATATGGAATTGATTAGCAGGAAATCTTCGCTCCTGTTGCAAAAATCAATTCCATTTGGGTATTATTGTCTTTAACTGTTAATTATGACTAGCCATTATACCAGTTAGATGTCAAGAAAGAATGCGTTCTTGAATGGGGATTTAGAAGAAGAGGTGTTTATGAGCTATCCCTAGGATTTGAGATGATCGTGGGACAAGATAAAGTCTACAGACTTAAAAAATCCTTATATGGTCTTAAACAGTCACCGAGAGCTTGGTTTAAACGTTTTGGAAAAGTAGTGAAAAGCCATGGTTATCATCAAAGCCAGGTTGATAACACAATGTTTTATAAGTGATCAGAGAAAGGTAAAATCTCTATCTTAATCATCTATGTGGATGATATAATCTCAACAGGCCATGATTCTGGAGAATTAGCAGACTTAAAGAAGAAGTTGGCATGAGATTTTGAGATTAAAGATTTAGGATTATTAAAATATTTCCTTGGTATGGAGTTTTCTAGATCAAAGAAGGGTATCTTTGTAAACCAAAGGAAATATATTCTTGATTTGCTCAATGAAATAGGTCTCCTGTAAAGCTGTAGATACTCCACTTGACACTAATTTGAAACTTGATCCGAATATGTGATTGATAAGGAAAATTTTCAAAGGCTTGTAGGGAAGATAATCTATCTATCTTATACCTATCTTGATATAGCTTTCGTTGTGAGTATAATTAGCCAGTATATGCACTCTCCTAAACAAGAACATTTTGATGCAACCTATAGAATACTAAGATACCTAAAAGGAACTCCTAAAAAGGGTCTTATGTTTCGAAAGAATGACATCTGCAAATAGAAGTCTATATCGATGCAGACTGGGCCAATTGTACTACTGATAAACATTGTACTTTAGGCTACTACACCTTTGTCGGTGGAAATCTCGTTTCATGGTGGAGTTAAAAGCAAAATGTTGTGGCTCGAAGTAGTGCTAAGGCTTAATTCAAGCTCTTGCTCATGGGATTAGTGAGGCAATTTGGTTGAAAAGATTGTTTAAAGACATGAAATCTCAGTGTCTATCCAATGAAAGTATATTGTGATAACAAGGCAGTCATCTCAATCATTCACAACCTAGTTTTACACGATTGAACGAAACATATTGAGATTGACACACATTTCATCAAAGAAAAGGTTGAAAGTGGGTTAATTTGTCTTCTTATGTACCAACTACAGACCAGATAGCAGATATACTCACCAAAAGTCTACACAAGGGACAATTTGAATTTCTAGTTAGCAAGTTAGCTACGGAAGACATCTTCAAGCTAGCTTGTAAGAGAGTATTGCAAGATTCATAGATTAACTAGGCTGATTTAGTGTGATTTGTTTATATTTTAGTTTTCTAAAATAGCTTATGTACAATTGTCAATTAGAGCTATCAATTAGTTTTTTTTTTATTCTCTTTTTCTCGGATTCTTATCAGGTTTATTCTCTTGTATAGTTATATATATATATATATATATATATATGTACTAATACAGAACAAGAAATATACAATCTTTTTATGCCGCGCACGTTCATAAGAAAGTATGGCCATATATATATATACACTCCATATTGGAACTCCATATTTTTCACATATGGTTTTGAATCCCGAGCATTGATAAATTATTGAAGGGTGCATACAGAAGTAAGACGGGCATATTTTCATTTATATTTTCTCCAAATAGACGGGACATGCTTAACAGGAGCCAGCCTCTTTAGCATATTACAATATTAAATCTAAAAGTACTTTTTTATTTTAAAATTATTCAAATTTGCAGTCGATTTGTTTTGTTCTTGCCCCTCATATTCTTCTTTCCTCTTATAATAATAAAATTATATAATATGGTTGTTTAAAGAATTGAACTGAGAATCAAATTAAAATGTAAATTGCTGTCCAAACAATTTGGGTTTAGTTAGGGTCAAATTAAGCCAGTGGCTCCTTACTTTAAAAAGAGTAGCACATTTCAATTTTTCTAACATCAACAAGCAAGCCCTAACAGAAGAGGAGGAAAAAACAGAACCAAAAAAAGAAAAAAACACTAATACTAACCAAAAGAGATTAACTACCAATCCCTAACATCTCCGCTCCTTCATTTCACGCTCATGGAAGCTTTTACATGATTTTAAGTTATATTTATTTGTGTTGTTGATAATAACCCATAAATATTGTAAATACATAATAAATCTTGTTATTCAATGAAATAGTGTAAATATTAATGATTATATATCTAACATATATTTTAAATTTTTCTCTAATTTTCTTTTTTTTAATGGAATTGGTTGAAACCGTCGAATCCATAGAACCATCTAGGAACCGAAAAACCGGTGGTTTCTAACCCGTTTTGAAACTGGCTAACTAGTTTGGTTTCGATTTTAGAACCACTGGTGACGGTTCCAGTTCCAGTTCGAGTTCGGTTCTTTTTTTGAATCCGAATCATGCCTATGTTTACATAAATGGTTATAGTCCACTCATTAAAATTTTTTTCAAACTTAAAATCTCACGTTAAGTTATACAAGTAAAAATTACAAAAATAAATATGTAATATGGACAATGAAATGTGATCACAATTACTAGGTTTTCTAAAGCCATTCAAACTGTCCAAATGGCATTTAAGGTGGTTGGGTTAACATTGTTTAAAAATGGCTTGATTCATTAGAAGTTTGAACATGATGGATTCAAATATAGTTAGATTTGGTTCAATGTTCAACGATTAAATTGAATCAAGCTAAACTATAAATACTCCAATTACATGAGATGACTTATATATATATATATTATATTACATATATTTTAGAGCTGTTCAGTTTGATACTTTAATTTTTTTTTTTTTAAAATGACAAAAGCTAGTACCTTTGTTATAATTTGTAACAACCATTAGGAATAATGTTTACATAAGTACTCAAACTAAAATTTTACTTTTCATTTTAATACTGGAGCTTTTCAAAAGAGATTAACTAGTATGATCATTATAACAATCGTTTTGGTAAAATTACATATCTCAATTTTTATTTTTTCTTCAATCTCAGTACTCAAACTTTAATTTTTTTTTCTGTTCTTTTTTTCCTTTCCCCATATGCAGTCGTTTTCTTAGTTGTCCCACGGTGACCTTACGAAACTAGCGTTATCCATGCCTTAATGTCGGCTTGGTTATGGAGACGACTTCATCACATGAATAGCGCATTTTGTGCTGAATTTTTTGTATAATGGACTTGAGGAATTGATGCTGTTCGGCCATGGTTTGTTCAGCTCATCATCCCATTAAATTCATTATAAAATTAATATAAAAATATTTTAATAATTTCTTTCGTATGAATTTAGACAGTGTAATAACTTATGGGATTATTTCATATAAAAATATAGGATGAAGTACACCAAAAGATCCGAATAAGTTTATTTAAGATCCTAACATTTCGAGTGATTAAAAAGAGGTCCAAATATTTAAAAGTGAGTTCATTTAAGGTCCCAACAATTAAAGAAGTGAGTCAATTTGGGTCCCTAAAAACACATGTCAACAAGAGAAAAGTCTTCTGAGTTTTTATTAAATATTTTCTCCTGTTGATATGTGTTCTTGATGATCCAAATTGACTCACTTTTTTAAATATTGGGACCTTAAATAAATTCACTGCTAAACATTGGAACATCTTTTTAACCACTCGAGATATTGAGACCTTAAATGAACTTACCCTTAAATGTTGGAACCTTCTTGTGTAATTTACCTTAAAAGGATATAATGTCACGTTTGGTATACATGAATCGTTCGAAATAGAATAGATTTGAATCGAATGAATTGAATGAAATTGAATCAATAATGGAATGGCAAATCCATTCATTCATTTGGATATAGACACATAATGGAATGAAAATAAATTCATTTATATTGGAATTTACCAAAAATACCCTTTACAAAAAATAAGATAATAGATTCTTATAAGATAAGAAGGTAAAAATTTTCAATGGAAAGTAGAAAGGAATCACGATTCTGCCTTCTCAAAAGCAAAATTGAATTCCACCTTAAAGTAGGAATCGACGATTTGAAAGAATTACCATTCAGCCTTCTCATGATGCTTTCAAACGTAGGAAAATGAATGGAAGCCAGAATCGCAATTCCATTCAAGTCCCTTTCTGCATACCAAACAAGCCATAAGATCATTGGATTTCTCTAAACTTAGTGATGATACCTTGTAGATACCTCTTCGGCTCGGGTTTGAATTAGGACCCGACTCGGACCGGCCATGATTCGTGGGTTCTAGGCAGGTCACCCACTAAAAAAATTAAAAAATTAATATAACATTAAAAGGAAATGGGTTGGATCCCATCTTGACCCGTGTCGAGGAGATGTCTAATACCTTGTGTGTTATTTATAACTTTTATTTGAAAAATGAACTCTGTTATGTATATATACATATACTTAAACATGTCTTGTACATTTCAGGAAAATGAAATGATTTATACCTCTTCACCTTGTATGGTTAATTGTCGTGTGTCTATTGTTAGGTGGGAAATAAGAAGATTAGTTGGGAAAATGTTAACTCTTTCCTCAAACTCATTCTTTCCAATCTTTTATATATCATGTTCAAAAACAATATAGCAATTTTAGTTTCAATCCTATTATATTCATTTTGTTTCCTCTCTAAGATTATCGAGATCTCCACTTTTATAAATCATGAAAGACTAATATATATATATATATATGAATGTCTTCATAATTATTCATATGCATTGTAAATGTGTCATGTACTTGGGTGTGTGTGTGTATGCACGTTCATCTTTATAAAAAAAAATAAAAGAAAAAAATGCGTTAAGAGATTTGTTGAAATGCGCCAAAAATAATTAAAATAAATACAAGGGCAGGAAAGTAAATTTAAAACTTTTAAATAAGGGCAAAAATGTAAATCTCCATAAAATTCAAAAGCTACATTGATTCACCTAATAGATGAAATTTCTAAGAAAGTATTTGCTTCTTATTTTCTACTTTTCCCCCACGTATCCCATAGAAGATTTTTTTTTTTTTTTATCCATGAACAATAGTAAGAATTCTAGACGATTTCTAGAAGAAAACTATGGTAAGTGAAATCTCTTCCTTTTCTTATCAATTCCCAAGAAGATGAACATTTTAAACATAGGCTTTTGGCACTCGGCATTTAACATCATAATTTGATAGGGAAACCAGGAATTCTGAGAGAGTTCTTGAAGAATCATTAAGGGTAAAAGGTTTAGGAAGTAGGAACGCAAAGAATTGATGGAATTATAACAAGGTAATGTGATTTCTTTGTGCAACTTTTGATTTTTTGTTTGCAAGATTGGTTGAGAACGGTGAACATATGTATAAAATAGTTTTATCTAAGTTTAAGTTACATTGTGGACATTTATAATACCGGAAGGGTTGAACTTTATAGAATTTGTACAATTACCCTTTGTTTGTGTTCAACATGATCAAGCACATGAGTCATGTTCATGCCCATGTTAAACACTATATAATGTAGAATTTGAGTAATCTATGGTTTTGTATATAACATGACTGAGTAAATGAGTTGTGTTGACACCCATGTTGTACTCAAAAGCTCTAAAACGATTAAAACAACCTTGTTTCTATGCTCTTTCCTCGTCATAGAACTTTGAAACTTGTTTAAATTCTTCTATAAAGGTTTAATATTATTTTAAAGCCATGAACCTTGATATTATTAAATTAATTACCTATTTTTCAATTCTTTTTCCTAAATCAACCTCTTAACTTTAAACATGTGTGCATGTGTGTGTGTGTGTGTGTGTGTGTGTGTGTGTGGTGCGCGCGCGTGTGTGCTGTCAATGTTAGAGTGTGAACATGGTTTTTAGGAAATATGTTCTATAGATAAATTTTGGAGAAATGGATTATTTAAAATACTTTAAATGCTTTATTAGTTGTGTTTAGAAGGTTTTATGTTTTACGATGATTTTGCATTTCAAGTACGTATACACCTTGCTTGTATTTGTGTTTATTTAAGTTAGAAGCTTAAATGAATTGATTAACTATCTAACTTTAATAATGTGTTTGTTACTTATGCATGGCTTATGGTAATAAGTGAAGAGTATTCACACTATTATCATGACATCCGATGATTTATGTGTGACAATGTCTCGAGTGCAATAATGCATAAATTTGGGCAAATCTAGGTTTTCCAATGTTGTACATATTGGGGAATACCTAATATTTAGTTTTATGGACTCATAGATGGTAAGAAGTATCCAACATCATATATATGTATTAGTATATTACGTGTAGTGAGATACTGAGTTATCCATATGTCGCTTATTCGGCTTAACATAAAGATAATAAAATGTTAGATGTTGCATTAGTGATATATCTACATGAGCATGTGCGCTTGGTTGATCACGTGTGTGTTGGTGATATATCGTAATAGGTTTTGACTCATTCTTTTTTCTTTTCCAAGTACCAATATAAGAAAAATAGGCTTTAGAGATATCAATTTTGTTTCTAAATGTAAATTTATCATAAAAAGTCATCATTGTTGATTTTTTAAAAAATATAACTTTTTTTACCAATTTTTCGGTATAATTTCTATCTATAAAGGTCAATTTTCTCACAGTGTACCATTGATACACCATTAGTGTTGTATTTGAATGGTTACGATGTTATAATTATAGTGGACTACGAGGATGATGCTAGTGGAGATGACTATTAAATATGGTATGCTAATGTTGAGAAGATAGAGACTCCATTTTGACTATGTTTGCATTATGATTCTATATGTACTATAGTATTGTGGTAAAGCATGGACCTAATTGTTGAATTGTAATGTTAATTAGACTAGATGTATTCTATGAGCCAACGTGTACCTGTGTCATGTAAGATTTGTGATTTCCTTTAGGTTAACATGTGAAGTCACTTATGTGCAATTGCTGACTTGAAGTTGTTATGATATATGTGTGTTTGGAGATTGATTATAGGTAGTTATTGAAGTATTAGCAGGTTTTAAACTTTTACATGTTCATGTTCCATGTAAACACGTAGCGAGGTGTATATTCCCTTAAATTTAGGACGTTACATTTATGATACATATGATATAGATCCTTCTTATTTATTTAAATTCTTTATATTTTTGTAAAACATTAGTTGATTCCTTTATATTTTAAGTATTTTTTTATTTTTCTATATTTTTATCGTAACATCTAAGCATTGATAAAATTGGATTGACTTAATTATACCCAAATCAATCATGTAACAATTAACTAATTCCTTGAGGAAATTGTCTGTTTACCATCTCACTAAAAAAAAAAATTACAAAAATATCAATTATATGAAAATAGTTACTAAAATACTAACTCAAAATCTCTTGTTGTTCTAGATGCGTCTTGTGCCATAGGTAGAAAGTCAAACAAATACCCACCCATTCCCCTATCATCTGAGTGTGGAGGTGGCTGCTCACAAGCTTTCTTAGCCACTATAACTTCCATCATCGTCCCTATGTCCAAAAGTCAATCAAATAAGTTGTCTCATCTCCTCTCTCCTTTTTGGCCTTGGTCTCCACAACATAAACCCTCAACGTCTTCACCAGCTACTCTACTGGCCAGACCATCCTAAAAGCCAAGCAAGGGAAATTGAATGGGAGCTTCATTAGTTAGACATTAAACAACTTGTAATGACATTGTTGCATTTGTTTGTAAACCACAACTACTTTATATGAATGTTATGTTCAGATGCAAGTCACAAAAACAACATTTGATAAAGCAACGTATACTCACGGTTTCTTAAATTGCATGACTTTATGTGTTCTATAAAAATATAAATTGTGTATTTTATATGCGATTTTAGGTTAGTATTTTAATAATTAAAATAATGTAATTTGCATTTCAATAGTTTTATTTTAAAAAAAAAATTCGTACATACATGTTTCACCGATAATTCATTATCAAACCTTTTTAGATTCAAACCCCCTCAACTGTTTGCTTTAAATGTTGGTCAGGTCCAACAAGGCAAAATACGTTAGCCATAGTGAATTCCAACTGCCACATGGGAATAGCACACCTAAGCTTTATGTTATGATCATTGGAAAAATGACACTTTATAGAAAGATGAGGTGCAAAATCTCTTCAAAAAGTATAATAATTTGAAATTAATCTATTCTAATGTATTAACTTGTCCTTTAATCAATAGTAGTATATACTATATAAGCCTCAAAGAATAATTTCATACGTATATGTTGAATAAATCTATATTAAGTGCACTAAGGATATTCTAGTATTCTCTTTGCTTATAATAAACAACATTCATGTGAAAAAAACATAAAAGGAAAAAAAAGGTTATTTCTTTGTATAGGTTATTCATGTGAATGTTATAAATGGAATATATGTTATTTTATTAATAACACTATCACATGATAGTTATTCCTTACTGATAGCTTTTTTCGAGAGCAAAAAAATAATTTTTAATTGTAGGGGCATTTATATAGTATAGGTTGAAATAAAAAATTATTTTAACTTCATTATACGTATTTCTTTAATTCCTTTTAGAATTTATAAATTGTTTTTCTTCATTTTTTTTCTATGATTCTTTTCATTATCTTCCATTTTCTAATTCTTCTTTTCTCAAATATTTTCATATGTTATAACTAATTTAATGTTAGGTCATTAACTATGAAATAATACAATGAAGCAACAAGTAATGAAGCAATGAAGAAGAAAGAAAGAAACAGAGCTTTCTTTTAGTATAAAATGAAGTGAGTTAGTTAGAGTAATTTTGTTATGAAGTTTATAAACAAGACTCTAAGACAAAGTAAACTAGGTATGAGATCAACAAACTAAAATACTAATCAGGTAATGACATGTGGCCAAACATAAAATAAATAAAGACTAATATCTTCACCCAAACCCCCAAGTTACAGCTTCAAAAAGCCTCAACTTAGAACAAAATTGTTGGAGCCAATCAATAGAAGGAAGCTTCATGAAAATATCAAATTGAGAAGCAGAGGAAACAAATTGCAGTTGAACAAATTCATCACTAATATGATGTCTAACAAAATGAACATCAATGTCAATATGCTTGCTCTTGCCATGAACATACGGATTTTGTGCGATAAGAATAAGAGATCAATTGTCACACTTTAATCTAACAAGCAATGAAACTGGAAAGATCTCTAAGAATGTAAGACGTCCATAAAATTTCCTTGGTAGAAGCTGCAAATCTACAGTACTCGACCACTATTGTAGATGTACTAACAGATGGCTATTTCTGACATTTCCAAGAGACTAAGTAATCACCATGCATAATACAATCACCCAAAATTGACTTTCGATCAAAACAAGATGAACCCCACTTAGCATCACAAAAGAAACGTAAATCAAGAGAAGAAGTAGTTGAATATTAAAGACCCAATCCACACATCCCTTTTAGATAGCGAACAAGATGTAGAGCAACTTGATAATGATCATGATAGGGATTCGAAACAAAATGACTAAGTGTAAGAGTTAGATAAAGACACTAAGTAATGAGACATTTATAAAGTAGAGGATCTTGAAGAACAACACCTGTATCCTTCAATAAAGTAAGACTAGTAAGCAAATGAAGAGAAACTAGCTTATAACCAGTCATTCCAATATCAGACAAAATATCTGAAACAAACTTTCTTTTATTCAACGTAGTACCACAATTTATCGAACAAATTTCCAAACCTAAAAAGAACCTAGCAAGACCCAAATCTTTAATAGTAAAAGTCTTATCCAAAGCATGCTTGAGATTATCAATAAAGGCAACATCATTTCTAGTGATGAGCATATCATCAATATACAATAAAACCAAAAGGAATGTGCTACCATGATAATAAGTGAAAAGAGAATGATCACTAGTGGATTGAGAAAATCCTCTATTAACCAAAAACTTAGAAATCTCAAAATTCCATTATCTTTAAGCTTGCTTCAAGCCATTAAGTGATCTTTTAAGAAGATAAACTTGATTTGGTCTTGCTTTAGTATGCCCTTGAGGAGGATTCAAATAAATCTCCTCATCCAAATAGCCATGCAAAAAGGCATTATTAATATCTGTTTGGTATAAAGGCCAATTACAGCAAGTGGTAATTGCAATAAGATTTGAACGACGCTTAGTTTTGCTACTTGAGAAAAAGTATCATGGCAATCAACTCCCTTAACTTAAGTAAAGCCTTTAGCAACTAACCTGGCTTTATAATTTTCAACACTATATTTGAGTTTATACTTGATTTTATAAACCCATTTCAATCCAATTACCTTCTCACTAGTAGGAAGAGTATTAAGCTCTCATGTATTGTTCACTTCCAAAGCATCAAGCTCCTTTTGCATAGCATCAACCCATTCTTTATGTTTAGAAGCTTATGAATAACAGTAAGGTCCTTTAATTGTAAGTATATGTGCCAAAGAAGCAATGTAATCAAGTGGTAAGAATGAAATAAATAAGCATCATAAAGGGAACAAGAGAAAGAAGCATTAGCATGTGAAATAACATTCCCACCTTGCATTGTATGAACATAATCTTCTAACCAAACAGGAAGAGTGTGTGCTCTAGGGATTTCCTAAGAAAAGACGTAGAAGATGAAGAAGAAGAAGAAATATCAATCGAGCTGGAAGGAATGGAAGAAGAAACAAGAATAGAAGAAGAAGATGAAACAAGATATATATGTATTTTGACATTTGAAAGGAAAAATATGCTCAAGAAATATCACGTGTAGCTAAACAAAATTTTCTTTGAATGCAAGTCAAACACCTTGTAACCTTTATGACCTACTACGTAACCCAAGAAGACTAATTCAAATCCCCTATAATCAAACTTATATTTAAGAGGAGTAGTAGTAGCAACAAAGCATAAGCATCCAACAACACGCAAATGATCATAAGAAGGATTTCATGGTATAACAACTCATGTGGTGTCTTCTAATCTAGCTTGGACATGGGTATCAAATATGTTGTTGTCAGTATACACTCACCTCAAAATTGTTTAGGCAAGTTAACATGAATTCTCAAAGCTTTAGTCGTATCTAAAATGTGTCAATGATTTCTCTCAACCCTTCCATTTTGTTGAGGTGTATAAACCAAGACTTTTGATGAATGATACCTAACTTGCACAATAAATCTTGGCATTCATGAGAAATAAATTCTCTTCCTTTGTTTGTTCTAACAAAATAAGGTTTACTTGAGAAGTGTGTAATGATCATATTGAAGAATATATTGAGATAAGAAAGTGCTTGTGACTTATGGTGTAGTAAATAAGTCCAAGTATAACAAGTGCAATCATCAAGCATTGTGAGGAATAACATGCACCGAAATGGAAGCAATAGAAAAAGGAACCCCAAACATCAATATGAATAAGGTAAAAAGGAATAATGGACTATGACACACTTCTTTCAAATGGATTTCTATGAAATTCAACTTCAAGTCAAGTATCACACACAAAATCAGTACTGTTTCCATCATTGTAGTTAACCGAATGCTACAATTTACGCAATGAAGTGTGCCTAAATCAACTATGAAACAAATGCAAGGAAGGTGTTTATGTACAAAAAGAATGACCAACAAAAGAACAACGAAAGAAATCTTCTAAAACACTAGTCTTCTTGAAATGATTACACAAAAGTACATAAATCCATTGTGAGCTTTTGCACATGTAAGCAGAAGTGTTTCAAGCAATAATAGCAATGACGTTATTGTCTATTAAGGCTTTTTGAACAAAGAAAAGATTATAGTGAAAGCTATGGAAAAATAAGAATGAAGAACTAGGTTACTTATAATATAGATTGAACCAACCAATTGAACAAACTTAGTTTGTCCATCAGCTAAGCGTATGCTAATAGGAGATGGCAAGGTATATGTGTTTATCAACAAAGTTTTGAAGGGAGCCAGATTTTAGTAACACCTATATCTACAATCTAAAAACCAATATTGTTATTCAATGCACTATAACAAAAAGAATAAAGGAAATTACCAGCAAAGTGGACTGCACATTCACAACATCATCATCCATACGCTTGCGCTCAAGTGCTCTAATCTCCTCTTAGCAAATAGATGAGACCAAATCTTGATCCATTGTTTGAAGAGTATTTTGTTTATGATCTTTCACTAACTCCAATAGAGTAGTAGCGAAATATCCATCAAAGACATTAGATCCCGTCACTCTATTAGAATAACAATGAGCTACCGATCATTGTTATTGTCCCTTTCCAAGTCTTTTCCCTTTATACTAATCTAGATAACCAATTAGTTGAAAATTGTTTTTAACTAAATATCCTTCATCTTTACAATTCTTATAAAACAACTTGCTATAATTTTTCCCTCTTCTCTTATTACCATTAAAATTATTCCCATCAACTCGATTAGAAAGAAATGCCGAAGTATTCAGATTAGTAGAGGAACTCAAAGTTACTTGCTTCTATTTTTCGACCTGTTGTATTAAGTAGTAAGCTTTTTTAACTAAAGAAAGAGAATCAATTGTTAAAATTTGATTCTCACATGACTCCATTTCATAATCTTGGATCCTTTCATTCAGCCTACAAGTACAAACTCTAACCTACCACATTCACAAACATGATAGGAATGCAGCACCGGTAATTTGTCCCAAATCCGTTTGGGCCTATTGTAATACGATCCATGCACTGATTCATTTACCCAATATTACTTAATTCACTTTATCATTAAAAAATTAAAGGACCATTTCCTTGACCATATTGCTTGGAGATCTCTTCCACAACTTATAAGTAAATTGTGTATACAAGTAATTTTGTGAGAATTTGCTAGCATTGAATTAATAGTCCAGCATCGCATTATATAATCATATCTTACTCATCGGATTGAATCTGGTAAGTTAGGGTTTGGTTTTGGATTACTACAATCTACAAACCTTAACTTTAATTTTGCTCCCAGTCCCATCTAAATAGACTTACTCCATGCAGGAAAGTTCAATCCATTAAAAATAATATTACCTATGATCATGCTTGGATTACCATATCTCGATATGTATAATGGATCAATATCCATCAATTAAATATGTCCTCTATTGGTATTATTCAAATCAGCTACTACTCGATATAACTATGCATAATCTATTTTAGTGAAATAGAAGAAGAACAAATTTAAGATGGAAAGATCTTACCTAAATTCCTTCTCTAATACCAGGTGAACTAACATACAATGAAGTAGCAAGCAATGGAGCGATGAAAAAGAAAGAGAGAAACAGAACAACTTCTAGTATGAAATGAATGACATGAGTTAGTTAGACTAATTCTATTATGAAGTTTATATACAAGACTCTATATAAAGTGAACCAGGTATAAGACTAACAAACTAAAACATTAATAAGCTAATAACATGTGGCCAAAACATAAAATAAATAAAGACCCATATCTTCACATTACCACTTTCATGATTAATATAGACATCATCACGGTTCGGTTCGGGTCTGGAACTAGACCCGAACTTCCAATTTCTAGAATCAAGAAATAAAAAAATAACCAATAAAATAATTTACTTAATTTAAGTAAGAAAACTGCAAAAAAAAACTTGAAATAATATTGAGCCTAACAATAATTATTTATAACGCATTAATTAAAAGAAATTCTATAGTTATATTTGTTTATATACAATCACTTGTACTTTTTAGTTACCATACTAGCAATGTGACACAATAAAATATTCAAGATACAAATAAATACCAATAACACAAAAATAAGTCATACATTGTTAAGAAAGAAAGTCTACTTTGGTTAACAATCTACATAAATTTAACAACATATAATTTCAAATATATTTATTACTTGTATTGTTATTAACATATTATATGTCTTGACATGTGAAATAGTTTTAAATATTTTTTTAATTACAATTTTTTATAATTTTTTTTTTCTTTTTTTTTTAAATTTTTTTGGCGTAGAACCATGAGAACTGCCAGTTTTATTGGTTCTCAGTAGGTTCTTGAACCAGCGATTCCAAAACTGCGGGTCAAGCAGTTTTTTAGGGTAGAACCGTAAGGACCCACTAGAACTAATAAGTCCTTTGCCGGCTTTAACCCGCCTAAACCAGCACGGGTCAGTTCCTAATTCAAGAACCATCGATGATGGGTCAGGTTGGTTCCTGTTTGGAACCAACCCATCATGATGTCTAGATGAATAACACCATCAACCACTTAATTTTGATTTCTTTTTAAAAAGAGCGCAAAACTACTATATCCTTTAGGTCTTATATATAATGATAAGAACCTAATTAAAATATTTAAATGCCACATTAGTTTTTAAGGGGTCTCTTTTATTTATCTATAAATTCTTCATTTAAGTCTTCTACCTATTTTCCTTTTCCTTTTTTTTTTTTTTTGGCTTTTATAGTAAGAGAGAGGTAATCGAACATAGTAATGCTATTCCTAGGCTACAATGACATTAGTCGTATCAACTTATTAGGAGCTTCCCATCGACGGGACCATCTTGCATTAATCTAGCCATTAAATAAATATAGTATATGAAATATTAACTATTTTAGTGATTCAATCACGATTGAGTATGATGTGAGCCGTTGGATGGTGATGGGACCGTTCCTATCAAAATTAATGACCAGATCATAGAATTTTCCAAACTTATTTTCTATTAATTACTATTCCACCAATACATTTAATATTCTCTAATTATTTTTCAATATGTTTATTTCACATTAGTCACAAATTTAAAAAGGAAAAAAAGAGAAAAAATAAAGGACCTACACTTTATAAAGTATACAACACAAAAGCATCCCCTATAGTAGATTTTAATAGGGTTAATGATAAAAATGGTACTTGAACTTTCGCAAAATATTCAATCAAGTACTTGAAGTTTCGTTTTGAACAATTTGATATCAAAACAAACTTTTTGTGGACTTTTTTCATATCTAAGGCTTGGTTTTTATCAATTTTGGTACTTGAATAAAGTTTTTGTAAACTTCTTTCATAATTCAAAATAAAACTTTAGGTACATAATTGAACTTTTGGTAAAATTTTAGGTACCATTTTTACTATTATTCTATTTTAATATAAGAAATGGTGTTAAGCACTTTCATTGTGCATATTTTTATTATAAAATCAAACTAAGCAATACAAATCATACATTACTACTACTACTACTACTACTACTACTACTACTACTGCTACTATTATCATGATAGGTAATGTCACAAATGGGCACTAACTTTGGCAAATATGTAATTAGGTGTCTAACTTTGAAAATGATCAATTTTAGTATATGAACTTTAAAATTGATCAATTTGGTACCTAAAAAACTTAAAAGTAACAAATTTAGTTCTTGAAAAAATACTTAATAGGATATTGTTAGCATGCAAAAAAAGCTTTTTTAGGTATTAAATTTGTCAATTTTAAAGTTTAAATACTAAATTGATCAATTTCAAATTTTAGGTTCCTAATTATATATTTTGTCAAAGTTCATGTACCATTGTGACATTAACACTTATTATTATTATTAGGGAAAATGTTGAATTTAGTACTCGAATTTTGATAAAAAAGATTCAATTAGGTACTTGAACTTTAAAAAGTTTAATTTTTTACCTAATTATATTTTTTATTGGCATGATCACTACCTCTCTTAACTCTATTGATACCATTTTTCTATGTGGCTCTAGTGACCAATGCTAAGCTGATACGTGTCACTAGCATTGAAAAAAAAAGAACGTGAATAGAGAGAGAAGAGAAGAGAAGAGAAGAGAGGAGAGGGGTTAGAGAGAGGAAAAAGAAGAAAAAGAAAAATTTTGCAAGTCAAGCTAGATAAGTTCATTAATGGTAGCACAAACTCATCAATGGTAGAGTCCTACACCTCCCACCGTAAGCCATCGCATCTCTTATGTGTTCACTCCATGTGCCTCTCCGTTAGCGCTCAAAACCTTTTCACCATCATGGTGAATAAGTAATTCTATCTATGAACACCTCTTCTTCGTGTAAGAGGTGAAGAACCATTGAAGGTGTGTCGCTGTCATTGTCAACAATTGAATTTGCTCACAACAGTGACGATGGGGGGGCTTAAAGAGTCTTAACCATTATCGGCGAATCACAAAGAAGCTTCCCCATTTCAAAATCTAAATATAACTTTTTTCTTGAATTTTAGTCCTAACTCAATAAGAGGCCTAGTAAAGGCTCCAATGGGTTTGGGGTTTATAATGCTCAATAGTAGGTTTAGTTTTGGTCAAGGGTGCATAAATAGCTTTGATTTTAATTTGAGTTTCTAGGTTTTGTTGAAGATGGCTATGAAGGATGGTGTTAGTTTGTAGGAGGTTTGGTAAAGGCGATGGGGTTTCGGTTTGATGATGAAGCTTGAAAGTCAATGGTCTTGTTAGTGAGATAAATATGGTTATGAAGGTGTTATGAGGTGGTGACGTTGGTTTCGTGTCTGCCATGGTGAATTACAAAGTTGTGGTTATCTAAAGAGATAAAGTTAGATAGAGAAGGAAGATTTGAGGAAGAAGATGACTCCTTTTTTTTTCCTTGTTCAAATAAAAGACGTATAAATTTTATCTTCTTATGTTTTAAAATAAATTACATTAAATCCCTTTTTCGAGTTTGAGAGATGTTGCATGTGGGTCTTCTTCTTCTTCCTCCTCCGTCTCTCTCTTCTTTTCTCTCTTTCTTCACGTTTTATTTCTTGTTTTCAAATACCATTGACACATGTCAACCTACCATTAGTTATTAGAGCCACGTAGATAGATAGCATCAACAGAGTTAAGAGATGTAGTAATTATGGCCACAAAAGTTTAATTAGGTACTAAATTAAACTTTTTAAAAAGTCCAGGTATTTAATTGGATTTTTTGCTAAAAGTCTAGAACCAAATGCAACATTTTCCTTTATTATTATTATTATTATTATTATTATTATTATTATGTTGTTGTTGTTGTTGTTGTTGTTGTTGTTGTTGTTGATAGTGGTAGCTAGATTTACTCAAACATTAACACTGGTCAGTTCTAAATTAGGTACTGACTTAACCATCACTGCTAGTTCTTAAACCGAGAACCAGCCCGACTAAGATGGGTAAGAACTGCAAAGGGACTTGCTGGTTTTAGTGCATTCATGTGGTTCATCAATGAAAACCATCAGTTTAGGCGGGTCGAGAACCACCAACTTTAGAACTGGTTATAAACCCATCGAGTGTAACGATTCGTAGGCAATTCAAATGTCTAATTTAAAAAAAAAAAAAACAAAAATGCAAAATCAATAGAATAAGTTTGGAATTGGAAAAATGATATCAAGGTGCCTTGTGGTTACCTTGTTCCACCAGAACACAATGATAACCCACTCAAGTACAATGAGTATGCGGTTTATAACCCAAAAAATGGTACAACTTTGAGTTTATTACTTCAATTGCCACAACCCAAAAAGGGAGTTTGGAGGATAAACATGTAATTATCATATCACATGTATACCCATAATATGAGAACCATCTTGCAAGTCAAAATTTACAAGATTCTACTTGATCTCTATTTTACAAACTTCTAAGATACAATTATATTTGAGATAATTAAGGAAATCCAATTTCCTACAGTCCATTAGGACTGCAGAGAATCGGTATCCCTCATCAAATAGTAAAATATAATAGATCATCTACATTTTACAAGCTTTAAACTATTATACAACCAATCTAATCCATATCTAAACTTATGTTACTTAAAACAAAATCCTAATACAAAACAATCTATTTACTTCTTATATCTAACTTGTCTTCCATCTTCAAGGAGTCTTCTCCGCACAGGCTTAACTTATTCCTAAAGTTTTAGCTATTCCTTCAATAAAACCTATAGGGATGTGAGCTAAACCATAGCTTAGTAGATAACAAAACCAAATCACGCTATAGACAATTGTCAAACAATTTTTTATTTAATAAATATATGTAATGCACACTCATCCATATGATATGCAAATTTGGATTACCAGAATCCAAACTAGACATCACTACGGGGCGGTTTCGAACGTGAACCGCCCCGAACCGTCCCAGCGGTTTCCTACCGAGAACCGCCCCGTCGGGGACGGTTATGAACCACAGAAGGACCCGCCGGAACCGGCGGGTCTTAGCGGTTCATCACGCGAAACCGGCGGTTCGTCACGTGGAACGCTGTTCCACCAGTTCCGACCGCCATTAAAAAAAAAAAAAAAAAACCGAAACACACACACACAATTTTTGGTGTTTTGTTTGGGGGTTGGGGGGGGAAGGAGGAGGGGAAGGGGTAGAGGATCTAGGAGGAAGGAGCATAATCATATATGAGAAATGTGCTTTCTAAATTTTAGTGAAAACAAAACATAGACTAACTACAATCAGATGTCGAAAACACATGAACATTCAATCTCAATTCCAGCGTATGTCGATTAGAGTGTGTGTGTGTGTGTGTGTCTTGGAAAAATAGGAACTGCTGTACTTTTACGGTTTAGATAAGGACGAGGATTTGGCATAACTACACAGAGGGATGTTGTGACACAAATTTTTAGGAGGCCAAAATTTAGACAAGGAATTTTGTGCCAAGAAAGCAAAAGTTAAATACTGAATAAGCAGTAGACATCAGCACGGTTCAGGTCTTTGCTATTTTAAAAAAAAAAAAAGATAACTTGGTCACGTTTCATGTAGAATCGAAACGGAACGTCAGACCGGCGGTTCTGTGGAACCACGAACAGCCCCAGCTCTGGCGGTTCCGATTCTGATTCCACGAAATGTGGAACCATGAATCGATGGTTTCGATTCGGGTCGGAAACCGACCAAAACTATGCCGATGTCTAATCCAAACCAATTGGGATTTACGCCTTCTCATTGGGGATAAAGGACTAACTCAATTTATTCATGCCCATGAAAACTGTGAACTAAGGAAGGGGGTGCTTTCTCAACTTAAAGCATTCAGCTCATCGCTTTCTCAATTCAGAACATCCAACTCATAGCTTTCTCAATTTCTTGCTCTCTTAATCCAAATCATTTTTATAACGAACATAACCTCAAACTTTTCATTAGTAATAGTTAAGGAAGGAGGATTTCCTTTGGAACTACATTTTAAGAAAAATAGCCTCTGACTTCTCCTTAATAACTAAGAAGAGAGGACTTTATTACGTCTAACTTTTGCTTGGACATAGCTAAGAAGGGAGGATTTCCTTGGAACTCGTTTGGTTGAAAAATAACCTCTAACTGCTCCTTGGATATAACGAAGGAGGGAGGATTTCCTTTGAAACCCATTTTATTGAATCATAGCCTCTAACTTCTCCTTAGAAATAACTAAGGAGGGAGGACTTCCCTTGAAATTCATTTTGTTCTTGTATAATATACATATACCATTAACATAACCATCACTTCCCTTAGAACAACAAGATTCCCTAAGTACTAGCATCATCTGGCCAATACCTACATAAGCACGTCCTTTGGTGCCTTTTCAGTTCTTGGGATACGAACAACCTTATGGCATCCAATTGGAGGAACAAATCAACTGACATAACTTAGGACTACCACAAAATCGAGATACTAGCATGTGACGTGAATACCATGCTAATACAAGTATGTTATCATGCAATGAATGATTGTTTAATTAAATAGCCAAATAGTATTAAGTCCATTTATTAAAGTGACCAATCAATGTAGCAAACACTCATCGATAACAACAATGCAATCAACCAACGTGTGATCCCTTTGATTTTAATGTGTTATCAAACAATGAAGTCAACAAGCAATAGACGATAACCCTATCTCTACACATAATCAGCTATGTTTGTACAATATAATACAACTATATTACACGCACAACACAAACAAGGTGATAAGGTTGATATTACCTGCCTACTATCCATGCTAAGTTATAACAATCCCTCAAGGAAAACCAAAGCATCATCCTCATCAATCATTCAGTCATCATCAATAATACCGTCAACATCAAATCATCATCATCCTTCATACTGAAATCTAAACAGAAAGAGAAGATTGACTAAGGCTATTACAAAGAATAAATAACAAAAGCAAACATTTATCCATGAACTTAAACTCATTTTACGATCCTATTTGAGTAGACATTAAATAAAAACCCCGTCATGACTGCGAAGATCGCCCCATCAAGATAGAGATAGTTCTTCATTGTTTGTCAAATTATTTCTTTTCTATTTGTTTATATTTTCTTATTACAAAGTATCAACAAAGTTTCTATACAAAAAACATTTATTTCCTAAGCAAACACATATTTAAAACAATATATTCATCATATATATTATGGTTACCCCAAGATATCATCCTAATCCAATGATTAGGTATTAACCAATTACTAAGTCATTTTGATTAAACTTAATCAATCTGATTCATTTTAGCTTACTAAAGTCTATTTAGTCAAATTGAACTTAAATTGATTAATTAAGTTCATTTTATATTTAAGATTCATGTTAACTTAAGTCTATGTTGACTTAATCTTAATCAAGTTGATTAAACTTAATCAATCTAATTAATTTTAAATCATTTAAGTTCCTTTAATCAAGTTGAACCTAGGTTTATTAGATAAGTTCATTTTATACTTAACTACACACATTTAACAAGAAAACAAAAGTTTTCAACTTTGTTTAGAAAATGTAGCAGTTGGAATCAATTAAAATTTAAATATTAATAATTTTAGAATTTGCAAAAAACTTAAAACATGAAAGTTTTAGATCTCTTTTTAAGCTTTCTATATCATTTTGAATCACCTCAATTCGAGGTTAGATGAAAAAGTTATGATCAAAATACGAAAGAATATTATTGTAGAAGAAACCACACAGGGTCGTTTCAACTCAGGTATTTTACTCAAAAATGATCAAAAAATGAAACACCCTCCAAATGGGCCATTTCAAGGGCCTTTTGATCCATACACTTCATCAAACGGGGCCATTTAGACACAAAGGCTTTGCAAATAAAAACTTAGAGAGTGAAACAGCCCTCCAAATGGGCCATTTGACAGGATATTGGATCCTTACGACTTCCTCTCTTTTCTTTCTTCTTTTTCAACATCCTACTTCAATTTAAACACCATAAAAATCATATACAATACATATCTACAACTTTCAATACTTTTAAACTCATTTTACTCCATCAAAACAGTTTCAAACTACAACATCAATCCCCAACTTCACATATGCATATGCTACTTAGGTTTTAACTTTCATGTTCATATATCCATAATACACCAACTTCATCACACTTTCTACATATAGCTAACGTCAATCCATCACATATATGCATTTACAATAATCAAAACAAAGAAAACAAGCATACTCACATGTTTGATGTTTAACTATCTTGTTCTTCATTACTACTACTTCATGGTTGTTATGACTTCCTTAATGCATGGTCCTCATCTTCAATCTTCATTTCATCTCCTATTTCTCCTTTTTATCTTGTTAAAAATTGAGATTTTTGGGCTAAGGATTTGAAAGAAAGGAGAGAGAATGATGGAGAAGAAAAAAGAAGAGGAAGGAAAGGTATAAGGGAAGGAAAGGAAAAAGAAATGGCAGATTTCAAAGGAAAAGGAGAAAAAAGGATAAATATAAAGAGGTTTTTAAAAATATTAAGAATAGGATGAGTTGGGCTTATCAAGTCATTATCTTAAGTATTAATAACAATTTAAAGAAAATTTTAGAATATATAAAAGTAAATCCAATAACTTAAATTGTAAATCTATTTTAGATTTTACTTTTGTAGAAATTTGATATCTAATTTGGGTTTAGACTTATAAATTATTTTTTAAATAAGCAAATAAACTCAAAATTCATGAGAATTGAAGGTATAAAATTTAGATTAAATTGGCTATATTGAGTATTTATAAATCTAAGTATTTGAATTTAAGAGTTTTTTAGTCATTTGTAGATTAAAAGAAATAGGTTTTCAAATTAAAATTGGTCGAGATAATAGTGAAATTTGATTTATTAGAAAAATAATTAAAGTAAGTAAATAATCTAAGGAAATATAGCTCAAATTTGATAACCAGAAAGACTTGAGAAATTTGGCTCATGAAAGGAACAATGGAAATAGATAAAAGATTAGAAAGGGACATTTAAAATCTCAATCTCAATTTCAATTAAGTTTATTTACTAATTTGATTATGTTAATCTATCTATTTATAAACCTATAATTTAATTTACTTATTTTAATTAAACTATCTTAACTCAATTATTAAATTACATTCTAAACAACTTTAAGATTAATCATCTATTGGTAGTTGGCATTATATTAGCTTTAGTTTTCATAATTCAAAAGTTTTCAATCATTTTAAGATTTTATTCTTTTACTCTCTTTTTCATTATTTTATTCAAATTAATTAGTTTAAAATTTGATATTGTTTTCACTTCCATTGTAATTTTGAATTATTTGATAATATATTATTTATTGAATTTATGTATTATATTTTTGTATTCATCTTTAGGTCTCTTTGATATTTCTCATTATTTTTTTCTTTCTTATTATGTTGATTTAGTGTTTCTTGTAATATTTTTGTTTGTTTAAAATATCTTAAGATTTACATTATTTAAATTTATTACCATTCTTTTATAATTATTTATTTACTTATCATTTATTTCTTTAATTATCCAAATGTTTTATTCTATAACTTTGATTATTATTATTACTTTGTTGAACCTCATTTTTGTTTATTTATTTATCTATATATATTTCTTGTTTTATCCTTGTTATTTCTGTAGGATTTTATCAAGAAGTTATGGAAGAATTTTATCTTAAAACATAATAATCCAAATTTCTAAATGATCATTAATTTATTTATATTTTAATATTCTTAGATTGTGAAAAATTAGGAGTGTTTTCTATTATTTTCTTAAAACTTCTTCAAAATTTTTAAATTATTTTCTTAATGATTATTATTTTTTATTTGTATAAATTTAGGTGATTACATCAATGTCCTAGTAGAATCCTAACTCATTATTAGTCATTAACCACATCATTTTATTGATTTGTAAAGCAGTAGAAGGTTCTAGGAAATTTTATGATCTTATCATTAATTTTGACGAGACCAGTCACATCATTATCGAACAGCTTACACTATACTCAACCGTGATCAAATCACTAAAATAGTTAATATTGCAATTACCATATTTATTTTAGCGGTTAGATGGTTAACTGGACGGTCCCGTTGATGGGACCGTAAAAGTTCTCAAGGTTCTTGGTGGGTATCAGATATGAGGAACAAGACAATGTTTTTGATATGGTGGAATAGAAGAGCCTTTTGAATTAAGCCAAGCAAGAGATAAGGAGGCCCTTATAAATAATATTTTGTGGTTATCTAGCTAATAACTATAAGGCTTTTTTTCTGGCTTTTATTTTTCTGTAAATATTATCAATGACCTTATGGTAGGATATTGTACGAAAGTGGATTAGGGATCTAACGTGTTCACTAAGAATTACCCTTAAATTGAGATTGGGTTTGCTTATGTCAAATGTTATTTAAAAAAAAAAAAATTGAATGGGTCATGGTTCTAGAGGAATTGGAATCGATAGAGATGGGTGTATGGGATGTGGCCTGCGGACTGGCCTGTCGACCTGCTTAAAAAAGCAAGTTGTGGTAAAAAAATTTTGCCCTTTTAAAAGCAAGCCAAATTTGTTCTGTCCATTTAACCTATGGCTAAAGCGAGCTGGGCGAGAGATTAGCGAAAAAAAAAAAAGGAAAAAAAAGAAGAAGAAGAAGTTTAAAAACAAGAATAATGTATAATATATATTAATGATTATTTGTGTGTGTTATGAAAAAGATATATTGATACATGAACCATAGTATTATAACATTTTTTATAATATAAATTTATTAATTTAAGCATAATATGATATCTAATAATTATTTTAAAAGTTTATTTTTACGTATAAGTAATCAAAATAGTAATAAAATTAGTCATTAATATATATAAAATCTTAAAATATATAAATATTCTAATTTTTATATAAAATAACATTAAAAATTAAAAATTTTAAAAATTAATTTTGATCCGTGGGCCGGGTCGGACTATTTACCCATTTTGCCCATCTCTAACAACCGACCTGTGAAAACTGCCAACTCTTAAGACCCAGAAACCGGCAAGACTTTTATGGGATCTATTCCGGTTCGATCAAAATGAGACCCGAGGAATCAGCAATTCACACTTGAACCGGACCTGAACCAACTGTGACATTCTTTTATTAATAGGTGAATGGCAAACACTTCATACCATTCATTTTCAATAACAGGTTTAACGATCATGTTGTACGGCGTAGATTAAGGGGTGGCTTTGCGACTTCCAAGGAATGATATTTTTGTTTTTGGTTTGTTTTTTTAATTTACCTTTTGAATTTGATTAATTTCATTTTTTTTAATGATTCCACTCTCAAAAAATCCTCATGTAGAAAGGAAATCTTACAAGTTATCAAATTAGCATCAAACATCAAATTAAGTTTTATCCTCTCGCATAGGGGCTATATTACCATAAACTAGTCATTGCTTTTCACACAAAGGACACACCAAAAAAAAAAAAAATATAAAATACAAAACTATTGGGTATTCATCTCTCGTCTGTGAGTGTGATTGTGTGAACAACTGATGGCCAATTTTATTTTACCCATAAATTGGTGCATGATATTTTATCAGGTTTTTATAACTGTTCAATATCTTTACACAATTTCTTTTTTTATTTTTTGATAAATTATATAAAACAAATTTCATTTGTCTATTTTATTAAAATTCTAATCGCTATATCAAAAAAGATAAGATACATAAAAATCCTCTACGTTTTACTTCCTCCCAATTTCCTTGATTTATAACTTAGTAATTAAAATCATTTAGATTATCAGTTAATGATCTTGAAGAAATAAATTTTGGGAAAGTTGAATAAAAAAAGTAAAAAACTATTTGTTAAAGGTATTTGCTGAAATGTCGACAATCGTAGAGGCTAGAGGGACCATCTGTATAGTTGGGAAAAAAAAGCTGCTTAGGTAGTGACATCTATTGACATCGGTGGGGACACGCAAGGACACAGCCATTACATTCGTATGGGCCCATGAAACGATATATAATTGTGTTCTTGGATAACGTCCATCATTGCTAGCGTCAGCAATTAGCCGCCCCTATATGCCCTAGTCCCCAGTATCGTGTCCCTCATCAATAGATAGATATTGTTTAAAAAATAAATTATTAATATTATTACTGATATTGTGATTTTGATAAATATATAATTTATATTTAAATTTTTAAAATTATTCAATTTAAATATGAAAATTTGGAATTAATTAATTTAATGTCAAAAAATTTTTTGTGTATGTTAATAGTACATTCATGAGATTTTCTTAAATATTAAATTAATTTGTTTTAAAATTTTTTTAAATATTAGATTAATCGATTTTAAAGTTTAGATTCTAAATTGATAATTTTTAAAGTTTAGATATCTAATTGAATATTTTATTAAAATTTATGTATAATTTATGATATCATTTTAAAAATAAAATAAAATAATGATTCCGTGGAGCAGCACCTTGATTCCCATTACGAGGAAATTTCATCGTCATCTATTAAGTAAATCCAAGGACTGCGCCTAAAAATGTAGTCATATTTCATAATCTGTTTTCCTTCGGATTACACACGTTTCACATGTGTTGAGTGTTTGCTGGTAGGGTGTACATGTAGAATTTTACAAGGGTTGATTTTTCTTTATCATAAATCCTTAAGTTGGCCAAATAGAAAAATAATAATAAACAAATAAGTAAATAAATAATCCCTTGGCAAAGTGTTAAATTCACTGTAAATCATTTAGGAACACTCAAATGACTCAAAAGAAATTCTGAAATTGTTATCACCCGTCCATTTGCCGACTTACTCGATGGCAAAGATACGAGACGGAATGGATATCACATCCTGAAACAACAGATGACGACAAGTTCACTGTTACAATTCGGAAAACATCTACAAGAGTACCAACTTAGATGAAGGTAATACAGGACGTAGTCCCAATGCCGGCTCCAAAGCTGTCGGTCTACCATCCAAGGCTGCCGATATTGAATCCTAAGCCATCAATCTATTTTGTCCAAGACTGTAAGCTTAGTGTCAGTCTTTGTTGTACACAACTTTTAGATTGTTTGTATTGTAATTTTCCTTTTGTTGAGACTATAACTAATTTTTTAGAGCTTTTATAAATATAACTCATATTTTATACACTTTGAAACTCTATTGAAAGAGATTTCTCATGAAAATTGCTTCTTTAGTAATTGATTGTGTTTTAGAAATCATCCCATGAGTTGATTTCTGTTCTTTACGCTTTTACGTTACGTCAAAAGGACCATCAAATATAAATTGTATATGATAGCATAGGATTGAATAGTCATAACATATATTAATAGGATATTAGTTGAGAAACAACTAAAATTAACAAATCTAGAACATTTGTAACAAGATCTAATCATTTCTTTATATTAAAGGAACAAAAAGAAAAATAAAAAGTATCAACATTCAACCTAGCTTTCGATCTTGGAAAAGAAAGTTGGCATCTCGAAATAGCCTCTGTGCCTCTTTACAAATTGACTTGCACATACACACAAAGATAGAATTAGAAACAAAGAATTGGATTGCAATCATAATCACAAGAAAGAGTTTAGGTTTTCGCTTATCTAATAATTGACGAACTTAGACAAGAAAAGAGGGATTTCTAGTGAGTTCTTAACTTTATATACTAAGGTTAAATAGTGAGCGAAGCAATTGAAGCTTTCAAGAATAAGGCCTTAACATTTTAGTGCTCTCGTACTCATGATGGCTCGAAAAACAAGAAATCATTCGTAAACTGGTGATTTGATATTTTTAAGAATTATTTGTTGGCAATTCAAAAACTTTGAATCAATTACCTACTCGTATGGACAAGATTAAGTTGAATTGGATTCCCAAAAAAAAAAAAAAAAAAAAAAAAAACTAGAAGTTCATATTAAAGTTGACTCATCATCTTCTCAAAGTGCTTCAAATATTGAAGCATTACTTAAAGGTATCAAGCTGGAGGCACCTAAATTTTTAGGAGCAAATGTATTGAGATGGCTTTTTAAAGTCGAACCATTCTTTATATTCCATCAAATAGAAGAGGGGTAGAGAATTATCATAGCAAGTTTTGCATTGGAGGATGATGGTATTGCAATGTAATAAATGGATGTGCTTGTTTTTGGAAAAAGTGTGTAGAGGCTTTATCAACAAGATTTGGTTTGTTGGCTCATGAAGGTGTACAAGGTCATTTGTCCAAATTGGTGCAAACCACCACTATTTCTGAATATCAATCTTAGTTTGAAGTGTTATCCCATAGCATAGTGGGGCTCTTTGAATCTTTTCTTACGAACCGCTTTATTTCTATATTAAAGCCCACAATAAGAAAAGAGGTACAAGTTTTTAGACCAAATTCATTAATCGATGTCATTTGGCTGGCAAAAGTGGAAAGGGACAATTTAAATGATTAATTGCATACACACAAACTATATCATAAGACCTATGTTCCTTCTTTCCTTCTACACCTTTGCGATTTTCCAAACCATTATACAATTGACCTAAACACAAAACCAATAAAATTCTAACCCATGCACATTAACCCAAACACACAGACCAAACCTAACACCAAAACCTTACCCATCAAGCAACTCACTCCATAAGAAATATAGGCAAGAAGAAAGCAAAGACTTTGGTTTAACAGTAATGAGAAATTTAATTGCAATCACAAATATAATGTCAAATTCCTTTTATTACTACTAGATGAAAATGCACCAATAAATGAGGAACAAGAGAACATACTTGATTTGAGTAAAATTGGTGATACTTGTGCTATTAGCTATCATGCATTAAATAATGAAATGGTGCCAAGAACATTAAGATTTGTGGGTACAATTCAAAAGAAAAAAGATTTAGTTTTGATTGATTTTGTAATATCAACAATTTTGCGCAACACGTGTTGCAAAACATTTATGTTTAGTTATATCACCTGTACCACAATTCAATGTAATCATTGGAAATGGTCATAAGATGATGTGAAGAGCAGTGTTAGAATGTTAATATTAATATAAAAGGGCTTGAATTTTTCACTCACAATTTATTTTAATCAATTGACCATGCATTTGTATGCATCAAGGAAGACATTACTCTCTTTGGTGAACAACAAGTCTCTCATCATCTACCGAGGTAGCTATTGCAACTTGTTACCAACTTGTGGCTTGGATCAAAGACACCAAATGGAGAATACTACTAGCAACATGCAAATAGATGTTATGTTAAGCATATTTTCTTACATTTTTTAGCCACCTCCATCATAATTTTCATAATCCTAAAGTACACACAATATCATCAAGAACTTATAAACCTATATCTATGTAAATTAAACTATAATCGATTAGCAATATGTTAGGTACCAAGCCTAAAGAAAGAGCTTAATCCAAAATACTTGCCTATCAAGTGGGAGAACCCTCTAGGCTTAAGTGTCATTTTATGATTTTTCATGAAATCGATGTGGGATCGTAATATTGTCTACCATTTGAAAACTGACGCCCTCGACGGCCCACTCTAGATAGTTTTCACTCTGTATGATTGCAAGCACTTTTCCAAGTTGTCCTATCCTAGATCACCCCTTCCACTAGTATCGATCTCTCAATGAGAGCACCAATATTAAGAAAATAAAACGCAGCATATAGGGCTTGATATAAAAGGGCAAAACAAAACCTTAACTTTCTTTACCGAAGCTCCTAGAATTAGATAATACCTCTCTCTCTATTTCTATCTTTCTGTTCTCTCGTTTCAAACCCTAAAAGCTAATGTTGTTTGATGTTTGATTTTCAGGTAAGAAGTCATGTAATCTTGAGACCACTTCGAGTGAGTCTCTAACTCCTAATAGATCAGTTCTCAAATGCGGGGCAAAACCTTTTTCTACCTTTCATTGTATTTGTATTCCAATCAACAAATCTATAAATCAGACACACAGATCTATTGTTACAACTGTACCATGTCTGATACTTGTGTTTACAGCTATATTTGCAACTACTAAGCTAGTTTGTTATATGTTAAGCTAAGGATTACAATTATTTTTTACATAGTCTCTATGCCAGTATGGCACTTTCCGAATCCTAGAGTTATTCTGTGTAACATAATACTAAGGTTGCTTCGATCCTAGTCATAGGTCAGGCCAAACTCATCAACACTTAATGAAATTAAAATCCAAAATGGGCATTGAAAGAGTACGCAACTATTCTGCACACACAATCACATGACCCAATCGTAGAGAGATGCTTATAAAGGGCTGGCTATTTAAGGTTTGGAACTAGCAATTTAAGGTCTGAAACCGCTCAGGTTCCACTTGCAAATGTAGCATAACTATAGTTCAGCATTCACGACAAAATGACACAAAAAGGATCGTAGCCCTACCATCTACGACAAGTAATATAACAAAGCTCACAGAGCCATCTTCTATGAGTCATTTGATGCAGTCGACTCTTTTACTATTAGTCAAAACTCTAATCATTTTACATTAACCTTGTGACCTGGTTTCCTAGCCGCCGAGAGCACAATCCATTTACAATATTTTAATCGATATCTCGTTGCACCAAATAGTGCATCACCATGACTTCATGCTCAACTGTTGTATTAATTAATGTATTGCCTTTTCATATCGGTGACCTGCTAAGTCACACCATGATCCTCAACACCTCATTTAACCAATCCATTCAAGACTCGGGGACCACCTTCGATCCTCTTGTACATAGTTGGTAGCCATGGGTCCAAGTGGTCATTCAAAATAGCAACTCATACATCTGATAAGCCAAATAATTATCAGTTTGGTTTACTAATCTATCATATGCAAATCATTGATAAATAAAATGTCCTATTCACAAGAGCTTGCATGTTTCTAGTCTTCAATTACCAAAATAATCATCATCCATTTCACCATGCGAATACTTAATCAAGCAAGACGCGGAATATTTAATTGATGACATCTCGTGATTATTTTAATGTTATACATTTACAAAGAATAAACATGTTATTATTATTTATAGTATGTATATTCTCTATATGAAAGCCGTTAAAGTTCAAAACTTTCGTATGAAATTCATTACGAATGAAATATATTGATCGCATACAATTACAATATAGTTTATAAACTGTAATAAACTTATTTGCTTAAATCATATAGTTGAATTTCCAAGTGCTGAACAATTCCCATATTTTAATTAGATGGTGAAAATTTATCATTGTTTTAAGTGTTTAGAGATAAACAAAACAGTATTCGATAGTTATATCGATTTAAGGTGTATGGGATTTATTGATTTGGTGTCAGTTTGATATTTATTTAATATTTATTTTAATTAAATTATTTATCAAAATTAGATACAAATAAGAAATAAATATTTTTTTATATATAAATCAGATATAAATAAGATATAAGCTTATTAAAACATATTGGAAAACGAGCTTGGCACCGATTGATTGAGTTGACTGCTGACAGTTCAGGTTGGTGAAATCGGTTTGCCGGTTCTTGAAGGACTGGCTTGTCTGTTGAAGCTTTTCCAGCAGCTGACTAAACGGCTCTTTTTAAGTTAAAACTTGTTGGTACTTGTCGCCTGCCTACAAATTCTTTTCGTGTTTTACCAATATAAATTAAAACATCCATTTTAACACGTATTTAAGTGTATATATAAAATTTCTCACTTGCCTTTCTTTCGAAGTAATTCCTAAATTGATTTTTTGATCGCCAAAATTATATGAAACATAAAAAAAAAAAACAAAAAAAATTCCTCTAAGCTTAACACATGTTCCACTTGATATTATTCATCATCAGAATCACCTAAGACTTGTCCCCTATAGTCTCAATCTTCAAGTCCATAAATAAATTAGCTATAACCCTGGACTATGTATGGATTTCAATTCAAAGGATAAATACGTATTTATGAAAAATAATAGAAAATTACTTAGGAAATTATCGCCTTTAATATATATACTTATGCACGGATTTTAACTTAAAAATATATACATATTCATGCAAAATATATAATTGAATTACTTAAAATATTATCTCGATTGATATTTTAATAATGTAAGTTTATTAATTGTTTTAGATAGATATCATAATTACAATCATTTAATTAGTGATCATTCCTTAAATACAAAATCTCATAATTGAAATTGAATTCTGTAACGAGGTTGATCTGTAAAAGGGTATAAAGATATTGTGGCATCACTATTGATTTTTTTTTCATTACTGGAAAATTCGAACTTGGGATCTTTTACTTGAAAAAGCAAAAAAATATCATTAGATTACAATACCATTAGTATGGTACCATTATTGATTGATAAGTCACTTTTTGATTTTATCTTTAAAAGCTTCCATGCTTTGTTACCGTATATCACCATGAGGAAATATTTGGGACTAAATATCCAATAACCTTATCTATTTCCAATCAAAATTTAATATAAACGTGCCATTATTATCAATTTTGTTTGTTATAGACGTCCGCTTCATGCAAGTTCAGTAGGGCTCTATGCATTTATTATATGTTTCCAATTATTGGATTTGGCAAGTGGCTACGGATATGGTCAAGTTGAATGTATTTGCAATGGAGGCCGACCACACACCATCAAACTATATTAAATTGCCCTTACTTTCAGGACTCCGCTATATATAGGAGAAAATGATTTATTGGATAAATTAGAAATATCAATAAATTTTTGACATATATAACAATTATAAATAATAATTGTTCAAAAAATATCAATTTTATTATAATATATGATAAAATATTATCAATACTCACACGCTACGTCTCCAATACATATATATGAGATAAATACTTCTTTATTTCAATTCAATTCAATTCTCAAGTTGTGCAACTTGACTGTCCAAAAAAAGGTCCCCATAAGTACGTGGATTTGAGTTTAGTAGTTAGGTCTCGTACGCACCCGGAAATTCTTAGGTCAAGTTGGTCATGTTTGTTGTCCCCTGCCAACTCATGACAAGTTGAAATGTCTTAGATAGTGTTTTTTGTTTTAGGTTTAGTATATTTTTGTTTCAGATGTAAAAAATGCTTGATTCAATATATTTGTCCTAGATCAACATATTTTTTAGATAAAAATATGTGCAGTATGTATTAGATCAGTGTATTTTGTCTCCGGTACAACTTGACACAATAATAACCTTATATACACCGAATAGGTGATACACTGGCTGCTTAGATTGTACACATCACTTTCTGGGTTTTATACATCAGCATGGTGATAAAGGCACTTCTAATGGTCATTCCATTATATGTTAAATGGAAAAATTATATCCAAAGACATTAAAGTTTTGGAGTAAATTTAAATCAAATACTAATATTATTAGTGATCAAAAAACAAGATAAAAGGAATCACTATTGGCTCTCATGTAAGGCAATTAGACATGTCCCATTACTTGACACCATTACATTAAATAAATTGGTAAAAAATTGAAGAAAAGAAAAAAAATTGCAATATTAAAAGATTGATACTTAAACTTTGATAAAACATGTAATTAGGTATTTAAACTTTAAAATCAATCAATTTAGTACTTCAATTTTAAAATTAATTAATTGAATACCTAAAAGAAATTTTTATGTACAACAATTGTATCTTTATCAAGTTCTTTTAGATATGGAAGTAGTCAATTGTAAAGTTTTTTCAAGTGTTAAATTGGTTCATTTCAAAGTTCAGATACTAAAACTGATCAATTTTAAAGTTTAGGTATTTAATTGTATATTTTGTTAATGTTCAGGTACCATTGGAGATATTATTGTAATATTAAAATATTATAGGAAATAAAATTAAGAGAATGGAAAAATTGAAGGATTTAATCTTTTAAAAAATATAAAGTCAAAAGTAAAACAAGACAAATTTATAGATTTAATTATTTATTTTTATAAAATCAATCAATTTAGTACTTCAATTTTAAAATTAATTAATTGAATACCTAAAAAAATTTTATGTACAACAATTGTATCTTTATCAAGTTCTTTTAGATATGGAAGTAGTCAATTGTAAAGTTTTTTCAAGTGTTAAATGGTGAGCGAAGGAAACGGTGAGTGACTGGATTGGCCACAGGGTGACAACTGAGTCATGACCCACTTAACTTTATCAGTTGTTGGACGGCAGAAAACTCAATCGGATTGCATCGATGGGGTGGGGAATTGCGATTCACTTATCTCATTGTGGCCAATCAGGCCATCCCTTGGCTTTGGGTGCTTC
Organism: Combretum micranthum; assembly: GCA_024138025.1. Lineage (NCBI taxonomy): Eukaryota > Viridiplantae > Streptophyta > Magnoliopsida > Myrtales > Combretaceae > Combretum > Combretum micranthum. Next base: position 53,814 of record JAMXBD010001086.1, read on the forward strand.
ACAACATCCTTTATTTCTACAGTCTTTCTATTTTATTATAATTTTTTGTTTTCATAATCTTTTTTTTTAATATTTAAATTTATAGGCCCTTCTTAATTTCTGTATTTTCTTGATTTTTAATTATTTTTATTAATTTATTGGATTTAAATACTACTCCATGTGTCCTATAACGTCCCAGGCAAGGTTTTCCTAATAGTGTCGTAATGGATCTATAAATAATCCCTTAATTTAACCTAGTTAGTGTAATATTTATCTCTTATTTTTTAACCACGTAAAACATTATTACATTATATATTCTGATATAATTTTTCTTGAACTATATGACACATTGTAAGTAGTAATATATGGTAAAACACCACTTACAAGTATTTATACATTTATCGGTCGAAAAAAAAAAGTATTTATAAATTTACTATATGTCACACAATTAGTGTCGAATTCTTATAAATCTGATGGATAATAGAATTTTATTACTTTGTAATTTTTCCTGCTTTCTTTCTTTTTTCTTTTTAATTATTTTCCACCAACAATTTGTGGAATTCACATTTTTAATTTTTGGTTTCAATTCTTTATGAACCAATACGCTATTTCAAGTCGTCAGTTATGGCTCCAGCCCATGTGAATAACCTACATAATGAAGTTCTGAAGATGAAAATTTAATTGAGTCATTATGCTTAAGAATTAAGACCCACCATTGGATAGGCATCGTCACGGTTCCGAAATCGAACCAGAACTAGAACCGCCGATTCCGGGTATCGTCTTCCACAGCTCTGGTCTGATTCTATAGAACCGCAGGTTCCCCGTCCTAGTTTTAGAACTGTAGAACTGTCTTTTTTAAAAAATATATAAATATAAATTTATTTTTTTAATAAAATAAATTTTGAAGTCAAAATAATTATTGGATCTAAAAGTAGTAAATTATTTAAACAAAAATCTAAGAAATTTATTTAGAATGCACATTTATATACATACAAACACATTCAATATCAATTATAGTTAGTATTAAGATATTGTACAATACTCTAGAAGATAAAAAGAAAATTAAAATGCAAAAAATAGTCTAACATTATTAAGAAAATAAATTTTGCTTTTAGGAGAAGTTTATTTAAATTAATTACATATGATTTTAAGCTATATTTATTTGTATTGTTAATAATAATATATTAAATATTGTAAATAAGTAATAAATTTGATTATATATATGAAATAATTTAAATAGTAATAATTATATATTTAATATTATTTTTTTCTTTTTTTTCAATGAAACCGGATGGAACCATCGGTTCCCGTTCTATCTGTTCTAAGCAAAGAACCGCCTAGGAACCATGAAACCAACGGTTCCATAGCCAGTTCTGGAACCGCCTATGACGATTCCGATTTGGTTCCTAGTTTAGAACCGAACCATGCCTATGTCTACTGTTGAAAATATTATCTTCTGTGGAGTCAAGAGTTCCCAAGACATATCTACCGTATCATTCATCAATGGGTGACTATTACGTTGATTCTCTAAAGTTTACTAATTTGTATAATAAACTATCTAAATTTTAAAAGTATTGATTTACTACGTAAATTTTACTTACTTTTGTAATTAACTATCTAAATTTTATCAAATTTTGCAATCGCTTACCCAAAGATTACTCATTTTGCAATAAACCTACCTCATTTATGATTATAAATGAACTCAAAAAGCTTATAGGTAGTAAATTGATAATTTTAATATTTTAAATAGTTAATGGACAAATTACACTAAAAGGTCACAATATTTGCAGATAAATTCATTTGAGATTAGGTCACAATGTTTCAAATAGTTTATTTGAGGTTACAATGTTTAGGAAAATTGGTCAATTAAGGTCACTATTGACACGTGTCACAATGTGGCGGATCTTCTAACTTTTAATGAAATTTTTCTTCTGTTAAGATGTACCCCAATTGATCAACTTTTCTAAACATTATGACCTCAAATGAACCACTCAAAATGTTATAACCTCATATGAACTTAACCCAAATGTTATGATTGTATAATTTACCCAATAGTTAATTATACAAATTGATAAAGTTAGGTACCAAATGTGACTTTTACCAGTAATTAATTCTTTTGCATCAATCTATTTCAACATAATCCAATCAAGGATAATTGTTACGTTTGGTAGTTGAACTTTATCTATGTTCACAACTAATACCCTAAAATTTAAAAGTATTAATTTACTATCTACAAACTTTTATTGGTCATTTGTGGTATCTAAGTATGGTGGTTAATTGCAAAAATAGGCAAATATCAAGTAGTTAATTGTAAACTTTAGCAAACTTTGGGTAGTAAATTGTAAAATGAAAGAAATTCGTGTACCAAATTAATTCTTTTAGATTTTAGATAGATAGCTAATGACTTTGTAGTTTAGTAGTATCAATTCTGATCTTTCAAGTAAAAAGTACTAGGTTTGAGTCCCCCCTCAAATTGCTAAAAAAAAAAAAGATAGATAGTTTTAAAAATATATCGATACTAAATGTGATTATTATGCTTAATTAATAATAAAGAAAACTATAATTATTTTAGCAAACTTAGCCTTTTAAGACTGATATTAAAATTAACATTTAATCACTTATATGGCACTTATCACTCTAAACCTTTATTAATGCATTTATATGAGTTAAACCTAAACATCGTCAATATGTGTCACTAAACTTGCTTTTATGAGATTATGATTGTTTGATGGAGTCTTGAGGTTTGTTTGTTTGATTATTTGTTAGTTTGTGTTTTTTTTTTTGTTTAATTTATTATGCAATTAAATGCTTGGGATTTTGATGTTATGAGTAGAGCTGGGCATACAAGCCATGATACGCGGGCTAACCTGTTTACCCAATTGAAAAAAAGAGGTTGTGACCAATTTTTTTTTTTTTGGTTCATTTAAAATTAGCTAATTTAACCTAACTTGTTTTGCCCACGAACCAAAGTAGGCCGGTGTAAAAGGGCTAAGTCACCTCATGGGCTAAATTGTATGAAAGAGGAAAATTTTAAGAACTAGAAAAATTTCAAGTTTAAAAAATAATATAATATCAAATTAGTAATAATTTATATGTTATGAAGGAGGATGGATTGATACACACACACATGTGTTATAAGATTCCTTTTAAGTATATATTTATTAGTTTAAACGTAATATGATATCCGGTAAATTATTTAAAAAAAATGTTTTTATATATTTGTAATTAAAATAGCAATAAAATTAATAATTGATATAAATACCCTAGAATACTTAACTATTCCAATTTTCACACAAATTAACATAAAAATTTTCAAAAATTAAAAAAAAAATTCACTTTGGTTCATCTAACACAGGGACCAAAGCAGGCTAACTTGACGTAGTCTACTAGGCTTGTATGCCGACCTCTAGTTGTGGGTTTATGAAGTTCGCTAGATCACAGTTGACACCCAGTTTTGATTGATTAGGATGTTTAGATGTTGTAACTAAATATATTTCTAATTAAAACCATTTTGGTGATATGATAGTGCACATAACAATGGACTTAGGTAAGTTGCTGAAATTCACTCATGTAATTGTTGTTAAAATGTTCACCACACATAACAAGGGAGGGAGCCACAATTTGAACTTGAATATATAAAATCAATAATGGATGTTATACATTAATTACATCCTATAGGAAAACTATGTTAACCGATGCTTTTGCCTTTAAGAAAGCTTTACCACCTATAAGTAGAGATAAGTTCCTGTGAATTTCTTCAAACCTCTTCAATTAACCATGGAAATACATGTAACAGCTGCCAAGCTCAAGCCTAAAGGATAATTGTCATAACCTTTACATCTTTACACATAGAGTTTGTTGGTACACTCTAGTATTTGTTGTCATTTATAGTTTAATCAATCTAAATCTCAATTTAATAGATCTAGATTAGAGTAGTAAGTGTTGGTCTAGTATTTAGGTTAACCTCCTTAAGGAATACAGCCCTGTGTTCTCACCAAATTTTTATTTGCATACAATCTTACACATTGGTTAATTAAGTATGTGCTATATGTTTTTCTTCTTGAAAAATCTCTTTTATAAAGATTGCGTGTTTACTCAGCATATGTTGGTTTTTTGCATCGTTGTTGGAGAACTAAGATTATTAAATTTGCTAAAGACTATGAACCTAAGTCATTTTCCTTTTTATTTATAGTTTTAGTGTAGTTTAGTTCATATTTCTTGTCTTTAGTTTGTTATTGTTAGCTATTTTGGGTTTCTAGTCCATTGTTTACTTTTTATTATTGCTAGATTTTATTGCTGTTTTGCGAATTGGTTGAATATTTTTGCTGAGCTTTTGCAAGTGTTGGAGTTTGGCGATTTATAGTTTACTTGAAGCAAGTTTAATTACATATTAAAAAAGTTCATAAAAAATTTATTTAATACTAAAACTATCAAAACCAAACTTCAGATTGAAAAGATGTCTGCGAAAACTTATTTGAAGTACCAAATTGTTTAAAATCAAATGTCATATCTAATTAAAATTTTTTAGAAAATTTAGGTATCATTTTTGACATTATCTCTTTTTCTTTTATATGATGATAATAAAACTTTTGGTATTTTCTAACTTTCAATTAAAGTTTGGAATTATTAAAAGTTACGGATAATGAAATCTTTACTTGCCAATTTCCTTATCATCTAATGATATTAATATTAGTTTTCCAAAATAGACTAGATCAGGTTTGAATTTGCTTTTATCAATCAAATTTTTATTCAACAAACTTACTATGTCATATCTCATTATTCACATTTGCATATTCTAATATAAGTTCAATTAAAGACATATAACAACTTTAAATGCAAAAATGCAAGATTTAATCAAGTACGATGTAGCAATTTTAAAGTTATAAATTTTAATTATAAAATCAGAAGAACATTGAAAATTTAAAAAAGTAATCACGATATTAGGATTTCCTTCTCCTTTTCATAAAGGAATGAATATGAAGGATCAGATTTTGCTCTATCCCAAGTACTGTCCTGAATGAGATATCACTGCTTAGGTGGGGAAGAAGGGGCACGCTCGACGTACAAAGTCGGTTGAGAATTTTGATGCCTATCCGAATAAAGTTTATCTAAAATTGTAATGCAGGCTAAGCTTGAATTCTGGGTTGGATTAGAATTAGATAACTTGCAACCTGAGAAAAGAAATATTGTAAAGGACCCCACATATAACCAATACTTAAAATCCAACTTGAGACGTTATCGATATCTTCATTAATTTGAAAACGTGGCTTTTTCACTATTATTATAATTAATTGGAGTTGATAGGTCAGAATGATTATCTTAACTTTCAAAATTGGCTGCAGGCCAAGCATGGTTTTTAGCTAAAAATATAGATTCGAAGTTTTAAAAATAATTGGTGGTTTTACTTGTCTGGTTTGATGCGATTATCATTTTTTGTTATCTTAATTTTTATTTGTCTGAATCTCGGGTTTATTAAGGTGAAAGCACATTACAAGTGTTTGGCAAACATTTTTTTTTTTTTTTATGCACCAAAGATTTGTATTTTCCCTATTTGAAAAAGGTGGTGAAGGGGAAAGGAATAGATATAGGGAAAAAGAACTTTCCTTTGACGCATCAAAGATTAAAGAGAATTGTGAGAGAATATATATGAAAATACAATATACCTTTAAAACAAATGTATAATTTATAAATATAAGGTCTTTTATGATATCTTAACAAAATAAAATATTATACTACTAACTTTTCCTTCTTTTCCTTCCCTTCTTATGCAAATAAAGGAATTTATAATTTTTTCATTTCATTTTTTTTCCTTTTTAATTCTTTGTTTTCACTTTCCTTTCCTCCTAGTTCTTTTCCTCTTCCCAAACATAGTATTAATTTTCTTTTATGAACTTTTTTTTTTTCAACAATCCATTGCTATAAGCAGATCATAGGACTTGGTTGATTATAGCCTTCAGAGGCTTGAAAGTGGTGAACAACCATCATAGGCGATTGTAGGATTCCTTCAGCTGTTGGTTTATTGTCCTTTGCATTAGAAGATGGCCAACCAAGCTTCCTAGGTTTTTTTTTTTTCCTTTTTCAGCATATATTTAAAAATATTATTAATCACATATATTTAAAAATATTATTTCATCAAATTAATTATTATTGGCCAATTAAAAATTAACACATGGCTTTTTAACTAGTGGTAATGGAATGGGAAGACAATGGGTTTCTCAAGATTTCTTGAACCGCAAGGGGTTTTGTTAGAGTTGGTAGAGGTGTCAAGTCAAGTCTTCTAATAGTGGCGGCCAGTTATGTGATGGCAGTGATGTGAAGCTAGGTTGTAGTGATTGGCATGGTTTGTGAGTCCTTTAGTGTCAAATTCTTGGTTGATTTTTATTGATTACTACATTTCCAAGAACCATTTGGTACTATAATTTCATCTCATAATTGTGTGTAGAGTGAGTAGTTTTAGAGAAAAGTTTGGTATTCTTCTATGGATCCTTATTAACAACACAAAAAAAGATTGGATTTTTTTTTTTTTTTTGATCTATATACTCCTAGGAATCACTTAACACAGCATTTGATCTCGAAATTGTGTGTAAAGTAAGCAAAGTCTCATAAGCCCAACGTTGTCAAACCCAGACCAATCCAGTTAGTTCGACCTGCTTTAGCCAAAACCCACCATAAAGTAGGCTTGTCCATGCATTTAGTGAGCATTAGCTCGAATTTGGTCAATTAACCTCACCCAAAATAAAAATTAAAAAACAAAAAACTTACTAAAATTTTAATATATATCCATAGTATCTTATAGATTTATAAAATATAATCACTATGCCATTTTCTTCTCTTTTTAAGTTATATACCTTGTATGAGTTTAATAATTGATCAGTAGATTTGATTTAAATATAAATTTAATTAAGTAAAGTCATATACATTTGTCTTTTGTAAGTAAAATGTTCCTTATATTTTTACCTTTTTATTGACCCTATGATGGAAATGCAAGCAATGGAGATGGCAGCAGACATTCGAACACATCCAAGGATCCTCTATATATTCATGAGGTCCAATTATAAAGCTAAAGCAAAGAAAATGAAGGTAACTTTGAATGCTTATCGAAGATAGGGGAAACAAAGCTACATGGGGATTTCAACAAAGCGTTAGGTTTAGACCATGATCAAAGCCTTATAAACATGATCCAAGCTTATATAGAAGCTTACTTAAAAAATTTTATAATGTTTGATTTTCTTTATCATGTAATAATGGGCTAGACATTTTATTATTAAGCTCATATTAGTTATGATTTGGTTAGCTTGTTAAGGCATAATTTGTGTTTTGCTATGTTCTTTCACTTAAGGTTTCTTTCTTAAGGTTACTGTGGTATATAAGTAGACTTATAAACTGTATACACAATAGTTTTTGGAAAAAAATATTATTTAGAATTCTCTTATGAGAGTTTTCCTTATTCCTTGAGAGCAAATCGAACTTATCAAGGTTATTCAATCTTGTGGCATTCAACACATATATCTTTGGCTCCTTTCTACAAGACATTAGTGGATCTAAGGTTTATCATTTCTTTGAATATTGTACCAAGATTCATGGTTGCAAGATGTCATTAGGTCATAGTGTATTCAAAGTTCATTTTTTATTTAGACATTCCATTCTCGTGCTATTCTTGAGATTCACACCTTAAGGACCGCATCACCCTGCTTCAACCCCCTTGACCCCTAACCTTAGTGTGTCCAAGTCAAAACTTCGATCAGGTTTTACAACAAACTACTTGCCAACATCCCATAAATTGGTTAGCCTATATTAGATTATAAGGTTAACTTTGTTAACTGAGGTATTATTAGTGTATGTGAAAAGATAGAATGAATTAAATTGAATAGTTTAATCTTCAAGTAGTAAATTGCAAAAATTCAAGTATCATTTGTGAGATTAATCTTAGGTATATTCATGACATGTTTAATTACATGAATGGAGTAAAAATTTTAAAGAATAACATATAGAAATTATAACCATCATATTAAAATAATAATAGTAATAATAATCTAAATTTTATGTTGTTCTTATAAGTTATTTATAACTCTTACTTTAGCTTATTCATCTTTCACTTTGTCATTACATCTTAAGTTTTTTTTTTTTTTTGTCTTTTTATGGGATAATAACAAAAATAGTACCTGAACTTTAACAAAAAGAACAATTAGGGACTTGAGATTTGATTTTGAATAATTTGATACATGAACAAAGTTTTCATTGATTTTTTCATACCTAAAATTTGGTTTTGACAATTTGAGTACCTGAACAAACTTTTCATTAACTTTTTTACCTCATTTCACTTATTTTAAGTATGAAAAAAAGTTGATAAAAACTTTGTTCAAGTATCAAAATTGTCAAAACCAAACTTTATGTATGAAAAAAGTCAACAAAAACTTTATTTAAATAGTAAATTGTTCAAAACTAAACTTCAGGTACTTAATTTTTTTTAATAGAAATTCAGGTAGCATTTTCATCATAACCCTATTTTTAATTATTACATAGTACAATTATTAAAAAGGGGAGAAATCATTTATCCATTTCTTTGGGAAAATATACCATTAGACTACAAGAATCATGGCTCATGTTACTTCATGTTCAAGTTTTTTCTTTTTCTTTACTCCGTACTAAACAAAGCTTGTTGAGAAATATAACATCAATGAGAAAAAAACATTATAATCTCTATCACAAAATAAGATATCTAACTTTTATATATATATATATATATATGTATGTATGTATGCATTTCTAAATGTGTGTTCTTTTCCACTTTTATGGCTAGTTTGCGTAGAGATGATAAAAGGAGAATAAAATAAGTATTCATGGAATACACTATTACATCATTTACTTGCAAAATAGATTGAGAGTATTTATTCCCAATAATCTTTCTATTTTTATTCCATATGTAGAGTGAATAATTAAAACTAACAAGCAGGTAGGTTTTTTTTTTTTTTTTTTTTTCCTCTCTTTATAATGTTTTATTGGAATGAAAATCAAACAATTTACTCCCCCATAAGTAACTTGTTATTTATATAAATAATTAAATATGGATATAATCATATTTTTAATTATATTCCTAATTCAATACTACAATTAATAAATTAAATTAAATATTGAAATTTCTATTAACTTTATACAAAGTAAACACTAAAATACATCGTTTCTAATCTATTGCCCGTAATATATAATGCATAACTCTTCTAATCTTAACACACACACACACAAACAATTTATCATAAGCAAATTGAGGGGAAGGAATACTAAAATTATTATCATGGGACCATAAAATTATGTCAAGTTTGGTATGTAGAAATCATTTAGAATGGAATGGAATGGAATGTATTGGAAAGAAATACAAATTGATTCTTATATTTTGAAGCATTCAAGGAATAACATATTTTCATAAAAATGTCCTTTGTTATAAATATAGATAATGAATATGTAATAAGATAAAAATGTTATAAAGCTAGATATAATTAATAAGGCACGAATGAAATGTAAACTTTATCTTCTTAAGGGTAGGAATTAATGATTTCTAGCTTTTACATATGCTTGCAAACGTGTAAAAAAATTAGATTTGCAATTTCTCTTTGATCGAACCTTGCCATACATGCTATTAGGACATATCTATAGGGGATTGAGTATTATTTAGGATATAAATCCTTGCACTTTAGTTATTGAGACATCAACTAAAGGGTCTTATTTGCACTAAAGTATGAAGTATCAAAATAATTTGTATATGAGTATAAATAAATAAAAAAATTACAAAAACACCCATAAACTTTCAGGATAGTGTAGATTGACCCCCTCTTCAATTTTAAAAGTATGGTTTTTTATCCCATAAACTTTCATTTTCGTGTGTTGTTAAAGACACGTCGAATTTTTCATTAAAATAATGGAAAAAGGGTGCGGATGCACATCCTAAACTTTCATGTATGTGCAACATATTTGTATAGTTGGTTTGGTGTTATTTTTGTTTTGTTTTGTTTTGTTTTGTTTTGTTTTGTTTTCAAACTGAACAAATACTGAACCGACAAAGATATGATACTGATGAAAAATTGAAAGGTTTACTTATAAACTAACCAAACCAAATTGATACTGAACCGATATCGATGAGTTACCAATACAGGTCGATACAAATAAAAATCCAATAATCTAAACAAGCCATTAACGCCCCTTCCCTCCCTGTTCTGCCCTTCAAAAATAGTTAACTGTTCTATATTATTAATTTTTTTAAGTATAAATTTTTTAAAGTTTAAGAATAAAAACCCACACTTTCAAAGTTAGTGGATCAATCCACACTACAATTAATTAAAGTTTAGGAGATGAATTTGCAATTATCCCATAAATAAAATTATTTGAATTAGGATTTGATATTTATTTGATTTTCACATAATAACAAATGACTCAAGCTCTAATTGAAACTACTCAAATGGCTAATCATATTGAGTTCAAGCCTTATATGATCTAATTTAACCGAATTACAAGTTTAATTGAATTAAAATCAAATTAAACTCCATTTTAAATCTTGAACCGGGAGTTTGAGCCCAATTCTACCGTCCTTCTATCCACCAAGGGAAGCCAGCTCCGCCCTTCCCTTCATTTGAACGCTTATCCATGAAAAGACAAAAATAAAATAAAATAAAGTAAAAGTAAAAAGTCCTAATTTTTTGTTTCATGGTGGGGCCACATGTTAATTTAACTTGATTCACTGAATTTTAAAAAGCAAAGCTTTGGAAAAATGAGCCTCCCACACCCAAATAAATACAAAAGTGATGACAAATCAATGACTATGACATGCATCCCACTAGCAATATGGTGATTGGCTGCACATTGCTTGATGATTTATAATGCCAAATGCCAAGAACCATCACCCATTTTTGTCCATTATCTTGGATTGTAACACGAGCCAATATGTTTTTGGAGAAAATGAAAATCCATGAAACTGGAATTCGTTATATATGTATATTCTTAAACCTACATAATATATTTATTATAAATATCCTATCTTAAAAATACCATATATATTATATAGAATTATCTAATAAAATAAATATATAAAAAATATTTTAAATATTTTTTATATTTTAATAATTATTTATTTTATTTTTTTATACCAAATAAATATTATAATAATCATTATAATTTAAAATTAAAAATCAGTTCCCGGCCAGGTGAAGGAGTTTTCAATATTTTATTGCAGTTGTTGGCTAATTAGTCACATGTATATAATTTTAGCATAAAGCCAAAATATTTTATATAAAAAAACTGAACCCATTCCAATTATTTTACTAATATACTCACCTTTGCATTTACGTCATACGCTCCTCTCTATCCTCCCACCTTCCTCTTCTCCACGTCCCCATCACTAGCTGCACTCCAATATCTCCACGCACACCCAAAATAACAGATATGGTAGACATTTTTAACCGTTAGATCAATCGAGCCACCATTTTAATGTACAAATCCAATGGCTGCTAGGGCATGATATTTTATAATTAAGTACACTCGAAAGCATGCAACTTTGAAGTTTCAACATCCACGTGCTTTTCTATCTCCACTTATTTATATCTCCCTTTCTCCGCCCATATCCACTCGTTCACCCTCTTCCTCCTCTGTTCTCCCTCTCTAATCCCTCTCCTATGGCACTGGTTCGTGACCGTCGTCAGATAAATCTCCGCCTACCGATCCCAGAACTCTCCGACCGCCGTCCACGTTTCCCCCTCCCCCTCCCTCCTTCCACCACCGTCACTACCGCTGCAACCACCTCTACCTCCCTCTCTGATTTCGAAAAGCTCCAGGTTCTGGGACACGGTAATGGTGGTACCGTCTATAAGGTGAAGCACAAGAAGACCTCAGCCATTTTCGCTCTGAAATCGGTCCACGGCGACTGCGATGCCAACGTCCGCCGCCAGGTGATGAGTGAGATAAATATCCTCCGCCGCACGGACTCCCCTTACATCGTGCGGTGCCACGATATATTCGACAAAGGCGGCGGCGATATCGCGATCTTAATGGAGTACATGGACAGAGGCACGCTTGATTCGGTCCTGAAAACGCATGGAACTTTCAGCGAGAAGAACTTGTCTCGAATCGCGCGACAGGTTCTCAAGGGGCTAGATTATTTACATTCGCAGAAGATCATCCACCGGGATATAAAGCCATCCAATTTATTGGTGAATAGCAAGATGGAAGTGAAGATAGCTGATTTTGGGGTCAGTAAAATCATGTGCCGTACGTTGGATGCATGTAACTCCTACGTCGGCACGTGTGCTTACATGAGTCCCGAGAGGTTTGACCCTGACACGTACGGTGGGAACTATAATGGCTACGCTGGGGATATTTGGAGCCTGGGGTTGACTTTGTTGGAGCTTTATTTGGGTTATTTTCCGTTTCTGAATCCGGGTCAGAGACCCGACTGGGCTACCCTCATGTGCGCGATTTGCTTCGGGGAGCCGCCGAGCTTGCCGGACACGGCGTCCGAGGAGTTCCGGAGTTTTGTTGGGTGTTGCTTGCAAAAGGAGTCTAGTCAGAGGTGGTCCGTACAACGATTGTTGACCCATCCTTTTGTATGTAGAGATTCAAGATCCGGGGATTGCTAAAACGGGTCGTGCGTCGGATTGTCACAAATCTATAGTCGGATCACTATCTTTTTTTTTTTTTTTTTTTTTTTTAAGTTGTTGTAGTGTTAATAGTGGGTGCTCAGACGGTCGACCACAAAACGGACCGACCATGTGTAGTACTATGAGATTAAATCTTAGACTTTGTATATATTTGGACGGATGAATTAATTTAATTTTGTAGTTACTTTCTGTTGATCTCTTTAAGATTTTGAATCCACCTTCCTCACTGAGTAAAAGTAGGATTCATAATGCAACTTAAGATGTTTCTTGGCATGTTCTTTTGATTAAATCAGACAATTAAGCTATTTATCGGGGTTTGGCCATAAATCTCACTAAACAATCCAAATATAGGAATTATTTTAAAAAAGAATTATGAACTTTTTTGGTAATGGAAAACGTGAATGATGTGCTTTGAAAGGAAAAAAAAAAAGATTTAATAGATATTGCCAATTTTGTCCTACTTGGTTTGAAAGTTTTATCCAGTATTAAGGATCAATAGATGGAATCAAGTTAAATTAAAAAGGGTCAATTCAAGTTTAATAATACTAGGCAAAGGTCATATCACTTTATTTTTAAAAGATTTTTATAATTTTAAGAGACTTAAGTAACATAAGCATTTTATCGTTTTATTTTTAAAGTTTTTATAATTTTAAGAGATCCACGTAATAAAATTTATACACAAAACATAAATTTTAAAAATTACTGGGACAGCTGATAAGGATCCCAATTTTTGCCAAGCTCCGATATCATCCATGAAAGACAGAAGAAATATCAGTGTTGGTGATGCTCTAAACATAAAATTTTAATGTATAATTACTCATTAAAAACTTAAAAAGTGACATATATTTATTAAGCTTTAATAAATGCTGAGATCACTGCTAACGCAACTTCCATGTATAAATGAAGCTTCCAACCATACGTAATTGACATGTAAATGCAATCTATCATCCTTCACATTAAAGAGTCCCGGAGAAATGTGATTCGGGTCAATTCCATTTTCAATTTCAATTTGAAATCTTTTGCTTCACGCTCAAGCTTAGCGTTTTCATTTAAGCCCTCCAGGCCTCCACTAGGTGTAACTTCTGGGTAAACTCTTGCAAAGTAACAAACAAAGTTATGGTCCACCACGTTCTTTTGTAACTTTCCATATTCCTAAGTTGTCCCCGACTTTCCTTTTCTGTGAAACCCAAACGCTTGGATGGCTGATGCAATACTCTTTTAACAATTTTGGAATTCTGACAAATTACGAGCAGACCAATCAGAGTGTCATATAATATTTAATTATTTAAAATGGTGGGGTGCTCCTGGAATTTCACAAGGGACGATTTCTAAATTCTAAATTCTAAATATTCAGGTAGGTCATTGCTTACGCAAATCCATGACAGATGTTCTGGAATAATGTCAAATCTGCTGATTCCTCCTTCCACGAAATTTATTTCTTTAATTTTACATTCTCACTTTAAAATTTTTAAACATCATAACTGATTAAACTAATTTTGGTTGTTAATTTTTATTCTGGTGTTTAAATTATGATACATAATTGAATATCTACCTGTTAAATTTATTGATTTTATAAAAAATACGCCAAACATTTATCAGATAAAGTTGCTACTTGAATCTTGCTTTTATTTATTTATTTATTTTTTCTTTTTTCCCTTTAATTCAATGTAAAATTCAAAACTACTATGTTTCATTATTTTTGTAATTATGTAATGCATAATCAACGCCCATGTAATCATTATACCATAGTTAATTATGTTTATAAGATCACCCTAATAATATAATTCTACAATGTTTGGTCAGTTTATTCAAGTTCTTTAATCGTGCAAGATAAGCTCATTGATGTAAAACACCCAACGGTCTCTCTTTTTATATTCTAAAATACTTGCTTCACCCACTCAAGCCAAGCTTAAATAAAAAATTAGGTGGCACATTTGGTCATGCACACTTGGTCCAGGCCTCACACTTGCTTTCTCTATCCATGGAATATGCTAAGTTCCAATACTTAGTCTATCTGAGAAAGACCTTCACTTGGTCAAATTTGGGAGACAAGGCAAAGCCAAACAAGATAAACAAAGAAAGAATAAAGGAAAAGTAAACAACAATGTAATGAGAAAGAAAGTTATTTTATTGATTCAAAACAACATTACAATAGTTTTGATTAGTATTTTATTCAAATTGCATCATATGATCTATTGCCCATATCTAAAAGGTTAGACTATTGACTCTATTGCACTATTTGTAGAGTAAACAAAGCTTTGTCTTCATTGACATCAATTGACACTAAAAATCTCCCCTTTCCCACATCGTAACTACATTCCCCACATACTTATGTATCATAGTGAAAGTAGTTCACATTGTAAAGATGTAAAATAAGTGCAAGAGCGTTTCTACTTTAGCCAGAGCCTTTGCAGGTTGTTAAACTAAGCAAAGCTATTGGAGATATAAGTGAGCTCAACCAACCTTAAACCAGCAAGGGCCGGCCGCCAACAATGACCAACCCTTTGCCATAGAGATAGCACGGTTTCAAACCCCCATTTTATGCCATAGGGCAAGATCCACGGTCTACTCCATTTGATCATATAGCTCCTACGCCCTTCTCAAGCAATCTTGAATATGCTACAGAAGATATATGCCTCAAATGGAAATAAACAATACTAAAAGAAAAGAACAATGCAACATTTACCCTCACTCCATGTGCGAGACATTGTCCAGTAGAATCCCTACAGACTTCAAAAGTACTAAAGGCTTGGTTTTTTTTTTTTATTATTATAATTCTCTACAAACTCCCTTATGATAACATGAGTAGGCATCATCACCATTAGATGCAAATCTTCATGTTGGTCTGAGGAGTCATCCACGTTATTGGACTTGGTGAGAACTTTTTGTCAAATATTGGATCCCTAACCAATATCCTATTTTGATCCTACAAAAGACTCAGGCCATGGAGGTAACTCAATATTGTGCTTGGATTTCTTGCTCAACCTAAGCTCAGCTATCACCACAACTTTTTACTTTCCATGCCTCTCCCTGTTGCCAATAGGATAACGAGACTTAATAGCTTGAGACTCAATTTGTCTACCTAAGTCTTGACAAGAAGCAAAGCAATTTGGTTAATAGTTGAAGTCATCATCATGTCAGTTGAGCTCTTCTTACTAACCAATTGCCTCTTCCTACCCTTAAAAGCCGACACTTCCTCTGCATCATCAAGGGAAACTAGCTTTATGAAATTGAATGATTTCCTGACCTTTCTACCTGAAAAGAAACAAAAGTTAGTAACCTAACAAGAGTGAAGCATTGGCAAGCCTCTGCAAAGTTCGCTCCAAGAGGGTTCCCCTATTACGCAACGCATTATATAAACAAATACCTCTCGAGTATCTTAAACCCTTATTCATAAAAGATTTATAGAAAATTTTATCTTATAAATATTGATTAATTAGAAGTAATTAAAATTTCAAATTAACTAATCCCATTATAAAAACAAATCAACTACTTAGGAAATCCATTAACCCACTATACAATCCCAATAAGACAACTTAGTTCTTACATAAAAACATAATTTCATTGATAGTTATGAGCTGAGTGCTATCCATTACAAAAGATATAGAAGAAGAAGAAGACACCTAAAAATTGCAGAATCTCTTCTCGAATTTTAGGATCCAACTCCACGGTGATGAACAGTAATGGAAGGTCTCTATAATTTATATGATGGTGAAAGTCTACGGATGAGAGGGATGGAAGAAATATTCCTTGGGTTAAGGTGGAGTGTAAAGTGAGACGGAATGGTGAAGTGGTTTATCAAGGACCAAATAACAAAAAATTAACGATGGAATTCATTCATTGTTCACTACATCATTGGATTTCTCACTGTGGTAATCCACCTCTGGTAGGTCTAGGTCATTCCCCCTGTCAAGTGATGATACTCGATAATCTAAATAGATTGCTATGTGGTGTTGAGACAGTCTCTATAAGGGCATCTTATCAATCCATATGCCCTTTGCTTATTTGCAACAGATTGTAAGAATGCCTTAACCTCCATTTTATACTATGCAATTCTCAAATAACGCATCATGTACTAATTTCATTTATGCATCCTACATTGGCATTTAATTAATGACTATATCCTATCGTATTAGATAATTTCATATAATTATCTAATTTTAAAATTTTTATCGAAACAGTTGTAACTAGTTGTATACAAATATAAAATTGTCAACGATAAGGTACATATTTAAATATAGTACAAAAAAATACTAAGCAACTCATATCCAAACACTAATTTCTAAATTAACATATTATTAAACTATTTACGTGTCACATAGTTAAACTCATTAAGTATGTATGAAATAAGTAATATCAAATGCTATATTTTAAGTAAATATATACTATTAAACTACTAACAATACACATATTCAAATAAATTAAATATATGTTAAATGACAAACATCTAAATACTATTTCGTAAATAAATATATTTAAATTACTAAAAATATTTTACTAACCTACAAATGCTAGCAGTACTTGTTAAGTTGGAAGTAAATTTTTTGTAAAATACCTGTAAAAAAGATTTAAAAAATACAAAAAAATTAATATTAAAATTAAAAAAAGAAAGGAAAGAAACTTCTGCCGACGAAATTTCCGACATAGGATATTGAGAGAGAGACCGAGAGAGAGAGAGAGAGAGAGAGTGTGTGGAAAATTGGGGCGGGGGTTTATAGAAATATGTCGAGCGAGTTTCGCCTCCATTTTCGCATGTGTAGCTCATATTTTTACTCGTGCACTAAAAGAACGTAGATAATTAAAGTTACGCAATACAAGAAGATATCATAATCTTCTTTACTTACCATATTATTATTTTCATAAATATCAATATATATACCACGATCTTAGTAAGTACTGAAATCTCCAAAGTTACTTTCTTATAAGCTAAAGAAATGGCTTATAATATTATGATATTTTATTGGCACTTAGCTATGTGATAGTTGGTATTTTATACGTGGGAAATTCAATAGTTTGTCATTAATTTTGACATAATCGGTTTCGTCACTATCAAGTGGCTTACACTACATCCAACCGTAATTGAATCATTAAAATAGTTAATATTTCAATTACTATATTTATTTTAACGGTTAGATGATTGGATAAGCTATTAAATATTTTGTAATTTAGGGTCCGTTTGGATAATCTATTTTTCATTTGTATCTGTATCTTTTTTAAAATAATATGTGTAAATATGTCTAATTTATATTTTTATATTTTATCTATATTTGATCTTTTAATAAAAACTACTAATTTTTTTATTTGTATCTAATTTTTTATAAATAATTTATTAGAAAAAAATTAAAAAAATATCTATAGCTATAATATGCCAACCCTTAGTATAACTTTTCAAATAACCATCCATTTTAAAAGTATTCCCAAATTAAGCCGTCTGCTTCTAATAAATCTCAAACCATTATGTTAAAAAAAAACATCTTAAATTAAATCATACTAAAAATAAAAATATTACAACTTTTGGAATCTTAATTTTCTATTCCTTCATATGATACATCTTTTTCAGCTCAAAATTTTTGACAAATTTATCGTACAGTGCAACGTTCCACTTTTAATTTCCAAACACTTATGACCAGTATGTACGAGGGAATAAAAATTCTCGTACCAACGAAAAATTTCTAAGTACAGCTCTTACAATATTTTGGTGGAAGGAACTAAGAAGGATCGATGGGTGTCATGCTCTCCCGTTAACGCACGAGTTACGCACGAAACTTGGACTATTGCCAGCGGCACCAACGTGACGGTATAAACGAGCAAAATGTGAAACCTTAACCTTTTCATTGTGTACAGAATCATCAGCAGCATAACGTGCGTTCTCGGAAGCGAGGGGTAGGGACACGTATAAAGAAGGCCTCGTAAGTCGTACAAAGTTTTTGGTGGTTTCTTCCGAAAAGTAGGTGCTAGGAAGGACAGCTCATGCTGATCCTTTCAGTGTATAAGGTCGTTTTTTGGGAATAAGTTCGATGTATCTTTGCCACTTGCATATGAATACAGTAGAAGCTTCAGAAGTTTTCTGCCTGCCCTAGCATTCACGTTCGAAATCGAAAATCATGACTTTTCCTATGTTCATTTGTCCTTTTTATGGATATTTTCACTAGGGGCAGCCCATCCTCATCCTAGCCATCCACTTTCTCTTTCCCCTACTTATTTTATTTGGGTAAAATTACAATAGACCTTTCATATTGATAAGATAGGAAAAATATTTATTGTTTCGAGGATGCTGTTTTTTATATGATCATTTGATATTTTTAAATTTATTTAATTATGTCAAATATTTATTTGTAGGAACATAAAAAGATAGTTTTGAAGATAGCAAACCTTCTTTGATAAGACATATCAACACCAATAATTAAAAAAGAAAAATTCTGATATGACATTTTATTGGTGTGTTCTAAAAAGATAATATCTCAATTTCATCAACCAATTTTTCAAATAATTATTTATACTTTTAGATAGCCTAATTAATTAAAATTTTTAAAGTCATATATACTATCTATATTAATTCCATATCATTTCTTTGTCAAATTAGCTTTTCTAACCAATTATGGATTGCTATGTAACCCAACAATTATTTCAATGAAAGTATTTCCCTTATAATATATGATTTTTTTTTCAATTAGAAATGCTACCTATGTTAACTTCATTTTGCATGATATCTTTCACATCTTATACGTAATTGGATAGAATATCTTTATTAAAAAAAAAGATATATAGTTGTTTGTAGTTTGTTAAAAAAAAAAAAAAAGCTAACTAGGTAATAGCTTTTAAGGAAATTAAAATAGGTAGTAGTGCTGACTTTGAAATGTCAAAATTTATAATAATTAAAAAATCAACCAAAATTTAGATATCAAGTGTGACATTATCCTATGTTCTAAAATATCAAATACTTTGATGGCACTACCCATGACTTCGTGTCCTATACATAGGTAGCGCATGATTAGTAATTTCTCATGAAACTAGATAGAACAAAACATATTATATTCAATTTGATTATTAAAAAAAAAAGTATTATACAGTACAAAACTACGTTTGTAATATTAGATAATTCTCAAGATTTTTAACTCTTGATTATATCGGTGCAAAAATCTTAAGAAAAGGGCAAATATAGTCTTTTATGATTCAAACTCACACTAATTCTTATTCTAATTACCACCTTACTACAATTCCACCACTACTACCACCTTTACCATTATTGCCACTAATAATATATTCATCATGACCACTAATACTAATGCCATCTCCATTTCCACCATCGAAACTTAAGGTTTCTAATTGACTTTCCGATTTAGGGTTTGAACTTGATGTTACCCTAGAAAAAAAATTAGGGGTTTACATTTCATCAAGGGAAATTGAGAATCAAGTTCTAAATGAGTTGATCCTCTTGTTTTCTTTAGAGATTTAAAGGTAATGATCTCTTTCTAAAGCTTTCTTTTGGGTTTCGAAGGATTTCTTAGAGCTTTGGTGTTCTACAATCAAGGAGGCAGAAAAAGGAATCAAACAAATAGGTAAGTGATCCATATCATTTCTTTTGGAGATTCAATAGTAAAATATTGTTTGAATTTCTTAGGAGGTTTTGAAGGAAATCAAATTGAGAGAAAAATTGGTGAAAACCCTAAATCGTGGAATTTGGAGAAATTGTGATTTCAATCAAAGGAGAAAGGTGTGTATAAAGTTAGGAAATTTAATTCTTTTTAGATTAAGGTTTTTGTGATCATGGGATTATGATTTTTTTTTCTGAAACATATTTTTTTTATTAATTTTTGTTATGATCAGGTGATTATGTCATATTAGGGTTTATGTTCCTAAAATTGATTTAGATACGACCTTACATTACTTGTTGTGTTTGTTTATAGGCTGAATTATAGGTTAACTTAATTTTTATCTAGTTTAAATTGAATTTTTACTGTTTGTGCTTGGCTGTGGTTAGTAAAGACTATGCAGTACCGTGATATTAACACGACATCTTAATGATCTATGTGTGAGGTTGTTTCGAGTGGACCATGTATATAAAAAGAATTTTGGTAGTCTAAGAGTGGTGGAATAATGACAATTTTATTGATAATTACACTTCTCATTAAAGAAAACAAACATTACTAGTGCCCTATTTGTTTTGATAAAAAGTATTTGTTATGAAAAAAGTTTTTCCTCCAAAAAGTTTTCTTGAAAAGTAACATATTATTAAATATTTGACTAATTTTATGAAAATAGTTTTCCTTTATTTGTATAATTTTAAGGTAACTCATGTATTTTAAGTATGAAAAATTAAAAAAATTCCATATATTATGACGAGAAATAAATCTACCCAAAAGAAAAATATTAAAAAATGAATAATAAATGTCTTTGAATGGTAATGATGGTAGATGAACCCGTAAATCGATGAAAAAATGACTTAGGAGTTTATATATCATAAGTTGTTTTCCTAAAAATAAGTTATGAATTTGTCTATATTTTCCAAAACAAGATAAAATATTTTCCATTAATCATCCTATTTTTTCTTAAACAAACATTTTCATTAAAATAAATGGGCTTAATAGTCCTTGTAAATCTCACTTTTTTCCTTGTAAATAAAATCAAGAAATGAAACTTATATTATAGTATATGTGTTTAATTAAATATGTAATTATTTTACATATTAATTCAAGAAATTTATATTTTCTATATTTTGGGACAAGTGTAAGGACTAGCGAATGTGTGTTTCTCTAATATACATGTATATTTATATGTGTATATGTATGTGTGTGTATGTATGGATGTGTCGCTAGTAGTAACAAGGATGTCAAATGATCTTTCATTTTAGATTACCTTGAAAAAGCATTGACCTGATGACATATGGAGGAATGTAACTAAGAAAAGGTATAGGGGACAAATAAACAATTATCGATAGCTCTCAAGCATGAGCAACATTATAGTTAGATGATTGATCTTTTAAGATAGGATTTTGGTATTACGATGGCTTTATGAAGTTCTATCACTTTCAATGAGAAGAAAAAGCGTGCGTGCGCATACACAAATATATATATTAGCACACATTATTAACCATTGAATAACTTCAAATATCAATAATATGGGCCCTTTATCACATCTTCAGGATTATTTCTGGGGTCAATAGGAAAAATCATGCATTTATGCTATAGCACAATTAACTCATCATGTGGCATTAATGTAATTTCTTATTAGACTTCTTATGATCTTGGACCTTGCATAAGAAAGGTTAACAGTGAACAAGTTAGTCATACAATCTCTATTCTAAACCTAAAAATCAAGGATAAGTAGGCTTAACCCTCAAGCCTTATCACCATCCGAAAGAATTGGTCTATGAAATAAATTTGGGTCAATCTTAGTACCTATAGGCTACGTAACTATGTTATCTATATTTAATAGATTATTAGGTAAATTATGTATGTAGGTAGGTAATAAATAACTCTACAAATATCTATTATAAAAAAATAGATAGTGCATCAATGAGGACCAAGAAAGAAATTGATCAAATTAATATGAAACTATATAAAAATCTATTATAAATACATACCTTATGAAGTTTGGTAAAGCAATCTATATATCATATCCATTAAGAAGATGAGCCTGCATACCTATTTGTTTCTTCTGTTTTTTTGTACCCATAAAGGAGATTCATATATTAAACTTCAAAGAGTCAAGAACAAAATCATCAATCAAGATACACAAGAAACTACATTCATGATCCATTCGTAAAATAGCTTGTAACAACGACAAGTTGCATAGATATGATCTCCAAGACATACCTTCAATCTACTTTGTTGTGCAACCCAATTAGCTATGGAATTAGCTTGTCGTTTTACTAAACTAAAGTCTACGACTTGAAACATCGCAATACATGTCAGACATCAATGATAACATTCCCCTGACAACATGAAAGTTCTATGGTGCTACTCAAGGCTTGGAACAATTCAGTCAAATCCATCTCGATAACAGTACATAGCCGTTACCTATCTTTGGCATAACAGACAGCAGCAAGCACTTCTGTACTTCATATTAAGAATTGTGTCAGTTATGAAAACTCGACTTCTACCTCAGCAAAGATGTCCTCTCAGAAGATCGACCTGTCTAGCTTTACTAAGGCGTCTTCCACAATCCATTTAGAATATTTCACTCTTATTGGCCAATTTGTTAGTACATAATACAAAAAAAAAAAAAAAATTATAATTTTCTTATTTTGGAAGAACAAATTTATAATATTAAAACTATCAGAGGAGTTCGATGTATTATTTGTCCATAACTTAAGGAAAAAAAATATTTTAGACAATTACATAAAAGCATATGCCTTTATTATATGCTTTTAAGTCAAAGTTATCACAATAGGGAAAAAAAAAGTATAAGGAATTGATCTAAACTTCCTCCTTTTCCAATAAACTACCAAAGAGCTGGTGTTGATCACATTTTGTTTAATTTATTCAACACTCAAATAATAAAGTTCAATAATATAGTAATGATGGTTCAAGTTGTGTACCCTAAGGAATCATACCACTTTTTTATGTTCGAAATAACGACTAAACGAACCATATAATTAGATTTAATTGAAAAAAAAAAAGAATATAATTCAATTGAGCCCATCCTTATCATGAACTCAGTTATACACTATATATATATATATTAGTTATATATTATGTGAAAATCATATAATATATATGCAAAAACCTAAGCAAATAAGTTAGGTAAAGATATAAAATAACAATATAAAATATAATAAATGAATATAATACATAAAGGGCACTATAATAAATGAATAGATAAATTGATGATATAATAAATATAAATTAAGAATGATAAACAAAATTGAACAATCTAAAAGAGAAAAGAATTTTTAATGCATATCTTTTATAAAATCACCAAAAAAGGGGTATAAAATGACGGCCTCCTCTTCTCTCATTTTATAAGTGGGTTTATACTCAGTACGGACCCGACATTCACTAATTTCCTTTTAGTCATATTGAGCCTCCAACCACGCATAATACATGAAAGTATTATATGTAAGGTTGTCTAAAAAGAAATATATTTATGCTAATTGCTTAATCAACCTATAAAATGCAAAACTTTACAAATACTACTCATTTAAGAGTAGATAACATTACAATTATACACAAGGTAGTACCATCATCCTGGTACTTCAAAAGTTACAAAACCATATTTGTAATATACATGATAAAAAATATTTGAAGTACTTGGTACTACAAAACATAGGCTTATGAGTAAGCCTTAGTCTATACTTATAAATTTCAAAAACAAGTTCTTGCTTTTGCCCTTTCCAAGAAAAACCACATGGAATAGTCTGAAAAATCATAATTTTCCCATTCCTTAAGAAATGCTTCCCAATCTGTGCCACATCTTAAGTCATCATAATATTCATCATCATTGATTCCTATAGAAGAAAAAGTGAGCAAGGAGCCGCTTGGTACATAACAATACAAGCAAATATAAAGTGACACACACTCCTAAACTAGTGTAATGCAAGAAATAATAAAATTATTATTCTTTGTTTAAGTAAAACAAATCAACATTGGAGTGTTCAAACTCCGATTAAAATCCTTGGGAATCTAGGAGTCTTGAGTAACAGCAGCTACTCAAGGGGTTGATATAAGCAGCCTGAATACTTATATCTTCTACATAACTTCACAAATAATAATCTCATATAGGGCTCACAACCATTACTTAACTTTACTTAACTTAATCCATAGTATCATCTCGTTCAACCGTGCCCATAAACATGAACTAAATCATATTATTTTTTTTTAAGAATAAGTAAATGTTACACCACTATCGTTTCCCTATCAATTGCCCGCTTAGCCATTTATAAATGTTATTGCATCATGACAAAGATGGCATAATGATACAAACCACTCTAACCTATGACAAGACCCATTATCATAATCTGGAATTAAATCCAAGGACCGTCTAAGAACTTAATGGAGAATCACGACTCGTTATATTGAAGCAAGAATCTTTGTATAAGTGAGGACACAACAATCGGGGATGGAAAACTAATTGATAAGTTGGATTGAACGCCATGGGCAATCCCGATAAGTTCAACCAAGTTTTTTCCAAAACTCAAAACGAAGAAACTCTCAAATTTTCATTCATCAAAGATTCAAAAGATTGTTCAAATGTTTACAACCAATAGGTTTTTATAAACTAAAACATGAAAACCTAAAAGACATAAGTATAAAAGTTGGCAGCCAAAAATACAAATCGGGCGGCCTAAAAATAAAAAAAAGAAATTGATACAAATTTTTTAAGCAAGAAGGCCAACACCATATCAAAGAAGACCAGCAGCGTAGCCCATGAAGGCTGGTAGCTTTAGGCCAACATACAAGCCAAGTTCCAAGTTCGGTAGTGCAATAGTTCATGGTCGGCGGTATAGAGCTTCATGACTGGCAGCTTTGATCCTCTAACACTTGATTTGTTTCGGTTATTTTGATCTCTATTGTTCATTATTTTATGAAGCTCCAAACTTTTTGAAATCTTTAATCTTCCTGACGATGCCCTCTGATCCCCATCATTCCCTCTTTCTTGAAAAGATTCGTCCTCGAATCTTCATCATCTTTGCAATCAATTGGAATTGACCATCTCCTCTTGGATGTAATATGAAACGTCGTTATTGTGGAATTTCTTCTTACACTTTTGCGCCCAATTGCCTGGTTCAAATGAAAATTTGTTATGCTCCTTGTTGGCTTGCTTTGCATATTGCTTGTCTAATTCTATCTTCTTTTTATTCAAACTTGCAAGTTCAGCAAAAGATAATGGAAGCAATTCTCTTAAAGGAGGTTATTCATCTTAGGAAAAGAAATCTTTGGATTCTGCATTATTGAAACATCCACGCTAGGCATAGAATAGTTAAGCTCATTAGTAGAAAAATAATCATCCTTGTACATGGGTACAAATGATTGTTGTTATGTTATCGAGGCACTTTGATCCTCACTTTTTTTAACAATGTCACTCACTAATGTTTGTGTTTCACACTCTAATTCTTTTCTCTCATTGCTCACTGTGTATTTTTATCACTCTTTTTCTCATTCTCACTCTTACTTTCACTTCTCACTCTCACTCTCACTCTTTTCTTCACTTTCATTCTTTTCATCTTTATCATTCTTTTCTTGAGTACTCTTTTGTTTTTCTCTTTCTTAGAAGCCTTTCACTATCTTTAGCTAATCCTCACAAGCTTTCAATGGATTGAGGGGCACTAAATTCACATGTCTTTTATTTAGAACAAAAGAATAGCGATTCTTATTTTCATCATGCTTGGATTTCCTATTAAACTACAATGGTTGCCTTAAAAAAATATGACAAGTTTGCATTGGTACCATGTCACACAATACTTCATCATGATATTTTCCAATAGAAAAGAAATTAGAACCTACTTGGTCACTTGAATTTCTTCACATTCTTTTGACAATTGCAATTTATAAGGTGTTTGATACTGTAAAGTTTCCAAATTCAATTTTTCCACTAACAAAGTAGTAGGAAAATTTGTGCAACATCTATCGTTAATTCTCAAATTGCATACCTTGTTACTATTACTCACACGACATCTAGTATAAAATTTAAGGTCACATGAGATCTCATCAACATCAATCCTCAACAGATTTGGATTCACTCATAGTTCACCCATTTTTTTAACTTAAACCCTAGACAAAGAAAACCCTAATCAAATAAAAATCAAATCTTTCCACAAAATTTTGATCAAATCCTAATCAAACCCTAAAAGACACAATTTTTTTTTTAAACAAAGACAATAAATAAATCAACAAGATCAGATGCTTCCACAAACTAACAAAAGACTATAAAAGAATATGAACGACTCGAGTTACCTCTAATCGAACTAGATATGGATTTTTAGAAAACCTTCGCTCTTATACCAATTTATAAGAACCATGCCAACATGTGACGAGACCTTTATCGTAATATGGAATTAAATCTAATGACCGTCTAAGAACCTAATGGAGAACTGCGACTCGTTGCTTATGTTGAAGCAAGAACCTTGATATAAGTGAGGACCACGATTGAGGATGGAAAAGCAATTGATAAGTCAGTTTGAACGCTATACGAAATCCTGTTAAGTTCATATAAGTTCTTTCTAGAACTCAAAGAGAAAAAACTCTCAAATTTTCATTCATCAAATACTCAAAAGATTGTTCAAATGTTTACAGCTAGTAGGTTTTGATAGACTAAAACATGGAAACCTAAAGACATAAATATAAAGGTTGGTGGCCTGAAGTACAAATCGAGCGGCCTAAAAATAAAAACAAGAAATTGATATATATATTTTAGAAGCAAGAAGGCTGGTGACGTATTGAAAAAGTCGGCGGCGTATCCTATGAATGCAGGCGGCTTTAGGTCGCATACAAGCTAATTTTCAAGGCTGGTGGTGTAGAGCTTCATGACTGGCAGCTTTAATCCTCTAGCACTTGATTTGTTTGAGTTATTTTGATCTCTACCATTCATGTGTTTCTTGAAACTCCAATACTTTTTGAAGTGCTTTAATCTTCCACGATGACATCCTCTGATCCCCATCACCTAAATGCTTAACTACTATGTTAACCTCACTAATAAGGTTGTTACTTCCCGGAACGGATTCAACAGCATACGTACAAACAATTCGAACAATTTTAAAGTTAATCTTTAATTACAGTTGATTTAATAATGTCTAACCTCGCATTCAACAAACAGTTACTATGTACCTGGATATATAGAACTATCAGATAAGAGACCAATGTTCAAACACAACTAAGTATTGGAACCTGTCAAGGAAAAATCATTTCATTTGAAACAATGTTAATCCATAATTGAATAGTAAATCATTAAACCTTCATCAAACATAAATAAAGTTCAAATCATCACATAGTTTATATTCATACACGTACAAATATATATACATCACATTCCACTATTTATTTACTTATGAATAGTACCAGGGGATCTAACACACCCGTGACAAAGGCCGTGATGGATATCACAGACACCATCACGATCGTGATCTTGGGCCATGATGTATATTACTGCCTTATCACACCCATGATGACCTTGTTCAAATTTTTCCAAAAAGCATCCGAGGAGATCATATCATATGTAACTGTCGTAATCTAGGCCATATCATTTACAAAAAAAGAGATCAAAGTAGATCACGACCTTGGTGACGGCCGTGATCAAGGTCGTTCAGTTTTTAAAAATATTCACAGGAAATCATGGGTCACGTCACAGCTGTGATCATTAGAAAAATATTGATTTCGGGTGTAACGGCCTCAAACACACCCGTAATGAACAGGCATTGATCCTTTGATACTTAATTAATTTTTTTAATTTATATCTTCTAACTCCTTATTAAGACCTTATTTGTTTGTAAAAACATGTTAATACTAACTTATAAACACAATATCAAATATCATCAAGATTACTTGTACTCATGTATTTATTTCACATGTATATGTACAACAATCTTAACCTAGAAGCATAAGTTCA
This sequence comes from Combretum micranthum, assembly GCA_024138025.1. NCBI lineage: Eukaryota > Viridiplantae > Streptophyta > Magnoliopsida > Myrtales > Combretaceae > Combretum > Combretum micranthum. The sequence goes on from JAMXBD010001086.1 coordinate 81,977, forward strand.
TCATTCATGCTTGTTGAACTTTACTATCAACCTAATCACTAAAGCCCTACTCATTTATTACTAACAATTCAACAAACACATCATTTCATCATAAGCTTAAAAGTTCATTTCTCAAACACCTAGAGTGCATATATCTATTTCCATATGTAGTTCAACATATATATTAGCATACAATTAATTTGTCTAAAGCATTGAAGTTCTACTCCTATTCAATATTAACATCAACTAGAAACTATAATTAAACAAAACATGTAAGAAATCAATTTTACTTACTATCCTTGAAAAAAAGTTACCAAAGTATAAATTATAGAAAAATAATTATTGTTACAAATGTGATTTTTAAAAAGTATAAGAATGGCATTTATAACTACAATTTATTTATTTTTACTTTTGAAATTGCATGTAATAAATATGAAGCAAATTCAAAATTGCATTTCCTACCTTGTGGTTTCTTTAAAAAAAAGATGGAAATTACGAGTGATAAATGCAATTTCCAAAAGGAAATTTGAAATAGCATGTTAGAAATAATTATTTATATAATTATTTTAATATGATTAGAATTTACCTAAAAATTCTTGTAATGGATGGATAAACAAACAAATATTTCAAGATAAGATAGTTGAAAATTAATTAATAAGTGTTTGGGTCAATAAATGCCTGTGTTAGTTTGGTAAAGCAACATATATGTAGAGGCACCCTTCTACCTTTTTTTCTTCCCCTAAAAGAGGTTCACATATTAAACTTCTTCAAGAGCAAAACCATCAATCAAGATACACATGAAACTACATTCTTAATCCATTCAAAAATAGCTTGTCGCAACGATGGGTTGCATAGATCCAATCTCGAAGACACATCTTCAATCTACTCTGTTGGGCAACCCAATTAGTTGTGGAATTAGCTTGTCTTCTTACTAAGCTAATGTCTACTAAATTGAAACATCCAACACATGTCACACATCAATGATTACATTCCCTAGACACCATGAAAGCTTTATGGCACTGCTCGATGCCTACAATAGTTCCGCCAAATCCATCTCGATAACAATACATGGCCATTACCTATCTTTGGCATAACAAATAGCAGCAAACATAACCTCTACTTCAGCATTAAAAGTCGTTTTAGCTATGAAGGCTCAGCTTCCGCCTCAACAAAGAAGTCCTATGGGAAGATTCACCAGTCCAGCTTTACTAAGACATCTTCCACAGTCCATTTATAATGTTTCGCATTTCTGTTGGCTAATTTGTTAGTACATGATATAAAAAAAATTATAACTTTCTTATTTTGGAAGGATAAATCTATAATATTAAAACTATTAGAGGACTTTGATGTATTAAATATACATAGCTTAGAAAAAGAAATTAGACAATTATATAATAGCAATGCCTTTATTATTTGCATATAAGTCAAAATTCACACAATAGAAAAAAGGATTAAGAAAAAAAAATAGTCATCTTTCAAAAAAAAAAATCACACAAATCCCGCAAAGTTGAAAAAAATTTCAGAATTAAACAAGTTAATCTTGTCTCTTAAGAGACGAGATTGTAAGTTGTCAACCTCGTCTCTCAAAAAGACAAGGACATGATAAATCTCGTCTCTTCAAGAGATGAGGTTGCTGTAAAATACAACAACCTCGTCTTTTCAAGAGACAAGGTCAGTTATTTATGATGTTATCTCTTCAAGAGACGAGATTGATTTGCCTAATTCTTGAATTATTTTTATCCAGTAGCATTTTTGTAAACTTTTTTAAAAATATATATTAATTTTCTTTTCCCATAAAAAAAAGTTGCATAGGAATCTATCTAACCTTCCTTTTCCAATACACACTAAAGATCTATTGCTGATCACATTTTAATCAATTTATTCGACACTTGAATAATAAAGCTTGCATTACTAAACAAATTAATAATATAGTAATGATGGTTCAAATTGCGTACCACAAGGAATCAAACCATTTTAACCGAACAATATAATTAGATATAATTTTAAAAAATTAATAAGACCATGTTCATCCTGAACTCGGTTATATACTATATATAATTATGTTGTATAGATATTATTTGAAATCATATTACATATATGGAAAAACCTCAGCAAATAAGTTAGATAAAGATATAAAATAACAACATAAAATATAATAAATGAATAAAATATATAAAGGGCACTGTAATAAATGAATAGATAAACTGATAATATAATATATGCAAACGAGGACGATAAGCAAAATTGAGCAATCTAAAACGGTAAAAGAATTTTACTACATTATCTTTTATAAATTCAAAAAAAAATAAAAATAAAAAGAATAAAACAGGTTCCTCTTCTCTCGTTTTTTAAGTGGGTTTAGACTCTTCTCATAAGTTTTCCAACTGCAGTATGGAGGAGGAGGAGAAGGAAAGTTCCACAATCAGATGAACCACTAACCCGAATTTTTTTTACTATATAAGAGAATACAAATAATTCTAGTAACAAACATCAAAAGAGGGATTTATAAGGTTTCAGCAATTATGGAATAGGGTTTGTAAAGAATTTTGTAATTGGTAATTTAAAGTTATAAGAAATAGGCTAAATCATAGAGAGGAACTTATGATCATGATTAGGGCCTAGAACAATTAGGTCTAATGGATTGACAAGATCAAAACCTAGAGAGTGACAAATAGGAAAGAAACCTAATTTGGGCTTTTGTAAAAGAATACTCAATACTTTGATGGAAACTTTGCAAGGTATTTAGAAGTCTTTACATCCAAAGACTAGTGTTCTATAAAAAGAGTGTAAACAATGACATCAAAAGGTTGCATAAACACAATCATGACCTAAAATTAGATTTATGAAACATATAAGATTAGAATAACAAAACAAAAATAAAAGGAAAGACCAAGTTAATACCATTAGACTCATTGCCAGGTCTTATAGTGGACCACTTGTATAATTGCAGCAATTATTTAGAAAATGAAGACGACACTATATTGCTTGTGTATTAATTATGTGTGTGATAAGATGGGTGTCATGCTTGTCTATTGAACTTGTAAAAAAGTTACCAAAATATAAATTATAAAAAAATTACCATCATAAATGTGACTTTTTAAAAGAATAAGAGTTGCATTTATTACCTATAATTTTTGTGTTTTTTCTTTTAAAATCATAATAAATGCTAAGCAAATTCAAAATCATTTCTATTTCTTGCAATTTCTTGGGATAAAAAAGGGATAGAAATTGCAAGTAATAAATGCAATTCTCAATGGCAAGTTTGAAATCGCATGATGGTATTTATATATAATTAGTATTTCAAAAAAAAAAAAAAATTGTGGCTAATCGGTAAATAGTTGAAAATTAATTAATAAGTGTTTGGCTCAATAAATGTGTGTATTAGTTATGCATGGCCATGTGGAAAGAGTGGTTATATCAAAAGGCCAAGGGTGTCATATAATATAGGAATTAGATGAGTAAGAAGGAAATTTCATTAATGCACCGAATGGTGGATGGTGGGACACCGATTAAGTGTTGTGTGTGGATTGTACAACTGGAGGCATGATAACATGTGACGATCAGCGGTTTCGACAACTGGTAGCAAAATTGACCTCCGGATGCTGTGTTTTGGAGATTATTGTGGTGTGTATCATGGTTTAGAGGTCCAGGAGATGCTGAGTTGCAGTTTAGGCAAGTTTATGAAATGGAGTTGGGGGTTTCCAATCTTCCATTGTCAAGATTGTGTTGCATGTTAGACTAAATAATATATGTTAATGAATATGTTTGTTGCATATATATTAGTGTGCGTAAACACCCCATTTTTACTAAGATTATAAGAAAATTAAAAATAATAATAATTAATTAAAATACATAAAATCCCTAAAAATAAGAAAATCAGTAAAATTAAGAAATAAATATATGATGAAAGATATAGAAGTCATGTATGTTGATACACACAAAGAAAAGATACACTTGCTGACTAATATGAATTGGATTTGGATTTGTCAATTCAGATATGAATCAGATTTAAACCATGTTTAAATGCGTAATGGATCTACATCAAAGAAGATAAAAACAAATCAAAAAAACAAAAAGAGATTAGGATTTGAGATAACAAATTGATTAAATCTATCTAAAATTATCATTGAAATCAGAAGTGAATATGCATGTTCGAGGATTGAGCTTTATAAAAAATTATTAGAATGATTTCATGCTTATTTTTATTTTGGTCTATAAAAGGAAGAGCAGAGGACGGCATTTAGATCATCAAATCTCCATCTTCGAACCCAGCTCCATCTTTAACCTCTCGCACTAACCCAAAACAGCCACTGCGAATCCACGCCAGCCTCCTTCAAGCTCCCATTTCCTTCCTCTTTCAACCTCCATTCGACAAACCGCTAAGTCAAACACGGCCATTCTGCATCGTGAGTCGACTCAACTCAAACCCATCATCTTCGACCACCTCTTAACTCGCAAATCCCAGACCAGACATCCACCAGACGCATTAACCCGAATGTTCGGAACCCGACATCACGTGGCAACTCAGGCATGAATGGCCGATCCGAGTTCGTGGTTCTTCTTTTGCCCTTGTTGATTTGCAATAATATTTTATGGGTAACGTAAAGACCAAATTTCATTAGACAATTCTTACCCTATGTGCCCATGATGTATTATAGTTACTAATGAATTGGTCCTTCCAGGATATAGTTTGTGATTGGAATGATTTATGTGTATATATTTGGATTTTAATTTTTATAAAGTATTGTTTAATTATTATATTTGGATTTTATGTTTCTATAAAGTTTCATCGTACTACATGTTTAGCATATTTTTCGCAAACTCGTATTTTCCCATATATTAGGTGCAATTAGCAGCTTTTATTCATGATATATTATTTTATCACTTAGCTATATTTTCATAAATAAAAACTGCATTAATTTGATGTTTTATAAAAATCAGGATTTGCATTAGAGTGTTTAATTGGACCTTTAAATTTGGGCAACCTTGGATTTTTCGTTAATAAAATTAATTTGATAAAAAAATCTGAACATGGTAATTTTTGAAGATTAAAATCTTTCCACAAACTAAAGTTTTATAAAATTAAATGAACTACGATGGTTTGATTCTGGTGGATACGTAGGCACCAACGGGCAACCATTAAAATGTAAAAATTATTTTCCCAAACCATTATAATCCTCGGCTTCATGTTGTGGTAGTTATTCCATTTTCGGATCTTGGGAGTCATTATCATCATCAACAAAATGGACTAGATGACCTCTTTAAAAATGTTTAGGCCTAGAGGACATTTCAGAAGGATTTAAATCCTAATCAATAATCACAACTAGATATAAAGGTTTATGACATGTTATTTAATAGAATAAACGTAATAGCTCACACTATATCAACAACTTTTATATTAAAAGGTTGTGGCACTAACCTTAATATGATATCGTGTTAAAGCAGAAGGTTAAGTTGTTCAATTGACAGGATTGATGGGCTTCATTCAAAGTTAAAGTCCCGACCCACAAGTGAGAAGGTACTATAAAATAAATGTAATAGCTCCTAAAAAATTTACAAGTTTAAGCTCTTAAATTAAATGTTCTGGCACTAGCCTTTCACATCTTACAGCTTATTTATGATCAACCTTCTCTAATTGCTAATTGACTAACAAGATCTAACGTCTACCATATCTACAAGTCTAAACTTTTAGATTAGATGGTTTTAATACTAACTAAACCTTCTAGCTTTTTTATGATAAGAACTTTCAAATTGTTAATCATGTAACCAGATGTTCCTCCAATCAGTTAGATGCTCTTGTGAAAATTTATCTTCTCGCTTTCTGCAGGACATCTTGCTTTGTGTGACCGACACCATTTGCAGGAGACAGAACACCATATCGACTGGTTTCAAGACATGTTAATAGAATGTTCCTGCATGATCTTTTAGTAAAGCTTTGAAAAAGAAAACAATCTTGATGATTGTTTCACCTATGCAATGCGCGCGAGTTATCAAGAGATTGCACTATTACAGGGATAGCCCCTCGGCCGAATTTCTCTACCAAGGGATATCTCTACCCTACTCGTTTAGAGCAAACAACTAATGGCGTGAGGGCAAAGACATAACTACATCAACTGTGGACATTTACCTTATTGAATTATGTTACAAGTTGCATACAGAAACATAGTTTCTATATAGTATAAACCATACCAACCTCAACAAGAGCAGCATGAGGGACATTTAATGCAACAGGAGGCTCCCGATATTTTTTATCAAGAAAAACATAGAACATTATCAGGAATCTCTTTAAAAAGTTTGAACCACTTTGCACCACTAAATGTGGTTGACCAAGGAAATACGCAGTGCCACACTCCCTCGCATCAACCAAATCTTGCAGCTCCTCCCTAACCGATGGCTGCATTTCACGACTTTCTGGAGGCAATGCAAATCGGACCTTCTTTCTCCCAACAGGGGTAGTTCTTCCTCTCTCTGCTCCATCACTGAAAGGACCCTTCACTGCTTTATCGTTGGTCAAGTATGAAGGCTCAACACTTGACTGGCCAGAAGTTAGTGGTAATAAAGTGTGCCCATCTACATTGGCATCTCCAACAAAGATCATTTTTCCTTCAGGAAAAGCGACATCTTCAGGATCCTTTTCCTCCAAGAAGATAAATTCTCCAATTGAGCTAATTATTTGCTCCTCAATTTCATCAGTATCTTTAACATGATCACAGAAACCATATCTCACAATGCATCTGTAAATTCTATAATCTTTGCTTCCTATTCGGCCAACAAGATACCGTTGCTCAGATGCTACATGAGGCAGTGGAAGAGATTTAAAGGACAAGAAGATCAGCACTTGGTGAAATGCTGGAAGATTTATGATGAAGTGTGAAAAAAATGCAGGAATTCCAGACAGTATATCAGTGTTAATGATACCAATTCCCGGCACCCTAGAAATTCCAAGCCCAGGACTCAGATCTGTGAGCCATTCGGTTGATACCTTGTTTTGCAAATCAAATTCATGTTTCTTCATTGTTCCATAATGCCAAGAAAGCATAACTGTCAAGAACATCACTGAAAGGACAACAAGATACCAGGCTCCTCGGTGAAAATCCCACATGCATGCTGATAGATACATAGCCTCAATGAAACCAAAGAATATCAGAAAACAGGCTGATATGAAAGGGACTTCTCCCAGTAAAGAGCTATTACAGGTGACATAAGACAAGTTGTGACCAGCATTCCAAATATTATAGCCATACCTGTTGAAATTTCAAAACACTCAGATTTTACAAGCTTGGGAAAAATCTCTTTAATGACAATGCCGCTAAATCATATTATCTGCTTTTACAATTTCATAGATTAGATTCCTGATAAAGATCAACTGACAGAAACTAATGAAGACATATATGAATTGTGATCTTTCTTATTTTAATCTGGTATTATAAAATTTCTTTATAGTCCTCTTGGTTGTTATTTCTCTTCTCCTAGGACATTACTATTTATGATAAAACTGTGCTTATTAAAGATGTGAAAAGTGAAAGGGAAAAAAAATCAAAAGTCCATCGTGCATTCATATACCAGACCTGCTGCATGTCCAATACGATTGATATCGTGGAATCCAATTGTGACAGAAAGGCTCAGAATCATCAACACCCAGTTGACATCTGGAATGTAAACTTGCCCATTTATCTTATCCGATGTATGTATTACTTTTGTTCTTGGGAAGCAACCAAGTGCTAAGCACTGATTGATGATGGAGAAACTGGCAGTTATTGATGCTTGGCTTCCAACAGCTGAAGCAAGGAGGGAAAAAGCTACAAAGAGGTGGCGTGTATGGTCTGCATGTACCATATCCCATTAAACAAACAATTCAGGTTAAAAGAGATTGCCAACAAAAAGCTAAATTTGAAAAACAAAACATTGAAGAATGACCTGGCATAGACTACTAATGTGATTAAAGTTGGTACTTCTCATGTTTTCAGATATATAGCAGCTTGACCTGCATAAGACAAAAGTAGAGCTGGAAAAACTAAGCAGGTGAACGTGAGCTGCAAAAAGAAGGTCAGCCTGTTAGTTGCAAATGAAGATTGGTTTGTTAGTTGCATAAGAAGATCAAACACGTGAATAACCTTGATGGATCTCTTTGAGAAGTGACCCAAATCTGCAAACATTGTTTCTGTTCCTGTACAGGTGGTGAAGAATATGCTCAGAAGATATCCTGTGAGAACACGTTAGTATAACCAGTACATCAGAATGCTACTTCTACTAACCTGCTACGCAAAGAAGAATGCTTCCTAGTGCCCTCCAGCTCTGTCTATCGATGTTTTTAACAAATCTCAACATGTAAGTTGGAGATAGTGCAGAGAGGATTGAACGGTAGTGGAAAATGTTATACACACCAACCCCACTGATAAACAAGAGCCAGACTGTGATTACCGGAGCAAACAGAAATCCAATTCTATGAGTTCCATAATGCTGCAACATGAAAAGGCCCACCTGGATGGCACATGCAGTGGGCACAGGCACATCTGGAGAATTTAACATGCAAAAGAATAGCCAAATGAATATGTGAATGTCTCATTATAAATCAGATCAATTTTGCGCTACAAGTAATATGCATTTTTTTTTTCTAAAAAACCACACAGCATCAAATTGACTCCACCCAGAGGGAGGCTTGAATGTTGTTGTTGTATAACACACAGCATCCAGCCATAGCTGTCTATGATTCTTTTGCCTAGAAAAGGTAAAACAAGGACAATTTTGGTGAATGAAATTTATCTGGCATCAACTGGTGACAATTGAGATAGCATAATCTTGTGCATGGTTTATTTATTCTTACCATAACACAAGACAACTAACTACAATTCCTAGTGGAACTTCACTTTGAGAATTACACCATTAAGTTGCATACACAAAAATATCAGCAAATGTTAAAGAAGAAATTTGACCAAGTGCTTCAACTTCATTAGTTGCTCCACAACAAGCCATGTAGGACTCAAATTAACTGGTTAACTTTTTGCTTCACTACGAGGAAAGATTCTCAAGTTGTCTCTAAAAAAGTTGCACCCAAAGTTTACTCCCATATGAAAATTCAACCCTTGTTTCTGCTCTTTATTTTCAGTCAGAATCGCAAACCCAACAGGCGCTTCTTACCGTTACATACTTCGTGATAACTTCTTAAATCAAGATTGAAGATTGCTTAGTATTAGGATAATAAAAAAGAACAGATAAATGATCTTTTCCCATTAAGAAACTGTGCTTTCATCTCAAAGTCAACCTTGAGTACATCGGCTAAGAGAATATCAATGCTTAAATTGTAATTGTATATCACTTAGTGCTAATATATAGGGGTAAAATAGTTTTTTACTTATGGATTAGGATAATGAACCCTAATCCTCCTAAGTACTTTATGTATAACACAATGTAATAAAAATTATAATATAACCATTTAAACATATGTACATGGTATTACTAAGGACCTTTTTCTCATTTCAGTGGACCTATACTGATGCTATATGTGTCGTATATTCAACCCTCTCACACACCAACCCCTACTTCCTGTTCCAGCTCCCCCATTTTAGCTGCTCCTACATCAGCTACCATTACTCAAGATTTTTCACTCCTTCCCTTACCATTACCCTTTTACTAATCCATCATTTTCATCAACATTCCTGCATTGAGACTTCTCTAACTAGTCCCTACTCAATATCACCCCTCCAGGAATTCCTTCATGTTAATCTTAATTCACACATGATTTTCTCAACCGTCATCACATGCACATTTTCAGGTCAATCAAATCCTCATTGTCCCTTTGGATTCAACTCAGTGCTTATAGCTTTCTCTTGCTACAAAACCCTATCAACTACCATGAGATTGTTGGTGCATTATGGCACCTCACCATCAAAAGACCAAATATCAATTTTATAGTCAATCGAGTCATTATATAATATATATATATACACACACACACGCATATATATCTTCCAAACACTAATCTTGTGCAAGTAGCTAAACAAGTTACTTGATATCTTCATGAACCCAATCACTGGGTCTTCCTGTTGTACACACATCTCATATCCCTTGACTACCTTTGCTAAATTACACTAAGTTTGTTATTGTTACACACATCAACCAAGAAATCACTCCATTTAAGCATGTGTATAAGCGACAGAAGGGAAAGGGATGAAACTTATTTAGTACGGATGCTATAAGTGATGTTTGTGTATTGTTTTAATTGTGTTTGTGTGCTATTTTAATCAATTGATTATTGTTCTGATTTTATATTATGTAGCAGTTGTAATTGTAAGGGTTTATGTGTGATAGGTGCAGAATAATAAATCTAGGTGGCATATTGGGAAGATGTGTAATATAGGTATCATGTTGTAATAGAAAGAGAAAATAGGAAAATAACTGTCTTGTAACTGCTCTAATGCAAAATACTTAACAGAAGAAAGCAAAAGAGAAGACAGACTTGTTTTCCAAAACTTATCCCTCTTATTGTTTGACATCGTCGGGTTCTCTCTATTAAGCCCAAGTTAAAAATCCCAGGTAGAAAAGGAAGAAATTTGAACAGATCCGATAACAATTTGGTATCAGAGCCAAACATGGCCGAAGATATCAAGCAATTGCGGCAACAATTTCAAGCTTTTATGAAAATTTACAAGTGTGATAGGGCGAATGTGGAGGAAATGTCGCAACAGCTAGCGTCTGTCACACAAGTATTGCAGATCATCAGTTCGTGCATGAGTTCATGCGTTTTCTTAAGGGGAAGAGTAATGTTACACACATCAACTAAGAAATCACTCCATTTAAGCATGTGTATAAGCAACAGAAGAGAAAGGGATGAAACTGATTTAGCACAGATGCTATAAACGATGTTTATGTATTATTTTAATTGTGTTTGTGTGCTATTTTAATTAATTGATTATTGTTCTGATTTTATATCATGTAGCAGTTGCAATTGTAGGGGTCTGTGTGCGATAGGTGCAAAATAATAAAGGCAGGTGGCATATTGGGAGGATGTGTAATATAAGTGTCATGTTGTAATAGAAAGAGAAAATAGGAAAATAACTGTCTTGTAACTGCCCTAGTGCAGAATATTTAACAGGAAAGCAAAAGAGAAGACAGACTTGTTTTCCAAAAATTATCCATCTTATTGTTTGAGATCGTTAGGTTCTCTCTAATGAGCACAAGCTAAAAATCCCAAAATAGGTAGAAAAGGAAGACGAACCGATCTTGTAACAGTTATCCAAAGACTTGTTGCTCCACTAGAAGACATGCCATCTTTCTAGGGTGAAATCTCATCTCATGACAAAAAAATAATTTATTATGTCATAAAACTCCACCGAGGTCAAATATCAAGCCTTAGCTTATGCTGTTATAGAATCCACCTAAATCTACCATCTTGTCTGCGAGATAGGACCTCATTCAGCACCCTATCATTTTATGTTGTGACAATTTTGACGCTACGTACTGCATCAAACATGTTGACATTGATTACCACTTCGTGTGTGAAATAGTTTTTTCTGGCCAAATTCTTTTTCATTACGCTCCACTTGTAATCGGCATGTAGATATTTACTAAGAACTTGTCTACAACAACATTTCTTGATCTCTACTCTAATCTCATACTAACTTTAGCACTTTAAGGATGGGGAGGCGGCATATTATTGCGGTGTATTATGTATAGGAGTAAAATAATACTTTACCTTAATCCTTCTACATGAATTCTACATGTTCTCTACAATGAAACCAAGGAAATAATATAATATTTATATGCTTGTACATGGATGTTTAGATGCTACATATTAATTGTTGTCTTATATAAAGCAACCGTAGGATGAAGCCACGTGGCAATTGTAGTTGCTATAAAACGTAATTAGATAGGTAGGAATTAAAATTTTCAGTCATTCTCTACATCTTTTGATATTAGAATCAGGAGCTCATAGCTTGGAAGGTGCATTTGCGCTTTAGCCCTCATTTCCCAAATCAGGGTTTGCAATCGTTTCTTCATCAAAGTTAAGTCCCCGGGTTTCTATTAGAGGTTGTGATGGCCCAACTAAAGATATTCAAAATGGACCACTGAGATTTTAGTTTAATCTTCAAGATGGTTAAAACAATTGAAGGAAAGAAAAAGAATGCAACATATATATGTGTATGAATTCCAAAGGCAAATGTACACTAAAAAAGAGTTTTAAGCAAGAAAGATATATATTAATTAGGCAAACTTACATTTATGTAAATCTTCTGTTATGAGTTCCTTGTCTTATTTGAATGAGAAGCTGAACAAAGAGATAAATCAATTTAGTAACATCAGTTACAAGATTCCAACACCCCAATTAACTATTTTTAAATATAGTGTATGTTTTATTGACCTATATATATATATATATATTGTATGTTTCTCACATGAATTGAATATTTCCGACAACGATTGTTCGACTCCCTTTGAAGCAGACAGCACTGAAATCCCATCAAGTAAGCAAATTGTTCAAGAGCAGACAAAAATCATTTACAAAGATGAAAAAGTAAATAAATCTACCAACCAGAGATTGCTGGAGTAAACACTCCATCATTTATCACCATGCAGCAGCCAAACAAGGCTAAGAGCAGCATAAGGTAATGACTACTTTTATGCTTCTCAATAGCCCTACAGGCCTTTGCTCTTATCTTACATATCGATGGGCTTTCAGACGATGACATAACTTCATTGCTAATTCTCTCACTTGGAAGAAGACCAACTTTGGTATGTCTACACAATAATGAGTATAGTGCAAAGTCCCTCCTGCAAGCATTGGCTCATATCAGCCTGGCCTTTTTAAGCTTTTACTATGACTTCTATCCAATAAAAGGTAAGAGGCATTACCTTCTCCATTATCATCAGCCCTCAAAACTATGAAGGCATACTTTATCAAGGAAATGACAGTCAAAGTCCAGAAAATGAACGAGAAATATTCGTATGGTGTTTCATGGTTTATGAAATCTTTTTCATAAATCGATCCAAATACATATAGTGGAGCAGTAGACAAACGGCCATAAACTATTCCAAGGCTTTGATATGCCAGGAGGATGGTATGCTTCCATGTCTCTTTCTGCAGCATCATAAGAACTTGAATAATAAATCAGTCACACACAAGGAATATCCAAATTATGTTCTTATTGACAAAAATATCATGGAACAAATCAATCAAGACATGATTGCAGTAACACATATAAAGTAAGGATGACAAATTGCACAAATAGTCGTTATACATAGATTCAAGAGGGAGGCATGAAAAATATACTTGTCATCGTTGTAGTCACCAAAAATGCAATTAAGAGTACAAGTTCGGATCCCATGTAGAAAAATTCAACAAAAAGACACCACATCTTGGATCCACAACTTATAATGGATCCTGTATGTTTTCCTTGTCGAGCTATACTGATTAGCATCCACGATTCTCACCAAATATAAGCTTATACTAGATAAAGGAGAGAACTTATAACACAACAAAAAACATGTTCCATATCAAAATAAAGGAAGAATATGAGCAGCACTATTTACATCAATGGCTCCTGGTCAATTTTTGGAAAGCAGAGGCGAGCCTAATTCCATGAGCAATGACATTGACATCATTTTGAAGTCATGAGATTACATACACATGCTGTTCTAGTACACACTGAAAGCATAAATCAAACCTGAACTTGATGAGAAGCACCACCAACAAATAACGGAGGATCCATAAATCGAGGAAACAGATTACTATAGGAGCCGAATGTTCTAACCAAGAGAACTTAATTAAGAAATAATACTATATAGTACACTATATTTCGATATGACCAAACTAGAACTGAGAATACTAAGAAATAAAAGAAGGGTCTAGATGGAAAATAAAAAAAAGATAGATAGGAAGTAAAACTGCTATAAAATAAAACATTAGGATGTCTTTTGTGCAGCCAGTTGTTAAGGTTGGGCTGATAAAACAATGACCTGCATAGAGGCCGCACAGATTCAATTCAACTGTTCTTTGATCCATGGAAGGCAACCCTGGCATAAGATTTCACGAATGAAATAAGAATTAAGCGTTAAAGAGATGGATTGCCGGATCAACAGTGTCACTGACAATTACAACTGACAAGGATGGCAAAGGAAGAATATTAAAATAATATGTGAAATATCCATCCCCATTCAACCAGATTCACGTGCCTTGATATTGGACAAACGGCAAAGTTTAGCGGGATTTAAGTGAGAAACTTCTTTGTAACATCCTATGTGAAATACATTTTCCGATTACATAAGACAAAGATTGCAAATATCAGATTTACATAGGTACACTATTTTTTTTTCAGATATCCTGATAAAAGATGGGCTAAATTTTGTTTAATTCAAGTAATCATCATCTCACACCGCGTCAGATTTTTTATTATTTGGGGAAGTATGCAATGATCTCTTGGAGCATAAATATGCAATGATCTCTTGGAGCATTACATCGGACGGACCACTTCACTAGATTCTAGATCGAACAAGAGTGAAGCCAGACTTTCTCTGATAAGCAAACAGAATTATTTAGTTTTCTAACCAGTATGGCTGTCTTACAAAGTCTAATGAATGCTGGTGTTGTGAAACATTCAATTGGAATCAAGATAAACAAGATCATAACAACAAATACAAAGCCAATTGCCTCTTATTTTAGCAAAAATCAATTGTAACAGTGAATGTTCCTTTAAAAAAAAAATGAACATTCTTCATCTAACATTGTGAACAGCTGAGTACAAAAACAGACAGAGTACTACTGTCAACCACCCACTTGTTATGGGTGAGACATAGGAGTAAAAAATTAAGTACTCCGGCACGGTCCCAACACACTGATCAACTGATAGCTGTTGCACGATCCATAATTGCTCAATATGTGACCCTTAATCGTAAGCCTTCTCCCAATCATCAACTACTTCAGTTAACCCCCCCTCACTGGAACCCGCTATTTCCATAGTAGGAGGAGCAGCTTTGGGTTCTAATGCAGAACCAGAATGACTTGCAGATAAATTCATAAGACCTCCAGTTCTTACAAATGAAACTGTTGAAGAGAAGCCAGAGGATGAATCTGAATCTAAGATACTCCAACGGTTGGTTAAGGTAGAGATTGGAGCTTCCTTTTCTGGCAAAACAGATGTTGGGGTTTCCGTAGGCCACTCTTCAGGTCCCCATGACTCTTCCTTCCAGCCAGGCTCTTGCACCACTGCCTTCTTCCATGGATTGCTCTTAAGACTAGAAACTGCTGCTCCATCCTTGGCCACCATCGTTCCTCCCCATGCATTTGTGACTGGTGGTGGTGCCGAGGCACCTCCACTCTGATGAAGAGACACTGCTCCATAGTAAGCTGACCCATGATCCAACCGCCTCATAGCAGTGGCTGCTCGAGCAGGATCACTGAATACTGCCAATGCATTCTTGTCATTCAACCAGACCAGCTCACATTCACCACCGAACCGCAAGACCAAAGCGCTTATGTCTGACTCCCTGGGCAAGTCAAAGAATGAAACAACAAGTCTGGGATCCATGTCTACCAAAGGGTCAAAAGACACAGTATGTGCTGCTGTTAAGGTTGTGGCACCCTTGAGTCCTAGCACACGAGCAGGTGCCTTTGATTTTGATGTGACATGGATCACAACAAATCGTTTTGGCTCCCAACCTGCTGCATTGACTGCAAGCTTCCACCTCTCAGCTATTAGCCTCACCGCATCTCTCTTTTCCTTCAACATCGGACAAAATACATGAACTTTCAAACTGCTAGCACCCCCTCTACTCTTGCCAAAAACTAAGAATTTGCATCTCTCTTCAATAGACAAAACCCACTTAGGATCACGTCTAAATAGATCCATAACTGCTTCTGAGACAGTCAAGTTCTCACCAAAATGAAGTGCCTCTAAATTGGGAGGAGTGATATCAAAAGCATCAGCAAGAACACGCTTACGCTCTACTTTTGCACACTCATCATCACAGACAAGCTTCCTTTGCCCTAATGGAATTCTGACAGGACTTTCCACAGGCTGAAGTGGTGCTGGCAACTTCTGAATGATAGAAGCTTCAAAAAGAGTATCACTAGAGAAATTACCATTAGTTCCACCAACATCACAAGGTACATTGGCTGTTATCCGCCCACAGGAGCAAGTCATTGTGACAGGAAACTCACATCTTGTATCAGGACAAGAAGCTGAAGGATGACAGGGCGCTTTACAACTATGCCTGCAATCTCTTCTTGGTGCACCACATACTTGTCCACAAGAAGCCCTCATCCCATGTTCAGATGAATCACCCGCATCACAAGGTGGTCGATGACAAGTCCTGTTACAAGCATGTAAACCACAATGTCTAGTCTTTCCACAAGGTTTGTTACACCTAATATCCTTCGACCCACAAGGTATATTTCGAAGAACCACATGACCACCAACACATTCCTTTGCAACTGGAACAGAACAAGGGGGACAATCTCCAAAGTGGCAACTGTGAGAAGCTGGATGACCACAAGATTGAGGCACTGAACAAGGAAGCTGGCATGAAGGAGGAGGAGTACCACAAGGTAGTGGAGGAGGAATCGAAGTTCTCCCACATGCACAAGTTAAGTCAGAAAAGATTGTTTCAAGGCAAGGAGGGCAATGCCCACTATGACAAAGTGAGACACATGAATGCTGTCCACATCTGAGCTTTTTGTCACAACTCATTGAGCAAAAATGTGGATCCCAGTCATCAAGAGGCACGGAGTTGGGTTTTGATAAAGGACAACAGCGCTCACTGCATCGATGCCTCCCGCAACTTTTCTTCCGACCACATTGCTTATCACAAGTAAATATTTCCTCTTTCATTTTGTAGCATTCAATGTTGCGAGAAGTCAATCCACATCGGCACTTTTGATTGACAGGCAATAAACAAGGTGGACAATCTCCAGCATGGCACTTTTCTTTACAGACATGAAGCCCACAAGGGAGCATCTTACCACATACTTGTGAGCACGTGTGGATTGGATCTAAACAACTCTGCCTTTCTTCTAGCAAACTTGTTTTCCCACAATGGCATGTCTTAACCTTTTCTGGTAGCAAGATGCACTCCCCACAAGGACCTGGGTGGCATATTTCATTACAGTAATGATTGCCACAAGCAAGTTGCTTCCCACAAGTCGAGTTACATGAAAAGACACCTTTTTCTGCATCAAATTCTCCTTTAAAGCCATGTCTCCACAAAGGAGGATCCGCACTCTTCTTGCAGAAACAAAAAGCATTAAACAGAGCTTGACAAGGATCACATGGACCTACATGGCAAAGCCGCTTGCATTGGTGCCTTGCACATTCAAGAAGTTTATCACAAACACGACCACAAGTTACAACAGATTTCCGATCAGCACATCGTGTTGTAATCATCTCCTTCCCACAGGGGCACCATCGAGGGGGGGCAAATGCCTTGCAAGGAGGGCATGGACCAGGATGACATTGCAAGACACAAACATGGGGACAAGTTTCATCACCTGCAGGATCCCTATCCAATGGCTTTCCACAAGGTTCACCACATGAATGCGGTGTCAAATATAAATCAGACGGAGGGTCCATCCGCTTTCCACAAAAACACATATAGTGAATCTCCTTTGATGAAGTGTGTTGGACATGCTGGCATCCTGGACACCGCCAATTAACACCCTGACTCTTCTCTGCCGACAAATCAATCGAAGTAGGAGCTCGTGCCCATTTCTTTATACAGTTCAAATGAAAGATTGAGTAACAACTCGAACAAGACCACACTGGGGCAGATCTCCGCACCATATCATAACAAATCATACACTCAACAGTCCCCTTCATTAGCTTCTCCTCAATTTCCTGAACCAACTGAGGCAAGTTTGGATCCCTCTCCTTCAGAATCTTCCCTACATCAGCCACACCCTTTTCAATCTCTTTCTCCCTTTTCTGATTCATAGGCCGCCCAACATTATTTCTTCTAGGGACGTAATTGCCTCTATGAACCACATCATGATCCCTCCCTGAATTAAAACATCTCCCTCTCGGCCTCTCATTCTGAGTATCGACTCTATGACTGGAATCAACTTCATCTTCATGATGATTCGGGTGGATAATCTCCATCCGTTGGTTTGCTGAAGAAACAGCAGGAGATCCTCTGGGCACCCACTCCCTCCTTGCAGGTGGGGCAGTCACCCGAGGGCCACCGCCTCTTCTTCTATGGCCTTGGACTCGGGTGCTATGCTGATGCTGATCCATAGGCTGCATCTACACACACCAAAACAGAAACCAAATTTAATCTAACATACCTTAATCAAATCAAATGAAACAAAATAAAAATCTACAAACTTTAACCCTAACTATATGCCCAGTTTATCTCCAATCGTAATCTACTTTTCAACTCGTAAAACGTATAAAAACCATAATCTACACATAAAAATAAAATTCAAAATCACGCAACTGAAACCCTAAAATCCACTTCTGTTTATTCTCCAAAACATGAAGCCGCATAAAAAGAAGAAGAAGAAGAAGAGAGAGAAATAAAACCAATCAAAAAATAAATTACCTGCAAGGAGGAACTGGGTCCAGGAAATTCTCCTTGGCTATCCAATTTGGTGTTTGGTGTAATAGCTGTTTCTAATCTCTGTTTGATGATTCTCAAGAGCTGACTATAATGCGATATTTTATGTTTATGAGTTGCTTTGAGTGCAACCGGAATATATATAAGAGAGAAGTGGAGGAGGAGAAATAGCTGACCGACTGGTTCTGATTTTGTGCTAATTTCTAAACACATTTATTGACCAAGAATTTCTAAATACTTGGGATGCAAGGAAATCAACTAAAGGCCAATCATTCACCATCACCGCCCATAATAATTATAATTAATTCATCACTGGACAAATATATGTATTTATATATAAGCTGGCCATTATTATATAATAATATAGTTCACATATGGCATAGCAATTTTCTTTTCCCCCTTTTTTTTGTCCTGGGCAGGGCTCCAAGCGAGTTGAGATAACTCATAAGCTATTTAAATTCAACTTGATGAAACTCAAATTCGACGCAGATAATCGAGTCGAACTCAAGTTCGCTACTCAAGTTCGAGTTTCAAAACACTCAGCTCGCGAGCTTAATCAAGTATAAACAAATATTAAATCAAGGAAATTCAAGTTCGAGTTTTCGAGTATTAAATACTTTATATAGTTAAATCAATATTTAAAAAAATAATCAAGATTAATAGAATCGAGTTCGAGTTTATCAAGTATTAAATCGAATCGAGTTCAAGCTTAAAAATCAAAGCGATCGAATTCGAGTTCGAGCTTAGTATTGTATCGAATCAACTCGACTCGTTTACAGTCCCAATCATGAGATTTAAAATATAGTAAAAATGTAATAAATTTAATTGAAAGATTTAATGGTTGATATATTAGAAATAATTTATTGTAGTGCTTTTAATTAACTTTATAAAACATATGATATATTATAGTATTATACAACTATCAACATAATAATGGTTTGAAAATAATTATAACTTTTAAAACATCAAATTGGAAAAGGTTATATTGCTTTGGTGATAATGGCACAAAGAGTTCCTATATTTTTACTTTTTGGTAATTTAGTTTTTGATGTTTAAATTTTGACAAAAAACGCCTATATTTTAATATAATAGCATTTAGTATCTTCATACTTTAAAATAAAGTGCCTACACTTTTCCTTTTTTTGATAGTTTAAATACTAAAATGGCAGTACTTTAAAATAACGTACACTTATTTACTAAAATTTAAACATTAGCTACTAAATTATCAAAAAGCAAAACTTCATACACTTCTTATGCTATTATCCCATTGCTTTGTATTGAGCACAAATGATGCCACTTTCGGTAAAGTTAAAAAAGATGAGTCCTTTGGTGGGTTAAGGAAAAAGAAAAAACTTGCCACACCTATGATATAGGACAAAAAAAAAAGTAAAGGTTTTTATAATTAATACTATAATATATATATATATAATATATTAGATGCAATTACTTTACCATTTTGGAATCATAAAATCTAGGATAAATGTCAAATTTAGTATCTAAATTTTTCACAAAAATCTTGTTTGATACATAAAGTTTTAATTAATCAATTTAATACATAACTAAAATTTTATGATTGTTTTTACTAATTCTTTACTTTATTTACTAATGTGAAAAGATAATTTTTATTAATTTTTACTAATTTTTCTAACATCATTAAGCACTTATAGATTGTATCTTCTATATAAGGGGGGAAAAAAACAAATGTTAATTAGATAGTAAAAATAGTCACGAAAAAATTTGATTTGCTATTAAACTAACTATTTTAAAGTTCAAGTACCAAATTAAAATTTGACATTTTTCTTAAAATTTATAGAATGAAAAAAATAAAAATTGAATAAAATATAAATAATCAATCTATATTAGAGTCATATATTACATTCGAATAACATATCTTGATAGGAATATTTTTATTTCATCGTTCATGCATATGTATATGTCACATTTGCTGAGAAAAAGGAAATAGAAAATGTAATTTAAAAAAAAAATGAAAGCTTAAAATCATAATTTTTTTATAAATAATCTTGAGAATGCCGCACGAACATTGTGTTTGGATGGCTTTTGTTCGAAGACATCATTTAAAATGGTTTAAAAATTGTATTTAAAACATCATTTTAAGTGCAGATGTAAAATTGTATTTAGATAGACAATGGTGTTTTATTTTAATGATATTTGTGGTTTGTGTAAACCTATTCCAGTGATACTTATTGGTATTGAGATACAAAATTTTCAGAGCAGAGACTTTTTCCTTTGTTGGGTTTTGACTTATAATTTGCTTGCAAAATAAAATACAGTTATAACACGTTTGGTATGCAGGAATGGATTGGAATAAAATCTTGATGATGGCTTCCATTTTTTTTCCGGTGTTTTAAAGCGTTTTTAGAAGCCAGAATCGTGATTCCTTAGAATCAATAATTTCGGTATTAAAGGGGAATTCAATTATGCTTTTAAGAAAGCGGGATCGCGATTCTATTCCACCCTTATTAACTATTTATAGTGTAATTGCTTTTTTATCCTATCATGTATTTATGTTTTACATTTATTACTAAAGATATTCTTGACAATTGTACTTTTTAACATTCCATTCCATTTAATCTTCCAAATATAGGAATGGATTTGTCGTTCCCAAACTCATTCTATTCTAATCCATTTCATCAAATCCAATCCATTCCATTCCAAATCATTCTTACGTACCAAATGGGACATTTAGTGACACAATGGGGTTGCTTAGCACAACTATTCAATGCTTATGTTAGTTCGCATCTCAAAATGAAAAGTCAAAATAAATAGGTATTAAAGTGATATTTCCTTTTTAGCGGTACACCGGATCTATATATGGCTAGTAAATTTTAGACAGTTATGCATATCGTGAAATCATAGAATAGTGGGTGGTTAGTAATGGTTGTTGGAGACCTAAGACAGAGCCACTAACCTACTTTTAATAGTGCTTCGAAAAGAATTGGTAGGGTTGGAAAGAATGTTTCAAGTGAACTTGGCTTGAGAATCGCTTGATCGTAGCATTTGGCATGTCGACTTTCTAAACTAAGAAAGTTCGGTTCTCATAAGGTTTAAAAATGAGCTGAAGTGGGTCAAGTCTAGCCTAATAAGCCAATTTGGATAAGCAATGGATCGGGTTGGGTCTGAGAGACTTGTTATCTATATTTGACCATCGACACGCTTTAGATATTGAAAGTTAGTCTTGTTAAACTTTTCAAATTCACTAATATTTTACAAGAAAAGATTATTACTTGTTATCGTGTTTTTTTTTTTTGTGATATTTTATCAATTCTATAAATCGGTTTTAGTGATACTTATGATTAGTAAAAGTTCGATGGAAAACAAGTAAAATGATAGGAAGTGAGGAATAGAATATTCTAATTAAGTTTTCATCTGTTTTTTAATGAAACAGGTTTAAGCATGGTTTGAGTTAAAAACTTCAAATCTTGAAAGTTTAGGAGAATGATGAAGAATAAAGACATGATTTCTTACTAATCAATACGCGATTCAAATGTGATATTCATAAGATTATTCTGTAAAAATTATGACTTTGGTTTTTTTTTTTTCCTTTCAATTACATTTTTTATTCTCGTTTCCATGTGTATGTGAGATTATTGATTACATGTTTCTTTAATAGTAAACTCAACGTTTGCTCAGAGTTGGCATCAAATTTCGACTCATGTTAGATTTCTTATTTTATAATATTATTATAGTATATTATATATTTATAACATAATATATTAATTATTTTACTTTTAAATTATTTATTTTCATTGATATTTATAAAATTGAGTAAATATCAAGAATGATAATTGAACCTTGACAAAATATATAATTATGTACCTAAACTTTGATATTAATCAATTTAGTATCTTCAAAAAACTTTTTGAGCACACAAACAATACCTCGGCCAAATTTTTTTGGAACTAAATTAATCAATTTTAAAGTTTTTCTAATACTAAATTAATCAATTTCAAAGTTTATATACATAATTGTACATTTTATCAAAGTTTAGCTACTATTTATGGCATTATCCTAGATATGTAGTATGGCATGTGAGATTTGTGAAAAAATTTATGGTCTTATCATTAATTTTGATGGAATTGGTTTTATCGATTATTTAACGGCTCAAATTCATATCTAACTGTAAATATACTAGTAAAATAATTAATATACCAGTTACTATATATATTTTAATGGTTAGATAGTTGACTGAACGATACGTTTAATAGAACCGTAAGGTTCTCGTGTGCTTGCTGAGGAATTGCAATCCTATTTGGGACCCGCTTAATATGAGATGTTGCCAAAATAGGTGATCCTCTACTAAATTTTTTTTCCCCTCGCTATGGTAGCTCTGGAAGTGGGAATTGCTCATTGGCATGTGACTGTCTTTAAAAGGGCAATTATAAAAGAGTCCATGAATAGTCAAGCAATAATTATTCGATTAGATTAGACTAGTCTGATACCAAATAGCAATATGCATGATCAAATAAGTTTTGAGTAACTAATAGGAAAATCACAAGCTTTGGAAATTATTGTGAAATCTATACTATATATACATACACACACAGCATGAACTTAATTTGTACCCACTGTAAAAATTATTAAACAATAATGAGTTAAAAAATAATATTATGCTTCTACTTCTAAGTTTTAAGTTTTACTAAAAGGAGATAAAAATATCATATAGACAAACTAAAATAGAAATACTCACTATGGTAAAAGGTTGAGCAATCATAAACCATCAACCGTACCATTGATATAATAGTATGTATATAAAAGTTTAAGGTGAAGTTTTCTTTTTTCTTTTTTAACCTTAAAAACCTATACCTATTAAATTTTGAACAGAATTTGCTTTTTTAATTTATTATGAACATATTGACATGTTTGGATTACAATAAAATTATAATAAAAGATTACAAATTTCAAAGGTTAGTTTAAAGCTCACTAAACTAAGCACTTCTCCTTCTATTCTCAAATTAGCCGTAAAGGCTAAGTGGTACCACATAAACTTCATCCTTAATCTCAAACACTCTTCTTCATACAGTATCTTCAAAAAACTTCAAAAATTCATCCTCCATCCCAAAATTCCTCAATAACTCTCAATTAACTATAGCATTCTCTATTATCTTTTTTAGGGATAAAAACATATCAAACCTCTCCTTATCCTTAGCAGATAAATTTTTAAGAGTTTGGATACTTACTTGGAATTGGGTTTGTTGTCTTTTTTGTGCCATTTTTTTCTGCAAAAAGATAACACACAGTAGTTCAAACTTACTTATACCTGAAACACATATTTCTATTTTGCTTTCATCATTTTGAGTAATCAGAGACAAACTAGGGTTTCGACAGAACTAATAAGTCCAAGAAGAAAACGAAGTTTGTAACTATTTACACAAAGTTTTAAAAACAACATTACCTAACAAACTACTTTAAAAATAGAAGTTTCATCATTTTTATCAAGTTCATACAGAAATCTTGAAAAACCCTAAAAATCTGAAATATCATACACATTCTATAATAATAGTGAAAATAGAAAAGAAAGAAAGAAAAGAACATACTTGAGATGATTATAGCTTTGAAATACTACAAGATTTTGAGATTTTTGATGAAATGTTCGTGAGTGCAAGTAAAATTTTTTTTTTTTCGAGTGCAAGAACAGTTTTTTTATCGAATGCAGAATTAATAGTGTCTTTTTCTTTTTGAAAGTTTTTAAGAGCCAAGTCAGAAAACGACAAAACATGTTATTAGCCATTTATTTATTAAAGACTAAAGAAATAAAGAATAAACGACACTCGACTTAAAAATAAAGTTGCGGCTTATTTAAAAAGAATTAAAGAATGCGAGGGCCAAAATTTCTTTATTTTATTCACAAAAAGAATTTAACATTGTCGAGGCTCAAATGATGAGGCTCGACTTTTATTTTTCACCTCAAAATTGTCAGGGATGAAACTTGTATCTGCACAAAATTTTCACAAAATAATATAGAACTTCATTCATCAACCTTCTATTCAAACACATGATTTAACAAAAATAATCCATTTCATTCATCATAAAAGGGCTTTACACATGGTTTTTGTTCTAAGACCACTTTCATCCTATCAAACATTCTATCATCCTTCTTATCTCTTCTCAAAACAACCAAATCAATCTATCAAACAGAAACAAAAGATGCAGGATAATCATCTTAGAAATCATCCTTGCTTTGTTTGATCACGCGAATTGGGCTCAGTGTTCGAAGGTAATGATCCTGAAGGTCTCTCTGAAAGAATTTTGGAAATTTGGCCAAGCTAATTCTTTAAGTTATGAATGGCAGCAGTATGATTTCTCAAGATAGAATCTATTCCATGTTGCCTATCCTCATAAGCTTTGATAAACTGGGAAACTAAATCTTCAAGAGATTGTTTGTTTCCTTGATAAGCTCCCGACCCTTGTACTGGTGGTTTCTAAAAATTGGGTGGGTTCAATTAATTTTGAAAATTACTATTACTTCATTGGAAATTTGGATGGTTCCTCCAACTAGGATTGTAAGTATTACTGTAAGAGTTAGTCCTTTGGCCAGAAAAATTATTCACAAACTCACAACTCTCAAAGATCATTCCTTTAACATTTTGGTCAAATAAATCATCAATCATATTCACTTGGTTTCTCCCAACAGACAAATTTTCAACTTTTCTGCTCATAGTCTCAATCTTAGCAGTCAAATTTAACACAGCATCAATCTCAAAAACTCCTCCCAATCTCTCTTTCTTAGCTTTCACAGATGACCATTGATAATGGTTGTTAGCCATATCTTCAAACAGATTTAAGCACTCCTTAGGGGATTTATAATTCAGACTTTCTCCAGTAGCTATATCTATTAATTACCTAGTCCCATAATTCAATCCATTATAAAAGGTCTGTACCTGAGTCCATTCGGGCAGTCCATGGTGTGAGCATCTTGCCAACAACTCCTTCCATCTCTTGAAAGCTTCATATAATGTTTCAGAGTTCATCTGGTGGAACAAAGCAATGTCAGCTCTCAACTTGACTGTTTTAGAGCGTGGGAAATATTTCCTCATAAAATTCTTAGCCATTTATTACCAAGTGGAGATGGAGTTTTTTGCCAAATCCTTTGAGCCACTTTTTAGCATTCCCTATGAGAGAAAATGGGAATAATCTTAACTTGATTGCATCCTCAAACACACCATTTATCTTAAATGTATCACAAATCTCCAAAAACTGCTGCATATGGCTATTGGGTCCTCATTGTCACGCCCTAAACAGTATCCTAAACGTAATAGTTCACCACACTTAATATTAAAGCTTAAGTATGACAACCTTAGTCATTCCCAAAAGCTTTGATATTAGGTATAAGGGATGCTCTCACAATTTTAGATGACCATACTTTGAAATATGAAGCTTAAGAAGATACAATAACAAATTAAGAAATGGAAATCATAATATTTATTCATTCATAAATAATGTCTTACAAGTCTTAGGGGTATTCCCTTGTTAAAAAAAAATGCTAAAGTCTATTACAAGAAGATTTTTTATGAAGTCTGCATTTAAGCTAATGTTAAACTTCATCTAAAATTCCTGAACCAAAAAGGGAAATACCTGGATACAAGATCCTCGTGGCTTCAACCATAAAAAGGTCAAACTGTAAGAGATATCTATAGAGGTATAAGCTAACAGACTTAATAAGAATTATTTCCATAAGTAAATACTTGAGTAGCAAAATTCACACAAATTATTTAAGTATTTAAGTGAAATGCAACATACACGTGAGCAAGCAATGCATATAGTTTTCTAAGAATCATATGTTGAATGGATTTACGCCCTCCATTCGGGGTTTGTTGAGGATAATAAGTAATCTCAGACCGAGCCATCTTAGTTAATTCATGCTTTAGATCGTTACCACCAAGCATATTAAGTCTATTCGCATTGAGCCATGTTTTTGATTTACCGCTAAGCATCATTTTAATTCCTTATCGCCAAGCATTTACTTTCGATCATTGTCGCCAAGCATTTACTTTCGATCGTGTTACTATCCTTTCACCCAAGGATAATAACCCCATGATGTCATGCCTCGAAGGGTACCCTAAACGTGGCAATCCGCCGTACACAATATTAAAGCCTAGGAATGACCGCCTCAGTCACACGAAGGCTTCCTTACTATGTACAAGGCGTCTAACACATGGAGAAGACACATCAAAGTGATACATTTTATATTGATACAACTTGAGTAATAATGTAAAAGAAATACAATTCACCATACTTCAATTACAATTCATCAAAAGATTTCAATACATAAAACTATTACAAAGCAATTCACAAAACCTAGCTAATATCTTCAAGTATTCTTACATCCTACCGGAAATCTCGAGGTCATTTTCGGCTCCATACATCTCAGTCCCCAGGTAGCATTCTTAAGTCAACCTGTTCATTCAAACATCTATTGGGGTATAAACTACACCAGCTTAGTGAGTGAGAACTTCCAAGATTACTTTCATAACACATTATACAAGCAAGTGATTAATCAGGCAAGTGATATGCATCAAACATATGGAAATCAACAGACATATAACTAGCCAGAAATCATATGTGAATGGAATTTTGCCCTCTATTCCTGGTTAGCAGATTAATGAATATTGCGGTACTACTAAAATATGTCGTTTTTGGATCACAGTCAACCAACTTATTATTTCGTTTGTGGATCACAATTAACTAACTCATTATTTCCTTTATGGATCACGATTAACCAACTTTTACTCCATTTTTGGATCACAAGCAACCAACCAATGCTAATGCTTCATCCCCATTTGTGATATAAATGAGTCCATATTACTTATCAATTCCGAATAGTCAATTATGCCAATTCCTTAGGTGGTCAATCAATAATTGTAGACAATCAATCCTAATTCATCTATACAACCATTAGTTAATCACCCGGCCTCGATATTCTTATTTTCAATTTCTCATATCATCAGCAAACATACATAATTCCCATTTATCCCCACCATACATATCCATTTATCTTTGCCTAAAATCTAATGCAACTATCATTGCAATCACATACAATAAATGGAATCGAAAAGAAATACTCACTCGGCCATGGGTCATCGGTCTCTAGTAGTAATCCGGTGGTAATGAATCCTCGAAAGCAAAGTCACCTAACGAAAGAAACACCCAAATGAGTATTTCAACTCAAAACTAATCCATTCTATCTCATACAAACTATCAAGTTCGTAATTCTCGTCCTACGCGGTAATTCCAACTTAAAACGGCCACAACTTGGTCATTTTAACTCAGAATTTAGCGAATTATATACCGATTTCTATCTACTTCAAAAGATCTATCTAATTCTAATATCACATTTAATTTTTGAAAACTTTTAAGATTTGAAAATATCTGATCAGTTCAGATCAGTAGCAAAAACCAAATTAGAAAATTGATTTTGTGAAAATTTATGAAGTTTCTACTATCCAAGACAAGTATACAGGCAATATGAGCAAGTTACTATCATAAATGATATGTCATGAGATATATATGTAAATGTTCTTGATGATATTTAATAAAAGAAATTTTTTGAAAACTTTTTCCTTATAAGACTTTATGAAAAATCAACTTAAAAAGGCTAGTCTTGTATTCTTGACAATTTCCACTTGTTTTTAGAAAAATTCCTTGATGAAATTTATTTATTCTTGTTAAAATTAAGTCCTCATTATGTATATTCCTTAAGGCCTTTATTCTTCAATAAAAATTTGTATTTTACACTTTCTAAACATGTTTTTAAACATGGTTCATCCCAAAATCCGAATTTTTTAAAAATTATTCTTATGGTGATTCCTTTAAGCAAACACATTTGATACTTAGAAACTTAAGGCTCAACCATACCTAGCCACTAAGGACTTCATTCCTTTAGTAAAACTTTCATTTTGAGTTTGAAAAATAGGGTTTTTCATATCATCATTTCCTAGATACGAATTTCACAAGGTTAGGATAAAACTCAAATTTTGTATTTTGTAATCTCTTCCTATTTTGAGAATCTTTATTAGTAGATCTACCACTTACTTATAAAAAACATCTCCTATTGATACCTATTCCATAAGCCTTTCTTATTTTAAACATATCCTTCATTTTAGTGTTGAAAAATAGGTTTCCAAAATTGGTTTTGGTTTAGATCCGAATTTACAAAATTTGTTTTTAGACATATCTTTTGATAAAATCCATCTAAACTTATGAAAATTCATCCTTTACATATCATATCTTAAGAGCCTTCCATATCTTGAATAAAATCTTCATTTATGAGTTGGAAAACATGTTTTTAAATTATGCCTTGGTCTAGATCCAAAAATAGAAATCTAGTTTTGAAAAATAATCTTTGCTCATATTTGAATCATATAAAATGAAGTCTTGATGATATATATCCACTAAGCCTTTATTATTTCAAGTAAAACTTCCATTTTGATACTTGAAAAGTGGTTTTTAAATATAGGTCCTGCCTAGATACGAAATTCACTGTTTTGGTTTGAGTTCAAAACCAAGACCTACATCTACTATGAACATAAATATAAAAGAAATCCATGGTAGTAAGCTATAAACTCATAGATCTAAACATAAACATAATCAAAGTTACATAAAAGTTAGATCTATAAAATATAACCTTTTCTAGCAAGAAAATTGTAATATAAAGTTAAATAAATTATAAAAAAGGGCAAGTTTGTCATTTGATATAAAATAAGAAGGTTTTATGGTCAATCCTAAAGTATAGAAAAGGATTATTATGAAGAGTCAAAGAGTCAAATGATATTAAATAAGAAGGTTTTATGGTCAAAGTTGAAATATAATTTTATTGTGATCACATGGGGAAAATAAAAACTTGATTAAGAATGGATTTTGGCAGCTTAAATTGGACATGAACCTAGGGTTTTTCTTAAACATCATACCTCTATAAATATACCCTTAACCTATGAGTTTGTCATACCATTCCTCAATCAAAACCCTAAGAGATTTGGAGTACGTTTAAAACATTTGAAAACCGTCGGCTTATATATTCTTTCTTTGTCAACAAAAATCTAATTTTAATACAATTTTGGTCACATGATAGACACATGACAGAAGATCAAAAGTCACGAATCCCCATATATTCTTTCTTTGTCTTTTCTTCAACAAAACCGTAAACATAGATTCTTATCCTTTGAGAGTTTATAGCTGCCAAAGGATTTAGAAGTCCATATCAGAATTGGAAAACATACATATCGATTGAAGGAGATTCAAAATCTAGAAGCGAAACACTAGAGTGGTTTTGGAGAATATCATATTCAAATCCAATTGAAGGTAAGATCTCTAACCTAATCTTTGTAATTCATAGATTATTAGGAAACATGTCATGATGATGGTATTAATTGTGATAGGAGAAAGATTTAAAGAATTAGGGTTTCTGATTTCAATCAAGTTCTACAAATTATAGGTATGTATGAATTTGCCCTATCTCTATAGATTCAAAGTTATAAACTTTTATAAGGGATCTATTCATAGAAGATTTTATATATATATATATATATATATATATGTATGTTGTGAAGGATTGTGGAGATCAAGGAAGATTTGAGGAGAAATTGATGTCAGGGTTTCTGTGAAGTAAAAAAGGTGAGTTAAGATTTGGTTAGGGTTAGGGTTTGACATCATGATTACCATTGAATTTTAATTGCGACATATATTGATATGCAGGAGTATTGTGAGATTAGGGTTCCATTTCAATTAAAGTTTCTGTTGAGTAGATAGGGTTTGGAAGCAAATCCAGGTACGTCCTTTCCTTGTTTGCTGCTTGTGCGTGATAAGTTTAGAATTTATAACCTGATTAACGAATATACGACCTTAATTGAAATTGAGTGTTGGTTGTGAGTGGTTTTCACTAGAGTAGAACTCATGGCGAGGCCATGGTGGAGGGTGATCTCTAGTGAGACAACCTGATGATGCTTGTATGAGGTTGTCTAGAGTGGACTCGTGCTTGAAGATGATTCTGGTAGTGCTTTCGAGCTTTGGCTGGGCATGCAAACTGTATATATGTATATATTATAATATGTGTTTCGGAATCTGAGTTATTCCGGGTTTAGGTTTATATCATGAGTATTCCTAAACTATGTTGGTTGCAGGCTAATGAAAAGATAAATTAATTTGTGCTTGTTGCATTAGAAATTATAAGTTCTATGTGATATTGTGTTATGTATGATCATGTGCATGTGCTTGTAGTTTGGATGTACTGGGCCTTTGTGCTCAATCCTTTATTTTTTACTGGTGCAAGTGATGATCCTATTATATATGATTTGTCGGGATATGATGGGTATATGTTGATGACGGGAAGCACGATAGTATAGATGACCATCCAGTTGATCATTAGGGATTTGGATGGAGACGTTTATGAGTACTTTTATTTTAGTAGAGACTTTATTTTGATGGATTAGTTTCATTGGAAGTTTTATTTGTAAAGAATTTTTATGTTCTTATGTTTTTAAATATCTTTAGTTATCGGATTATGTAGTGGAACAACGTTTATGAAATTGAAGATGTTTATTTTAGAGAGTTTTGATAATGTTCTATCTATTGTGGTTTAGTAATAGCCTTGGCGTGTGCCTTTGAAGAGAGGACACGTGACGGGTTGTAGATGCCTTTGATTTAGGGCGTTACAAAAATAATAAGATCACAAGAGAATAATCATGAGTAAGATGAGTGTTTCATTTTAGCATCATCATCCTTAGTTTTTAAGCTTATGGAAGGTCATTTGATGCATGCAACTCTCACTATACTCCACCTACATCAACTATAGAAGCTTTTAATAAGAGTTTTACCTAAAGATCTTGAAGAAATATATATGGAAGCTCACATATATGATAGAGGCAGCAAGTTTTTCTTGCAAGAACAAGAGAAAATGAAGAGAGAAAGAGAGGAAATAGAGAGGAAAATTGCAAATAATGATAAAAGGTTAAAGATGTGAATGAGAGAGGGCATACATAGAGAGATATGAAGAGTTAAAGACACTCAAAATGAAATAAAAAAAAAAAAAAGAAATAGTAGCTAATACATGCCCTATAGCTGGTGTGATTTTGAAAGAGAGAGGGAGGGAGATTTAGTTGGTTTTTGACTTGAAGTTGTAATGTGTAACAAAGTGTATGTGTTACTTCTTAAAGAATGATTGAAATAGGTTTATTTTAATCAAATTTAGAGTGTTTCAAAGGATAAAAGGCAGCAAAAAGAGCTCTAAAAATCTGCCATGAAGTGTAGAAAGAGTAAAAATGAAAAAGAGGTGATGTGTGAAAAATGTACTATAGGTATGGGTTTGTAAGAGTACTTTTTTATAAATAAAATAAAAAAATAGAAAAAATGCATTCCAATTTTTTGTAGCAGAATTTTCATAATTAAAATAAGATAATTAATTAATTTATTTTAGTGAATTATCAAATAAGTTACTGGTATGATCAAAATACGCAAATATGAGCTATAATTGATATTTTTATGACCCGAAAAAATTCTAAAAGGTTATTTTATGAAAATAAAAATATTTTTCAAATATTTTTCAATTATTAAATTAATTTATTTTATTTTTAATATCGGGTCTTAAACAGAAACTGATCCCGTAAAAACCCGAAACGAACTAAATTTTAGAAAACAGATTTTTCTATGATCTATAAAATATTTATCTAAATATATAAGGGTTTATGAGAGTCGTCTAAAATTGTGCAACAAGTAGTAGTGAATAGTTAAAAGACTAGTTAATTACTGATAGTAAAGAAATACGAATATAATAGCAAAATCAAATATTTCTAGTTATCGAAAAATTATGAAATTGATATTTTTGAAATTCTTATGAAAATACGAGTCTAATGGTATTAATGGTATATTTTTTATATCTTGAATCCCGGGACACACTTTTCAAAGTCTGTATCTGAACAGGTTTGAAATAGGTAAAAAAATTTACCAATCTGATATTTTTAAGCGACCTTATATTACTACGAGTTACTCTACATACTTATACCACACCTCTGCCTCTAAGGCTAAGAGCGCAAGTTTGCCGGACTTAAACAACTATATTCCACTTAGGGCTCTTAGGTGACTTTCCAGTTTAGATCTTTGCTAATTTGGAAACTAAGGGTTTATGTTTATACAACACATTTAGTTTGAAAATTTTATTTTAAATTTTATTTTTGTAAGTATTTAGTATCTCTTAACATTTTCGGAATTCTTGAATTGGGTTTTTATTTTCGAAGGTTTATTGTTATTTACTTTTTAATACTTTGTTTTTGGATTCTATATTACCCGATTTTACAAGTCAGAGATAAGTATAGAATTTTTCATACGTAGTGGTTTTGGATTTAAAGACTATTAAGTTCTTATTTTATTATTTTTTTAGGATTCTCATTTTCTCAAGATTAAGAAATTTCTAGATTTGTTCGAGATTAAGGATTAGTTGAAGTTCGGTTTTAATTTGGAGTCATTTTCAGAGTTTATCTTCGATGTTTATTTTGGAATTATTTACTGAAATTTTCGAGGCTTACACATTCAATGTGACTCACTTTGTTGTATGCATGAATCAATTTATTTAAGATATCATAGCATCATTATTGTCAATTTAAAGTGATCATAGAATTTTAGAGATATCAAGTTCTACACTAAGACAAGCAATCCTTTACAATCAATTCTCGCTTCGATATTCTTAGTGTTGTCTTTCCTTAATTGTAATACATCTATACTACGAGCACAATCAAGTACACAATTTAAGGAAATAAACTCATGTTGCCATGGTGATACTTCTTCTAAATGGAAGAGCCGATCGAACAATCCACCTAGACAAAATAGTCCTCGGGATATGGATACTCTTCCTTGGTATCACCTAGTCAAGAAAAATACCCATAATAAATATTTCTTGATAACCCTCTTGTAATTTGACAAAACTATGTCACAAGAATGTTAAAATTCGTGTAGAAGACAATTCCAATTTAAAATGGTCATAACTTGGTCATTTTAACTCTGAATTACGCATATAATATACCGATTTCTACCTACTCAAATAGTTCTATCCATTTCTAAAACTATTTTAATCAAACTAGGTCATTTGAGCTCCAAAACAGTGGTGATCAGATTCACCATGAAATTTCCCATCTCAAAAGCATTTGTTTCAAATATCAAATCATAAAAAATTACTTTGATAAATACTTAGTTATCTATATAGTTGAAAAAAATTCCTTTTTATAGATATATAGCTTATATTTCGTACATGTTCAAGTATTTGTTGTCCAAACAAAATTCTTTAGTAAAAACGATATTAGTTAGAAATTTGGAAAAATCATAATTTACAAGAAATCGTTTTTTAAATTCTTAAAAAAAAATGAATCTTTTGATCCTTTTGTTTTCAAAGAGTATTTTATATTTATTTTACTATTTTCCTTGGTGACTTTTCCATAAAAATGAATTTCTCTATTTTTCCTTTTTGAAACTTCTAATACTAGTGTAACTTTTCCTATTAGTTTTCTATGTATTTCCTTTGACTATCATTTTGATATTTTAAATCTTGGTTTGAAGACTTACATTTCTTTTTTTATGAGGTTTCTTTTATATTATGTTTTTAAGAAAAACATTTTTGTAACGAAGAATCATCTTTCTTAATTTTAAAAAAACAACTCTATTACTACTATAATTATGGTTTTAGAAAAAGCCTTTCAAAATAGTGGTATTTCCAAAATTATAGTGAGTTCTTCCTAAGGCTTTGAGGAAAAAAAATGGATTCCTTTTATTAATTTAAAAACTCTAAATTTCATTTACAACTCTTCTTTGGTGACAAAAATCTCTTTTACGAAAAGCATAGTTAAACTTTGCGGTTTAGACAACAACTTTTATTTTGCATGAATATGAGAATAATAACAAGCATAATTATAGCAACAAAATAATAAGCAAGATAATATAAATCAATTATTTAAGACTAGAAAGATTAGTCTTAAAATAACATGAAATAAGTATATAAATTGTAAAGCATGAAAATAAATAAATAACAAGTGAGCTTATATGTTCTAAGGAATATATGTAAATACAAAAATATATTTAGTTAGTTGTAAATAATAAGTTAGCATAATAACAATAATAATATGAGCAAAGTATAATAACAACATAAAAATATAGC
Source organism: Combretum micranthum (assembly GCA_024138025.1). Classification (NCBI taxonomy): domain Eukaryota; kingdom Viridiplantae; phylum Streptophyta; class Magnoliopsida; order Myrtales; family Combretaceae; genus Combretum; species Combretum micranthum. Next base: position 116,649 of record JAMXBD010001086.1, read on the forward strand.
AATGGATGTTCATGAACAAGAACAATACATGAACATAGTGTAGCTTTCATAAAAATAAGTTAAGGAAACTCACACCATGATCATGTAAAGTTACATGACATGGTAAAAGTAATATGAAGAAGGTTTATTACCTAAAAGATAAATGGTAGTGAAAAGAAGTAGTGGTGTTGGTAAGAACTTGAGAGGATTTTGGGAATATGAGAGAGGAAATTTGAGAGGGAGTTTGAAGAGAGTTTTGAGAGGAAAATTTTAGAGAGTTTTGGGTAGTAAATTTGTGAGTGGATTAAGTGTGAAATAAATGAAAGAGAAGGGGGGGTATTTATAGGAAAAGTTTAAGGGAAATTTTAGTTAGTTAAATAAATGAAAAAGAAAAGAAAATTGATGGCATGAAAGACAAGAGTAATTTAAAATTAATTTTTGAAGAAAAGTGTAAGAGAAGTTTAGTAATATGTGGTGTAGAATTTTTATGAGAAAAGAAAATTATAAGAAATAGGTATATAGGTTGTAAGAATAGGTGGTACCAAAAAGTAGAGATAGATGAATAGTATAGAATAGTAATGAATAGTATAATATAAAGTAAATATGACTAATAAAATACTGGTAATAAGAAAATACGCGTATAAATGCAATATCTGATATCTTTAGTCACTAAAAAATTATAAAACTGATATTTTTCAATACCTTATGTTTTTACGAATCTGACAATATAATCAGAATATTTTTACTATTTCAAGCCCTAAGACACGTTTTTCGAAAACTGATCCCGTTTGGATCTGAAACATATTGCAAATTAACAAATCTGATATTTTTAAGCTTCTCTATATTATTACAAACTATTATCCATAATTATCTCAATTCCGTTGTCTAGGGTTTAAGAACGTGGGATTACCGGATCTACATTCACTAGATTAAATATAGAACTAGGTTAACTTTAGGGTTCCAGTTTGACTTCATATTCTAGAGTTTACTATATTACCAAAAAAATCTAGGAGCTTACACTCATCCTATAGGCCATCGAACTGGACCATCTGTTGAACCATTTAGATGATATTGAGTTTGATCTCAAAGTTGTTAGCAGCAACTTTGGGTCTATTGATGCTAATATTGGCTCCATCTAGGTTGGGTCTGCAAAAATCTATCATTTTTCGGGGTTAGTTTACCCTAGGTTGTTCATTATCTTCTTGGATTACACCGTGGTCAGCCATTTCTGATTGTTTGATTTTACGACCTATATGCTATGGTTCTATATCAAACGAAAACAAGAATTTAGATTAACTCCTAGTCATATGCCTATATTTTATTTGAAAATAAATCAGAAGAAAACAAAATATATAAAAAGAATGAACGAATTAAAGAATAACGAATAAAATAATAAAGAATCAACAAAACAAGAAACAAGTATATACAATGAAAGAACTAAAAGAATTAAAGAATTATGAACTAAAAAAAGAACAGAAATATATATAGCAAATGTACAGAAAAGAAAATAAACAAACAAATATATACAAAAACAAAAAGAAGGTGAGCTCAACAAATGTATACAAGAGATATTTACAATGTTAAAGCGGCTAGAACAATAAATGAAAATTGATTTCCATTATTGCCCTGTTAGGCTTCAAAAGTAATATTGAATCCAGCACCATTCCCCAACAATGGCGTTAGAAATGTTTGGTGTTGTTTTCAGCTGAGTTCATGCTGATCATTAACCGAGTTTTTCAAATTTATAAATGTTTTCTCAATCATTTTCACTAACTACGGTCTCACAAGGCAAGTGCATGCATCAAATGTAGTATAGATAATGATTTAGGTCAGTCCTATAGGAATCATTGGTAGCTAATGTACTCCCAACCTCACCCATTGTCTAGCTAAAGAAAAGTTTAGAAAATCATAATGAAAAAGAAAAAAAAGAAACTATCCTAAGTTAGGAGTATTCACAAACATTTAATGGGCAAAATAAAAAATAAGTCTATAACTTTTATGAAACAGCAGCTCAGGGTTACTTCACTAATTCCTTATCAGAATGATTTCTTAAAAACAATGAACTTCTTAAAAGCTGTTTGAATTGTGTGTTTATACCGCCAAATTCTTTAATTTAAACTAAAGCTTCTCTCGAAGTCTGTAGTTCTAGATCTAGCCAAAACCAGTAATCTAAAATTCCAATTAGATCCATATAAAGAATAGGAATCCATTGTTCAAAAAAAAAATCAATGATTTTTTTTAAAACAAGTGACAAAAAGTCTTCACTAGTTCCTTGACAAGAGGTAGTTAGGATCGACTCCATTAGCAACCACCGATCTATTCAATTGAATGATCTCTCGATCTATCTAATTGAAATCAATCGTTGATTTAAAAGAGTGTACCACTCCTTTTGAAAACCACAGGTTTAAGTTTAGGTCACTAATTACAAATACCTAATCAAATTAACTTGAAAGTGCATTTGAAATCAATTGAATCAGGAATTGGATTCAAAATCCCTAAGCTGTAGGAGTTTTATTTCTCCATGGATTTATTAAAATAAGCGTGAATCAGAAGAAATAAATCGAATTTGAAAGATTAATCAATTAATTGCTCAAAAATTCATAGAAATTATAAACATCGGGTTAAATTGATTTTACCCAGAAAACAGAAGAAATTCTCAAGTAAGAAGAAAAGGAAATTCTTTCACCCAAGAATCCTTCAGAAAACTAATCTACGTTAATATGTTGATTTACACAATTGATACAAACTTTACAATGCATGCTTGCCCATTTATTTATAGGCTACTGGGCACAGAAAGCATAGCCTTTTATTAACACGTGACAGATTCTTTCTAATGGAATTTGTGATAACTTTCCATGTGCGCATATGATATGTGAAAACACTTGTCGAGGGTCACGTGTGATCTATTGTTCGATGCTTGTATAAAGCAAAATCAAGCTCGACTTCAGGAATAGCTAAAGTAAACTGTGAGTTTTTATCCATTGCTCCATCGAGAGTAAAATTGATAAAGTCGAGGCTCGTACTGCTGAGGCTCGAGGCAATTTTGATGAAGAATTGGTCTGTAAAAGCACTTATCGAGGGTCGAGATTTGAGGCTCGACAATGTATTTTCTCTACAATGATACTCAATCATTTTAACTGAAGTCAAGGGTCATGTCAAAGGCTCGCACTCAATGCTCGATAGACCAAATTTTACAATTTTTTTCCTTTGTTTGGCCTCGGCTATTATTTTACAAGGCTGGACTTCTACAATCTTGACTTTACTTGTTGTTTTTGCTCCAAATCTGATTTAAAAACACTTTGATTATTCCTCATTGGATTTTAAGAGCTTCAAAACAACATTATTTATCAAAATCATAAGTTTTTTCTTAGCAAAATGAGCTCAAAATCCTATGAAAAATATAGAGTAAAAATGACTTATCATATGCAATTATACCAGTAATAATAAAGAGATAAGGGAATGAAAAGATTACACCGTGATATATTGTGAAGTTCGGCCATGAAGTTTGGCCGCCCCACCAGTTTCCATAGTCAACAAATTACCTCGCTCAAAGAGGACTAAACACATTTTATTCAAATAACAATTGCCTCACAAAGAGAACTTTATAAATGTCTCATCAAGAGGACTTCACCAATGCCTACAAATATGGAGAACTTCACACAAGTGCCTCAACTCATATGGACTTCACCTATGCTTCAAACAAGAGAGAACTTCACTAAAACACTCATAAAGTATGTGAATAGTGCCTTACAATATTTGTCAACTAAATTCACTATGGCACTATTCACTCATTAAAGAAAAATACAAAACAAGAGAGTATTTTGACATAATCTCTACAAAAAAAGCTCGACTCTCTTACATAAAAACACCTCCAATGCTTTATTTATATGTTCTCAACTCAAGCTAGCCGTTGCCCACCAAAACAATCACCAACAATCGGATTAAAGAGTCTGTAATGATTATTTTTTTGCCATACAGATGAGCTAGTCTACTTCCCCACTAGCTAGCCGGTTTAAGTCAAGCCCTAGCCTTCCCTTCGATCAATTTTGATCATTTTTCAATTTTTTCCAGTTTGGACCAGCGAGCCGGTGCATTTTGGACCAACAAGCTAGTATGCTCCTGACAGCCTCGACGCATTTTTTGTATTTTGACCATAACTTTCTCATCCAGACTCTATTTAAGGTGATTCAAGATGCTACAAAAAGCTTAGAGAGAGCTTTACAATTTTTGTAGTTTGATCTTTGAGAGATTTCAAAAGCATTAAGGCCTAAAATGTGCTTGAATCCACTTGCAATAATAAGCACAAAAAAAAACACAAACATAACAAAAACATATCACAAACAAGTTTTTTCTTATTAAATGTATCTTAACTAAGTTATGGAGCATTTTTGCAATACATTTTCTCATCCAAATAAGATTATAACCAACCCTAGTTCATCAATCTCCCCCATTTTGATGAGAATAATTATTGCACAATATTGCTTTCCTCAACTTAGTACTCCCCTTTTAATTAAGCATTCAGGTAAAAGTTCACTTGTAAAAGATGCAATACTCAAGTAAAGGTTTCCAAGTCACATGTAATAAAAAACTTATTAAATGCAACTTAACTCCCTTAGTGAAGCATTCCAGTTCTAATGATGATGATCAGCCTCTAGCTCTACCTACGGATTTATCTGCTTCCAGTACCTCTATTTCCTCTTGGCAGTAGTTTTGGGAGCATATGGACTCCATATTTAACACTGTTGAGCACCAGATTGATGATCTTCACTCGGATTTTGACACTTTTAGTTTTGATATGAAAAGGCTTCATGGATCATTTCTACTCTATTCATCTTCATCCTCCTCATCCCTGATTTTTCTATATATTCATGGATGTTTTATGTATAAAACTCTCTGTTTGACTAACCATGGTTGTTTTTAAATGTCTTATCTGCCTTGTCAATATGACTATTTGTAATCCCCTTGATTTTATATAACCCGGTTATAATAAATATATAAAAATAAAATGTAGAATCATAAAAGAACTATAACAAAAATATTAGAAATCACTCCAAATTTTTCGCGATTTAAATCTTTAAGTATGAACAAACTAGAATAAAGAATCTTTATCACTAAGACTTTAAAAGTTCATAATAAAAAATAAAGAAAACTATTTAATATTTAGGAACCTAAGTTTTAATGTTTAAAATATATATATATATATATATATTAAAACCTTCAAGATAAATAATTCTGAGTCTATAAAAACTGAAATTATGATCTAATCTAGTAATTTATAATTAGTAAAAAGTACTGAGTAACAAATATAAAATTAAAATTAAATTTCTAATCTAATAAAAAGTCTAGAATAAATTTATAAATAGAAATGAATTCATATGTAATTTCAAATCTTAAAGATTTATAATAAAGTTGAATTAAGGGCAATATAATTATTAATTTATCAAAATACCACGAAACAAAACTTTTAAACAAATAAAATATAATTTACGATAGCAGGTATAAAAACTGAAAAGTAAAAGTATTAAACTAAAGGTTCTATGTATATTATCATATTCAGAATATTTAATATAGTTAACATACAAATTTTTATCTAAAAATATTATCAAATTAGTATTTATCATACGTGTCATTTAAATCCATAAAATTAATTTTTTTCACCAATTCATACTTTCCCCCACTCCTTACATATTTATTGATTAGAAATTTATCATCTTCTTTTTATTTTTATATTTTCATACATTCTAACTCATTTGCATTTTTTTTTCTTTTTGTTTCGTCTAGTTACGTTTTACGTAACTCATTTGCTTTTCAATTTCAACTTCTCTCTGGACGCGACTATGATTCCAACAAAAAGCGAAAATTCAAACACATATATACAAATCTTTAATAGAAATTCTATGTATACCATAGTATTTAGAATATTTAATAACGCGAATATGGAACTTCTCATCTAAAAATATTACTAAATCAGTATTTAATATACGTATCACTTAAACCCGCAAAATTGACTTTTTTTCACAAAACTTATATTTTTACCCCTCCTTATACCATTATTAGTTATAAATTCATCATCTTCTCTTTATATTTAATTTATATATTCCTAAACCTGAAATAATTATCAACTAACTAATATATATATATATATATATATACACAATTGCAACTTGCAGGAGACGTCTCTAATTTGTTTTAAGGGTTGTGATCTTCTAAAATTTGATGAACTGAAATTTCCTCAACAAGATGCACCAAAGTCAATCCCAATCCTCTCCTAAGCCAATGGAAACATGATAAATCACTCTTGCATTGATGACAATAGAACAAACTACTTAAACAACAACAAACACGAGCAATTCATTTCTAAAACGAAGGAAAAACGAGCAGCCAAACCTATCTTTTCTTATATATAATATATATATATTATGCTAGAGACTCGGATGGACAAGCAAACAAACTCCAAACTTTCCCAAACTTTCCAGAATACAACCTTAGCTTCTTAGGAGTCGAACCAACCCAGAAAAAGAATTTTAAACGCTCGAAACAACCCAGTTCGAGAATCCGAACAAAAATCTGGAAAAACGTTCAAAAAACGAGCTTAAGGTAAGTGATTCTATTCCGCGAGTTTTCTTCTAGTTTTATGGATTGAGACTGACTTCTAAACATCTTAGGAAGCTAACCAAATCCATTAGGAGCTTCAGATTTCACCGAGAAGCCACAACGGAGGTATTTTTCCTAAACTCTAGCCGAGTTTGATGATCCAAAACCATGGATAGTATGTTGTTTTTGTGTTGTGATTCTTGGATATATAAGCTAATTAGGTCCCTAGGAGTCTTTCGGATCAAAAATCCCGACGTCTTGACATCGGGATTCGTCGGAAATGGCCATGACTCATCGGGGAAGACGATGAACAGTGCTTCCCGTTGAGCCCAGGCTTGGTGTACGGGCGTACATAACTCATATACCCCTCAGCCAGCACTTTGTACGGACGTACATAACCCGTAGACCCCTCGGCTAGCAACGTGTACGGGCGTACATCACCGGTATACCCTCGGCCAGCAACGTTGCACGGGCGTACTTAACCCCGTACACCCCTTATCCAGCACGTTGTACGGGCGTACTTAACCCCATGTACCCCTCGACCAAAGAAAAGAAAAACGAAACTAAATATAAATAATTATATAATAAATAATAATTTAAATGATTTTAGAATATTTATTATTTTTCCTGCATTTATTTATTTTTCTGGAATAGTAATAGTAATATTATAATACAATAATATTAAACCCAAAATTTATTTATTATTTATTTAAATTTAAAAATAAAATTATTTTTCTGACTTTGTTAAATATAGGATATTTAAATATTTAATCTATTATTATTAATCTAAAAAGAATTTTCTCTAGAACTATAAATTACTTTGTTAAGTAATTTCCGCATAATAGATTTTTAATTATTAATATCCTTAATATTATTAAAAGAATTTTTAGAATTTCGAAAATATTATTTTTGAAATAATAATAAATATGGATATAAGACTAAAAATACTTTAGTAATAATATTAATTAAAATATATAAGACAATTAGTATAATTCTTAATGTGATGGAATATAATCTATTTTCGGAAATTTATCATTATTATTATTATTATTATTATTACTATTATTATAATTGTATTATTATTATTATTATTGTTATCATTATTGTTATTAGTATTATTGATATTATAATTATTTTTGGTGCTATTATTGATGATAATAAATATTCCGTAATTTATGCTTAGCTAAAAATAATAGAAACATAACTTAAACTACTTATGTTATTAATGAAAAATAAATAATAAATAAATAAATAAATAAATGAATAAATATTTTGATATAGATCTTGTCATTAAAGTTTATTTTCTTAAGCAATAATATTACTTATATTACGAATATTGTTGATCTATTACTAATATCACTAATGCTGTTAGTAGTAATATTAAAATTATTATTAAGCCTATTGATATTACCAATATTAGTATTATTGATTTTATTACTAAAACTATTAAATTGTTTTTAAAATTGTTTTTACTATTAGTAATAATATTAAAACTAATATAATCACCATTATCTTTGATACTAGTATTACTACTACTTTTATGAGTATCACTAATACTAAGATTAGTATATTATATAAATAAAATATATGATTTTTGGTAACTAATTAAAATAGATTTAGTAATTGAATTAGGCGATTAGTTTCCAATTAACTCAGTTTAGATTAATATAGTAAGTAAGACCATAAAAAGAAAGGAGTACGTAATTTCTAAAATATGTCTAATTTAGAATTAGTGTAAATAATAGTACAAGTTATACCACAACTAATCTGGTGAATATGTTATTTCAAATATCTTACTTTCGGAACTAATAGAAGAATAGATTAATTAAATAATAAATATATGTTATTTCATTCCATAAGAATATAAATCGGTTCTCGGACTACCAGTAGCTTATTACAGCGATATAGCGAGGACCACAGGTGAGGGACTTTGACCTTATCATATTGGTTGTGCTTATAGTTAGTTGCATTGATAATAACATATCAAACTGAATTGCATGTGGGGTTGGGTAAATTGCATGCTGCTTGGTGTATGTATGATTGCCAAAACACCTTATTATAATTGACAATATCATTGTATGATGACAATTGTATAAAGCATGTTGATGTTTGTCTGTAATTGTATGATCGCCTTAAACCTGACTAAAAACTATTGGTACCATAAAACAAAATGGACATGCATCGCATATATTACATAAAGTGCATTTTTAAAAAGCGTAGTAGTCTATTACGTATTGGCGATCCGGGACTCTGATAATGCTTGGTTGAACTAGGCTAAAGGCTATTAGATCAACGCAAGGTTACCTTTGTTCTGTTGGTACCATAAGAACTAAGTGGTAAATGAAGGACGCCGCTTATGGTATTGCTTGGATGACTAATGCTTAGGGAGTTGCTAAAGGTATGTACATAGGATGGTTTATTAAGCTATCATATTAAAAGTGATAACCCTAATACGAGAAATCGTAGATTCCCCTGTATGCTTGGCTTCTTCTGGATAGACTATGTACTACTGGTTCCTTCAACCCTGATGAGAGGGGTAAATCTCCATCTTGCTTTGGACTCCGGATTCTCCAGGCTTGTATTTGTTCATATGCTTGATTGTGGCATTACATATGTTTGCTAAGTAAACTTGATTTCTATTGTTTGATATGTGGTCTGGTCAGGTCATCTCACTGAGCGTGTGGTTTTGCTCACCCTCCAACAGTCTTTGTGCAGATATAACGTTAGCTGGGATTGGGTTAAGCATGAGTGAACAATGCTACCTCAAAAGACCTTGCTGAAGATAGTTTCATAGATTATATTGGTCTCAAAGAACAAATTAGACAAATGGTATAATTGATTAAGATCTTGTATTTTATAGGTTTAATCTCAATTTCATTATTTGGTAGGGGATACCGATTCTCTACGGTTCTGGCAAACTAAGGAAAATCGGAATCCTTAGTATTTATATAATATATTGGTATGACTACATTACATGTAACAATTATAAAATAGAGTCTTGTAATATCTAACTTGCAAGACGGTTCTCATATTACGGGTGCACACGTGGTATGATGACTATAGGATGATACTACTAGGCCCCTATTTTGGGGCATGACACTATTTCTCATGCTTCTTTTTACTCACCATCTTAGATCAATTCTTTTGATGAGGTCAAGGGGGAGGAAGTAAAGGTGTAATCTAAGGGGAAAAATGGGATAAAACGTGAAAACAATGGATTATTAAGGGGAGAAATTGTATGCTTATTAAATTGATCTAAAGTTCTTTAATCTACTATTGCAAAAATTTGAGGAAGCTTTTATTAAGGGGGATAAAATAATCAATAGCTTTTTCGTAACTGTTTGCCCTCATCAAAATAAAGGAGATTGTTAAAATGAATTAGTTTAAATATGATTTTAATGAGAGCAAAGTTATAAAAAGATATTTGATAATATTATAAAGAAATAAAATATAGAAATCTACCTTGTGTCTGCGTGCATGCTTTGTTTTATACAGGAACAACACCGGTGAGCCAGTCCAATGACTTCAAGCACAAGAGCCAGTCAAGCCCAAAATTAGGACGTGACAAAAGGCATGAAGAGAAAAAACTTAGAGTAGGACTTTGGAGATCTTCGCACCAGCGAGTCGATCTAGCGATTTAAAGTAAAAAGACAGTTGAGCCCTAAAATTAAGGACCGAAGAAGAAATCTTAAGGCGCGACATCTGAGAAGTTTGGACTGACAAGCCGGTGAAGGCATGGATGCTGGTAGACAATTAAATTTGATTGTTGCGTGCATTAATTATCGCCATCTATTAGAAATTATCTCTAATGGACACTTAAGTTTTTAAAAACTATATATAGTTTATGTCTTAGAGATTCATATAACTTTTGGAAATTTTTAAGAGCTTTCATTGGCAGACCAAAAAAATCCAATTTTCTTACTTAATTTTCTATTCTCTTGTTCATTATTTGTAAATCTTAAGAGAAAAAAAATCATTCTAGTGCTCTATTCTTATAATTGAAAATCTATAAAAGAGCATTTAGAGAGTGGAGAAAATATTTTAATTCTTGAAGTGTTATGATTTGTGTATTGCCTGAGCGTGATTTTTGTTGTAATTAATAAAAGTGAATGTGAAGTCCTCGTTTAAGACATTTGTGGATTCGTAGAGAGTAGGAAATGGGCCAAACTCCACGTTAAATCATGGGTAAATTTCTCCATTCAAATCTCTTTTATTTCTCATATCATAATTTGCTTTGTTATATCCATTGCTGTCAAAACTTAATTTGATTCTTTGTGTAAAAAGTAATTATTTGTGCATTTTTAAGTCAAATACTCAATTCAACCCCACCCCCCTGAGTATTCTATGGTGCATTTTTATGTTTTCAAGGTTTATGATCTTTTTTTTTTTCAATTTCTAGATATATGATTCAATGCCTATACCACATTGGGGACTTTTGCCATGTATATTCTAGTTGGAAATTAGAGAGAAAAGGAGAGTGAAAGGGAAAGGATTAAACAGTGAAGAGGATCAGAGAAACAGAAACGATTAAAGAAAGGATGAGAGAGAAAAGGAAAGGATGAGAGAAAGGAGGAGAGAGAAACTAAAAGCATAAAGGCAGAGAATTGTAGAAAGGAAGAGAGAAAAAGGAAAATAAGGCGCGAATTTTATGGACCTTGTCTCTTGAAGAGACAAGATTAATAAAATTGTATAAACCTCATCTCTTCAAGAGACAAACTCATTAAAATTACATTCATCTAGACTTTTGAAAAGACAAGCTTATCCACTAATAAACTCGTCTCTTTCGAGAGAGGAGTTTAAGTTGTCTAGAATTAGGATTATTTTTGTCATAGTGGCAATTTTGTAATTATTTTAAAAAAATATTATTTTCTTCCTTTTTGTCAAACCTAGCACTTAAAGTGCAATTTAGTAAAGAACTTTTTATAGTAAAAAATTGTGTAATAAAGTGTATTTTATCATAATAAAAAAACTTTTGTAATATATTTATTTTATGATAAAATGCAATTATAGAAGAAGAACAACGATAATTAACTTTTTTTTGTTCTTTTTCTAACATAAATTATTATGCAAATGCTGCAATAAAAAATTTTAAATGTTTTTTAAAAATACTTTTTCATTAAAATATTATATAGATAATGACGTGTTTGTACCAACTAACAAAATTTACATATTATTGTTACACCATGTTTTAAGGGTATAAGTGTTGCTTTTGAAAAAACTAGGGGGACTACGTAATTTTAAAAGTTTTTAGGGAAAATCTGTCTAATTTACTTAGAAGGTGTAAAAGTTGACTTTTGAAAAACCTAGGGATCTATGCAATTTCAAAAGTTTTTAAGGGAGGTTTGTGCAAGTTACTCTAAATTAAAACATTGTATTTTGCATTAGAAAAAATGAAGATGAAGAAGAAGAAGGAAATTACAAATCTTGTTGTTATTGATTCAATTTCGTTTTGGACCATTTCCACATCTCAATGTAAGATAATTAGAGTTAGCAATTTTTCACTTTCGGCAATCTGATTTGTCATGGCATGATTATAAATGATTTGTATAGAAGAAACTCAATAAGATTGATAGATATAGATAGGTTAAACTCATTTGGATACATTTAAAATGTAGTAATTTTGGGTCAAACACTAAACTTGTTTACGAACCTGCTAACTTATTTGAGATTGGAAAATTATTTTGTTTTCATTCTCTTTTTTATTGGTCACTCTCATTAGTTATTTAATTACTCAAATTCATATATAATAGTGGCCAAACTATTAAAATACATACTATATCAAATTAGATATTTATTATAATGGTTGGATAATCAAAATTGTAGAAGTCAGGTTGAAATCATGTCTTAAATAGCTTATATTGGGCTGAGGAAACATGTAGCAAAAATATGCCGAAAACTTGGATTAGACTCATAAGTTCCTGTCAATCCTCGGCATCTTTCTCTGTCATTATAAATGGAAAAATGTCATATATTTATTAGCTCTAGAGGAATCCGCCAAGGTTGTCCAATGTCACCATATTTGTTCATCATGACTATGGAGTTACTAAGTAGATGGATCCAAGCTACTGTAAACATGAAGTGGTGGAAGCCAACTCGTATCAGAGGAGTAGATGTGGAGTTCCCACATGTTTTTTTTTTTTCTTTTTTCTTTTTTTTTTTGTTGCAGATGACTGACTACTCTTGGGGGAAGTGCCAAAAGAAAATGCAAGACTTATGATGGATTTGATGAATTTATTTGGTTCTTTTATCAGACAAAAGATAAATCTTAAGAAATCAAGGTTAAATTTTTCAAAAAAATACCTTAAGGGAAATAAAAAGATGCCATTAGTAATGTTGTTTGCATCAAATCTAATAATAAACTAGGCACTTATCTTGGCTTTAACCTGGATGCACGGTGTAATTTAAGTAAACAGTCTGTGGAGCAAATTTTGAATAAATTAAGGAGGAAGCTAACTAGCTAGAAGTCAAAACTCCTCTCTATTGCAGGAAAACATGTACTGATTAAATCCACTATGGAGGGTATTATGGGATACTACATGCAGGCTGCTCACATTCATAAAGATACTTTGGCAAAAGATAAAAAAATAATTAGACACTTCCTATGGGGTAATAATGAAAAATGGAAGATACATGAGATAAAATGGGATGAAGTGACAAAATTGAAAGCGCATGGTAGATTAGGAATATGAGATCTTAGAAGAAGGAATGAAGCATGTCTAGGTAAGCTCAACTGTAAGATGAAAACCAAGCATCTGATTTGGGCTGAAATGAAGAGGAAGAAAGCTGAGAATTTTAACAAGAAGGGGACTTGTTCTAGTACAAGAACCTTAAAAAAAGTAGTAGCTATGAACCCTTGGATAAAGAAACATATGAGCTGACGATTGAGAAATGATAGAACTTGTAATTTCTAGACATCCAAATGGACATTTCATGGTGCTTTGTTAAATTCTATCTATGGACCTTTTACAAAGAGGATGCTTGAAGCTAAGGTCGTTGATTCTTAGAATGATGTGGATGAATGGAATGAGGAGGAAATTGGGTATCCATTGGACAATGATATTAAATCTAAGCTGGGAACTCATGTACTGGTGCATGAGGATGTAGAAGACATCTGGGTATGGGAGGAGGATCTCAGCAGGGAAGTCACAATGAAGTCATCTTATGTATGCTTGATTAAAAAAGCAAGACATGAAGGATAGCAAAGGTCATGTGAATGGATCTGGAGTATGAATACTTATCTTGAAATAAGATTTCTACTTTGGAAATGTTACAAAGAATGCTTGCCTACAAGATCCAGATTATTCAAACAAGGTTTGAACATATCTTATTTTTGTCCAACGTGCGAGAGGAAATCGAGAATATTGAACATTTGTTCATGAAAAGTAAATGCTCCACGGAAAAGTGGCAGCTTTTAAATGACTCTAATGAATTCAAATCATCCTTTAATTTGACACTACAAGAGTCACTAGAATTTAATGCCAAAAGACATAGAGTGAAAAGGCCAACGACTAATACATCTTGGGACACTATGTTCAGCTTTGCCATATGGAATTTATGGAAAGCACGCAATAGGAAAAAACAACACAGAGCTTGCACATGATTGGCATCTAGTTGTTCATATAGGAGCAATTGAATTATGGGCCACAACCTTTTTAAATAAACGCAAATGTAATACTCATTCTGATCCAATCCCAAGGAATGCACCCACTAGTAAGATCTTAAAAATCAACGTTGATGCAGCCGTTGATGATGATTCTAAATGCAGTGGAGTTGCTGGATTGTTTTAAGAAAGCAGATGGCACATGCACAGGTGGTTTTGGAAGATCATCAACACTAGCTCGCCCCTTGAAGCTAAGCTTTGGAGTATATATTGGGCTCTACATTCATCACTGAACATCTGAGGACATAAGATTATTATAGAAACAAATTGTTTGGAAGCCATTAAATGGTTATCTACTTCAAACATGTCATTGGATTTTCTACCAAACTTTATGATTCAATGCAGGTAAATGATCCAATTGACCCCATCGGTCCACTTGTCTTGGACACCTAGAAAGTCCAACATGATTGTGCATGAGATAGCTCAGGGATGCTTACATTCAAGGCTCTGGTGGCTAATGAGCTCCCGTTGATATCTAATATTTCTATTATTAGTCATCCTTATGCAAACATTGTGAATCCTAGTTAATTCTGCTTGGTACTTGAAACTCCATGGTTCTTTTTTTTTTAAATGAATAATTATTGCTCCTTTTCTTAAAAAAAAAAACGTAGCCAAATTTTCCCATCAACAATTGCGTATTAAGCTAGTAAATAAAAAAAAAGAAACTACTTACTCAAACTTTTTTTTTTTTTTTTTTTGCAAATGGATCATTCAAATTGATTTGTTTAAATGGATGATTTATATTGATTACATTATATGGTTACTAAAAAATGAATAATATAAGATAATTTATGGAAAAAGATGAATAAAAGGACAAACAATTTCATTTTAAAAGCCCAATACTTTTCTTCAGGCAAAAAAAAAAAAAAAAAAAGCAACAAATGAAAAAGTTCTTTTCCTCTAAGAGTATCCGAATAAAAATAAATCGAAGTAACTTTATCAAATTTACTTACTTTTGATCTTCATTCCACTTTTGGGATACCAACATAACATAGACATTATAGGATTTTCCTATTTCTAGTAGTTCATTTTCACCTTTGATACACATATAGTTTATACTTCAGGTAGATAATGGAGTTGAATGAGATTAGCAATCCATTAGCTCCACCCTATCAAACTACCATTGTATCATTTGGACATCTCAACAGGTGAAAACCCACTTCAAACTCGGTAGGGTCGGGCCTCAAATTTATGGACCCGTAACCATCCCGTGTAGGTGGCGAGTAGGGTCCAACCGTGATCCTGTCGATCTTAGGGTGGGTCGTGACTATTTCAACCCTTCCCTTTAAAAAAATAAAAAAAATCAAAGAAAATTTTTTTTATTAAAAAACCCTTATAAAACCACTAAATCCATGGATCTTACTAATGGGTCTAGTTTAGACCAGTGGACCACAGCGAGTCCACTAGGTAGGCTTAACTCGCCCCAGCCTCAAATATGGATCCATATGTTGTGACTTCTATGATTGCTAAAACAACCATTTTGTGGAGACCACACATAAAAGCTAGTTTAATAGGATGTGGTCTTTTGTCTGCTAACATCAATTCTAATATTCAAAATAATTTGAGAAAAGTTTCGATGATATTGCCTTACTAAGTGAGTGAATTAATTAAGCTCTAGGATTGGCCACTATTTATTTTAGTTTGATTTTAGAGAATCGAATGAGCAACAAAAAGTTACAGCTTATTGTCTTATTTTTCTAATGCATTATTTCTTAATGTGTTTAATGAATTCAATTTAGTTTCAACTTTTCATAAAGTGAGAATTAGTGGAATATGTTTAAGATTCTAAGCATATTCTTGGTCAATTACGATTTATCGATTGTGAATGTTTGCATATATTGATATATTTGTTTCCAATTAGCCTATAAATGAGAAAGGCTTTGGTTTTTATTTTGAAATAAGTACTAATTATCTTTTTTTTTTTTGGGCCATTTGAGTTATCTTTAATAAATAAACATATTTTTAAACAAGATGATATTGGAGGTTGTTTTGAAACTACCCATTGCTACCATATATTATAACATATTTGGTAACTACTCAAGCTGTCAAGTATCTTACCTATTCAATTCTTTTGTCCTATACAGAGAGCTCAAGTGTTAATGCTTGTAATAAATTAAAGGGTAAATTGCAGGGAATTCCTTGAAAACTTTATAAATTACATGGACCTCTAAATTTTTCATAAGTCAGTACTTACACTCCTTAAAAACAAGTAAATTGCAAGGACCTTATTTGAAAACTTTAAAATTGCATGGACCCCTAGTTTTTTGGAAAACATCACTTAGACCCCTAAAAAATGACATGTAAATTTTACTTAGTTGATACAAACGTGTCATTGCACAAAAAATTTTAAAAATTTAAATTTTATAGAATAAAAACTCTTTTTACTTTTTTTTCCCTTCAAACCTAGTAGGAAAAGGTAAAAAATAATATTATTTTTTTAATTACGAAATTGCCACTGGGATGAAATTAATCTCAGTTATAGGCAACTTAAACTCATCTCTTTAAGAGATGAGATGAATGTAATTTTAGTGTTTATTAACCTCGTCTCTTAATCCATAAAATTCTTGCCTCCTTAAGAGATAAGATCCACAAAATTCTCGCCTCCTTTTCCTTTTTCTCTTTTCCTCTATGTAATTCTCCTCATTTATCCTGTCACTTTTTCTCTTCTCCTTCCTCTCATCCTTTCCCTTTCTCTCTCATCCTTTCTCTTTCTCTGATCATTTTCATGTTAAGTGCTGCATGCAAGCTTCACTTTCAATTGTATTCATTTTTCACAACTACTGTTTAGATTATTTTGAAACTTTAATTTCTATCAAGTGTGTCCAAAAATTGTTCGATTTCATAATTTAATAGTTAAAATGATAAATCTTAAATATTACTATCTTTAAGACAACAGCTAATTATACTTCTTTGAAAGTCTAGATATTGAATTACTAAATTAGAAAGTCTAATTAAAGGCAAGTATTGTAAGAACATAATGCAACTTGAAGGTGTATACATTAACTTTAGGAGCTAAATTTGCTAAAATGCAACAAATCAAATGATAATTCTCCAACCATCTCATACATTTTATTATTCTTTAAGATATTTTATCTTTAGTGTTCCTATTCATGTCATTTTATAATGTCTTGTTGGTTGACGTTTACGATCTTTTGTTTTTTTTAATTTCTAGATATATGATTCAATGCCTATATCGCATTGTGGGTTTATGCCATGTATATTCTAGTTGGAACTTAAAGAGAAAAGAAGGGTGAAAGGGAAAGGATAATGGAGGAGAGAGAAAGGGAAAAGGATTAGAGAGAGGAGAGGATTACAGAAAGAGAAACAATTAAAGAAAGGATGAGAGAAGGAGGAGAGAGAAAAAATTGCAGAGAGGTGGAGAAAAAAGGAATAGGATGCGAGAATTTTATAGACCTTGTCTCTTGAAGAGATAAGATTAATAAAATTCCATAAACCTCGTCTCTTCAACAAACGAGCTCATTAAAATTACATTCATCTTGACTTTTGAAGAGACAAGCTCATCTACTAATGAACTCATCTTTTCAAAAGATGAGTTTAAAACTGGGATTATTTTTGTCATAGTGGCAATTTTGTAAGGGCTAATATAAAAATTGGTACTTAAACTTTGACCAAATGTGCAATTAGCTACCTAAACTTTTAATTTGATCAATTTCGTACATGAACTTTGAAATTGATCAATTTGGTACCTAAAAAACTTCAAAGGTTTTTAGGTACCAAATTGATCAATTTCAAAATTCAGGTACCAAATTGACTAAATTAAAAGTTCAGGTAGCTAATTGCACATTTGGCCAAAGTTCAGGTACCAATTGTGACATTGCCCAATTTCACAATTAGTGTAAAAATAATATTACATTTTTCCTTTTCTCAAACCTAACATTCAAAGTGCAATTTTAGTAAAGAACTTATTTTAGTGAAAAAACAGTGTAACAAAGTGTATTTTATCATAATAAACAACTTTTGTAATATATTTATTTCATGATAAAGTGCAATTCTAGAAAAAGAAAAAAGATAATTACCTTTTTTTTGTTCTTTTTCTACCACAATTAATTATGCAAAAACTATAATAAATATTTTAAAACATCTCTAAAGGATACTTTTTATTAAACATATTGTAGATATATGGATTTGATTATAAAGGCTTTAAGCCTATTCCTTATTTGGGTTTAACTCTTTAGGTTAATGTAATAGAGCTTAAAGAGTTAGGTCTAGTTATTTAGGATGATCAAGGGAGTTTTGGCATGGCAGACTTGGAGTAAGGCCCATTGGACTTGGTTTGCCAATTCCAACCTTTCTGAAATTGGCTCACAAATTACAAATAAAGACTTTATGGGCTTAAGTCCATAAGAGAACTCATTTTGATATCCATTATGAGAGGACTCATCTTAATCGTTAGTCATTCATCTCATCCGATGGACGACATCAACAGTTAGATTCACTAAAAATACCACTAGTCCCCACCTCATTTGGAAGAAGTGAAATCTGGAGCAAAAACGTTGTTGTGTTACCAATTTCCATCTTGGTGAATCAAGCACTTGATTTACTCAAGAATGCACACGATCTCATACTTCTTAGTAAGGTTGATTCTTTCTAGCTCTCTCACCTATCACTCATCTGTTAGAGCCCATTGAGATTGTCTACTCCTCCTTCATATACGATTCTCTCTTGATCATGCTCGTACGTTTACTTTCCCTAGGTTACATGTAGTACGATAGTCATGTGGTACACACGTGATCATTGCTTTTAATCTTTACAGACACATTCTTGGTGACTCCACCAAGGAAGGAAATTGACACTTGCATGATGTCACCTCTAAGGAAGAGACCTACTAACCTAACTGAGAATACTAATCAAGAACCTTATGCTAATCTCGATATTGTTGAGCATGACATGCTTACACGCAATGATGTTAACCAATCTCCTGGTACTCAACCTAATAATGCTGCGATCCTATACACTATGTAAGAAAATACCACGCAAGTCAACTGATCGATGCAAGAGAGCATAAGGCAATTCAGTCAATTCATGATGATGTTTGCCCAATATTTACCTAGTATAACTAACGTTGTTGTCGCACAATAAGGCATGACTTCATCGACTGCTACTCCATTGTTGTGCAATAACACGCTCCCCTAAGTGCCTTAGGCTCCTCAAGCACCTCAACTTGCCAACCCCCTTCCTGCTCCTAAACAAGATCCTACTAAAGTTGGAGAGCAAGTCTTCATTGGAGCCTTTTGTTACATAGTCGCTTGCACCTTAGGTAAGTAACCTTGTAGCTACACAACCGCCCGTACCTTAGGCAAGAGGCACAAGAATTTAGGTTAGAGAATCCTTATCTTCACAAAGCTATGCCGCGTATTGTTATTGAGAGACCTGCTTTTCAACCCAACACAGCTCTAGTCCACACTCATACCCCAACTACACCAGCTGAAGCTACCACTTCAACTCTTAAAGACACTTTCGTCATGAAGGAAGATTTAGACATGTACCTGAAGGAAATATAGGCTAAGTTTAATGTGGGAGTATTCGATCTCAAACTCCCATACAATCAGCATATTGCTACTAAGCCATACCCTTAGAACTACATTAGTCCTAAATTCATGCTGTTTAATGGTAAGAAAGGAAGTGCTAAAGAGCATTTGCTAAAGTTTATTGTGACACTAGAGATTTATTGATTTGATGATGATTTGAAATTGAAAGAATTTTCCAATTCTTTCACAGAGAAGACGTACACCTAGTAAGCCAATCTTCCCCCCTAGATTAGTGGATTCATAGGTAAGCATGTGCAAGATGTTTCTAGAAAAGTTCTTCTCTACACAAGAACATGTGACCTTGACTGAAACAAGGCAGATCCACAAGAAGCTTAAGGAAGACTTAATGGATTATATTGATCACTTCAAGGAATGTTCCTTAGACATTCAAGATGTATGTGATGAACGAGACTTGGTAAAAATTTTCATCTAAGGTATGTTTACTGAGTATGTAATGCACCTGGAAAATCTTTCCTTGACCTCATTCTCTATGCTGGTTGAGAAGGCACGGAGGACCAGTAATTTGGTCACACAATAAAGGGAGGAAGTGTAGAGTTTAAGAAAAGAAAACCAATGGTGAATTTGGCTTAAAGCAAAGATTCTAAAGAGGGGAAGAAACCAAGGATTGAGAAGCCTAGGGGTGAGAGGCCAAAGGAAGCACTAACATATGCTTGCTTAATGGAAAATGTGCACATTATGCTAGATCAGTGGTTAAGAGATGGAAATCTCAAACTCCTAAGAGTAGAACATTTGCCAACTTAGAAAGAAAATAATGATCCTAAATTTTGTAGATTTCATAAGATTGTGGGGTATTCTACTAGGGTTTGCTTTAATTTGAAGAAGATCTTCAATGAAAGAGTATAGAATTGGGAGCTTATCATCGAGCATAATGATGTTAGGAATACCCACTTCCAGCTTATAATAATTAATGTGGTACTGTGAATACCATTACCCATGGTTCGACCGTAACGAAATCAATAGAAATGTAGCTGGTTGGGGCGCATGAAGAAAATGACAATACACTTGAAATTGAAACCCATGGGGATGATAATGTTATCTTTACTTCAATGAAGACTTCAAATTTTAAGAACTTCTTTGATCTCGTTAGATGCAATAATCCTGCACGATTTGCATGAATGACTGCACTTAACTAAATTGCACAAGGTCACTATAGTGAGTGCGACATAGTTCAACTTAAGAAAGGAGTAGTCTCTACAAGAAGTTATGCCATTACATTTACCAGTGCTGATATGTGCTTAGGAAGCTTCAATCAAAATCGTCCCTTGTACGTAGAGAGTATACTTAATGGTTAATCCATTAAGAGGACATTTATCAACAATGGATCCTCACTAATATCATATCCATGTCTATTTTCAAAGCTGCAAGAATAGATATCCAACACTTAGTGAAGCATCTTGTCTTAGTGAATAGCTTTGTTGAATCTTCTGCAATGACAATGGGTTATGTCAAATTACGCTTTACAGTTGGGCCCATTCATAACTTTGTTACATTCCATGTGATTAAGGAATGGTGTCTTACCACCTTCTCATAGGAAGGACATGGTTGCACGAGTACAACATGATACCCTCGACACAACATTAGTATAAGGAAGGTTATTAGAATGGAAGTGATATCTTAATCCATGTGACAAAAAATCCATTCAACTGTAATAAACTCCACTTTGTTGAAGCTACCTTCTTTTATGAGCATGGAATTGAAGTAGATATGACTTTAGTGGAATCATATGCAAAATCACTACTTGCAA
Organism: Combretum micranthum; assembly: GCA_024138025.1. Taxonomy (NCBI): domain Eukaryota; kingdom Viridiplantae; phylum Streptophyta; class Magnoliopsida; order Myrtales; family Combretaceae; genus Combretum; species Combretum micranthum. The sequence continues at coordinate 138,196 of JAMXBD010001086.1, forward strand.
AAGAAGAAACTAAGACTTAGGAATTTAAAAAGAAAAAGAAGCGTGGTTGTCATGGAGGTGTAAAGAAATGCAATAAGGCTTATAGTAACATGAAAATACAAAGCATTACATGAACTAGAGAAAGAATTGATTATAATCAAGAGCTTTTAGCTCATTTCCTTTCTCTTTGTGTGTAAACAAAGCATTATATGCTTTTAACTAATGAATGAGTTGTATTACTCAATCGATGAGTATTGTTCATGAAAATATGATGATGTGCTCATTTATTTTCCTTTAATTGCTATTGTCGCTGTAAAGTAAGAGACTAGTCTCCTTAGCGCAAAGATAGTTTAAAAAAATTTGACGTTTGACTGGGTAACATTACCTTTTAGTAATGAAAAAAAGATAATAACAAATATAACATATGATTTAGACATCATTGTTGATGTTTTAGAGCTTAGCTCCCAAGCGCACAATGTTGATAAGTCATCATAACTTTCTTCTCGGTATTTCTAGTTGTCAAGTAGTGGAAATAATCCCCTTAACAAGCTCCATTGAGCAAAGTAATTGGCATATGGTATTCTACACTCAGGTGATACCCTGATAAGTAATACTATGCTATTGAGTAGTGAGAAATACCCCCCTTAACTATTAAAAATTTATCGATCCAAATGCTACTATTACTGCATGAACACGATTGATAACAAATGCCACTATCACTGCATAAGCGCGATTGATAATGAATGCTACTGTCACTGCATGAGCGTGATTGATAATGAATGCTACTATCACTGCATGAGTGTGATTGATAATAAATGCTACTATCACTGCATGAGCATAGATGATCAATTTCTCTAAAAGGATTGTTTAAACATTATTGCTAAAAAGCATCAAAAATTTTACTGAAGACTAAAAGCAACAAGAGAGGCTGGCCATATATACGCTATGCACATACAATAACAGAGACCAAGCAACTCAGTTGAGAGCCTTATGGTTAGGGAAAAGGAAAGATATCCATTTCCCAATTAATGTTCTAGGAAGCTAAAAGAGACTCTAGAATCTATTTTAGCAGGACTTGAGTAATGGAATTGTGAAGTTTTCGACTAAGATCCTAAGGATTGGTATAGTTGAAGAATTGAGGATCGAAGTATATCAAAACACTAGTAATATTAACTCATAATAACAATTGAACAACAGTTCACTTGAGTAGTAAATAGCAGTAGTGGTCAAACAAGCACAGATGTTTGAAGGATAAGATTTCTTTGAGACAAACATCTATACAAAATGCCACGAGATATGAAAAGTATAATTAGAGAACTCATGAATTCTAAAGGAATGATATCTTTAGATTTATTGTCGGGTATAAATCTCAAACTCAGTCTATGGAGCTTTATGACATGCTAGATGAGATAACAAGAAGCCGGACAGCTTGTGCATGTTTTGTAAATTTGTCATATCTCTCTCATATAAACTCCTGTTAAGATGATTTCAAATGCTATAAAAAGATAAGAGAGAGATATTCAACCTTTATGTTTTGATATTTTCAAAAATCTAGATGGATAAAGGTTGAAATCGATCTTAAACTTACTGCATGAGTAGGAGCAACATCCTGATTCGTATTTTGATGGACTTCCATGAATTGCGCACATTTCTCTCATCTGAGCTCGGGTTGAGGTCATTCTTATAGAAAGAAGAGAATGACCTAAAACTTTTATGTTTGAGTTTTGATGGATTCAAAAAGAATCAATACAAAATTAGTCATGAATTCACTGCACGTGCAATGGTGGCTTCTAAAGTTACAGATTTTGCACAATTTTGTTAATTATGTCTATTTTCTCAATCTGATCTTCGATCAAGATGATTCAAAATGTTATGGAAAGAGGATTAGTAGATATAAAACTTTCATGTTTTGAGTTTTGATGGATTCGGAAAGCATCAGTACTTATACAAATCTGGCTACACTTTGATTCGTTCCACCTTCGACACGAATAGAACTGGGTAAATTTGATTGGATAATCCTCAACCAACGCTGCGAACCCTAGGAATATCGATCCCAAGACCCATCAGTCAATTGGAACCTTGACCCAAGCACGAACCTTTGTAAAATTAAACAGACTCCACAATAAAAAGAGGATAAAATTTTTATTGATAAGTCTAATTAAACAAGAACACCATGGATTATCAATCTGATAAGTTCAACAAGTTCTCATAGGAACTCACAAGAGAAAACTCTCAAAAATACTAATATCCTGTTCTGTCTAAATAGAAGCCAATAGGGCTATATATAATAAAAAGGAAACCCTAAAGACCTAAAAACATTAATTGTTGTCAAAACAAATATAGGTTGGCAAACTAAAAGGAAAGCTTGCAGCTTAAGAAGCGGCCTTGAAAAGAGAAATTAAACTTGAGAACGTCAGGTTCTACAAGCAGCTTATCTCCTATGTTGGCAACGTACATAGACAATGCCGGTGGCATTGCTTTATAGGCTGGCGGCCTTGAGCCAACTTTACCTCAGATCATCTAAAATGCTTCTCGTCCCTTAAATGCTTCTTGTTCCTTTTCATTTTCACATCAGTCCCTCCTTCTTTAGAAGGATTCATCCTCGAATCCACATGTTCATGAGTCTTTGAAGGTCTTTGATGCCTCCTACAGAATTGTTGCACTTGTTGTTGTCCTTTAATCCTTCAAATAAGAACCATTCTTTCTAGAAACAAACAAAATATGATTGTTAGCTGCCACTTTCCTAGCAAATATCACACTCTTATTGCTCACAAGTGTATCACTCTTATTTTTGTTTTGAGCACTCATGTGTTTGCTTTTCTCTCTCAAATCTCTCATCAATATTTACTAATCCTCATGTGCTTCACTTGGATTGATAGGTGTTAATTCCACATGTTGGTTGATCAAATCAAAGGAATAGCAATTCTTGAAACCATCATATAAAACCCGCCTATCAAATTGCCATGGATAGCCCAAAAGAACGTGCCTCGCATGCATTGGCGCTACATCACAAAGGACTTTATCCTTGTAGCTACCAATTGAAAACTCCAATAACACTTGTTTCGTCACCTTCACTTCACCACATTCATTAAACCATTGGAGTTTATAGGGATTAGGGTGATTCAATGTAGGCAAATGCAGTTTTTCTATCAACAAGGTACTAATAATATTAGTACTACTTTCATTGTCAATTAATAAACTACAAACCTGATTGTGCAGTAAACATCTGGTATGGAAAATTTGCTTTCTCTGCACTTCCATCCTCTCTTTTACCTGCTTAACTGCTTCCTTTTTCCCAATTGTAATCAACTTTCCTTATGCAGGCTCTTCATCACTAACATCCTCAAGTGGTGGCATATCATCATTAGAACTCTCATTCTTAATGTCGCCATTATCCTTTATCACCATTACCCTTTTATTTGGACATTCAGAAGTGATAGCCCAAGCCCCTTACATTTAAAACATTTTATATCACGTGCTCTAGAAGAGGAGTTATCAGTCTTACATTTAACAAGAGAATCAAACTCCTTCATCTTCACTTCATCCTTTGATTTTGAAGCTAATTTATACTCCTTCTAGTCAGATTTCCACAATGATCCCGATGATGAACCATACTTGGATTTGCCCCTGGATTTCAGTTGCCTCTCTATTTTGATGGCTTTATGAAGCAGTTCTTCCATCTCTACATAAGTGTGCAAATCAACAATATTAGCAATGTCTGGATTCAAACCACCAACAAACCTAGCCATCGTCACTTCACGATCGTCTTCAACATTAGCCTGTATCATCCCCTTTTCCATCTCCTAATAATATTCCTCAATACTCATTGAGCCTTGAGTCAAACTCTGTAGTTTCCTGCATAAAACTCCGTAATAAAGACTAAGGATGAATCTCTTCCTCAACACAATCTTGATCTCCTCCCACGAGCTAATTGCCCTCTCTCCATATCTTCTTCTATTCAAAACGAGCTGATCCCACCAAATACTGGTGTAATTAATAAATTCCACAACTGCCAATTTCACCTTCTTTTCCTCAGAATAATTATGGCAGTCAAATACATGCTCAACTTTCCTCTCCATTCAAGATATAATTCTGGATCATTTTTTCCCTGAAATGAAGGGATATTCATTTTAATGCTTCCCAGATTATTATCTCGTTGTTGGTTCCTTCCTCTTCTTCTTAAGAAACTGCCCACATCAGAATCAGAATTCACTTCATCTCCTTCAAAAAACAATCTCCTTCTAGCATATTTCAATTTGCTAGATGATTCTACATTGTCCAACCTCATATTCATCGCATTAAACTGATCCTGGATAGACTTCATAAACAATCTCAACTCTCCACCAGAAACAGAAACCTCTTCTCTACTCTTTTTTTTTTTAAATTATAATAGATCAACCCAACAACAACAACAATAATCAATTCCACAAACCCTCAGCAAGTAAATCTCACAAACCCTAACAATCAAATCTCCAAACCCTAATTCTCCAATAATTGTCTATATCAACCAAATAATTTCAAATGAAGAAAGAAAATTTTAGAGATCTTACCACAAATCTCATCGAGCAATCTCCACAACCTGTTGCTCTGACACCAACTGATACGAATCTGGCCATGCTTCGATTCATTCCACGTTTGACACGAGTAAAAGTGGGTAAATCTCTCATTCGAGCTCCTTTTGATGTGATTCAAAATCCTATAAAAAAAAAAGAGAGAGCTATAAAATTTTCATATTTTGGATTTTGAGAGATTCTAAATGTACCAAGGTTGATTTTTATGGTGAAGTCACTGCACATGCAATAGTGATATCCAGAATTGTAGTTCAACGAAGTTTCATAAATTGTTGATATCTCTTTCATCCAAACTCCTTTTGAATTGATTCAAAATTCTTTGCAAACATAAGAAGGAGATCTTTAACCTTTATGTTTTAGTTTTTGGCAAATGCAGAATGAATCAAGGTCAAAATCAACCTTGAAGATGCTACTTCTGCACTACGACTTCTTGATCTACAATTAAGGAGAGTAGCAGCAGCTAGAGTGTTCCTAAACCACCAAGTAAGTGTTGTAATTCTCTGAGCTCATTGTATAAGTTGAGCTACTTAGTTGGTGCTCATGGTTGCAACATGAGATATTCGGATTTACCTTGTCAATATAGACATAGTTTTGTGACCCCAGCAAAACCTTTTTAATTGCTCATGATGAGCGCAGTAGATGCTTCTACTTTACAACAAGAGCGCTTCTTTAAGTGCTATGAGTTTGGTTGATGGATGCTCATGCTATATGGCTACACCACCTGCTGAAGAAACCAAAACGACAAAGGAGTGGATCAAACATGTTTTACAAACATATTATGCAAGTAAATAGAAGCAACCGGGGTTCATGTTGGCAAATCATTGCAAATGAATATATCATAAAATGGGAAATGAATGTGTCACATTTTGCAAAACGAGTATACGCATTCAAGGAATTGTGAACACTCAGGCATTCGAAGTTGTGCTTGACATCATCAATTATGGCCTGCTGCTATTATCAATACCCAACCTTGTTATATGATGTGAGCACTCATACTCTGTCACTCTGAATTCTGCTAGGATTGCTAAAGTCTAACTTTGTCATGGAATTTCTACTCCTGGTGCTCCAAATATAGTTGCTTGTCTAAATAGTAGGTGAACTACTATTGTTGCTCTCATCAAACTCTCATACCTTTAAGTGGTTGTTGCTAATGTTGTTGCACAAGGGCACTTAGATTCAAACCAACATGTTGCGCAGAGTTTGGTCTAAAGCTATGGATCAAAGAGGAGTTTGGAAGGATGCTGGTCAGCATGCTATCAAGCTAGAAACTAGATTTCTTTTTTCTTTAGGATTTCCTAGAGACGGATCAACAAATCCTTGACTTATACAATATTCAAGTCTCAATTTCTTTCACTATGGAAAACATGATAAAAAAAAAAACTTGGTGTTGCTTTAAACTTTCAGCATGACACTGGGACAAGAATTTTCTGTTTATCTACAATGAGCTGCAACCATTCCAACCATCAATAGTACTACTTTCCCTTTGACTATGAAATTATGAGCTCTTTATGAATTTAAAATGTTCATCATCAATATGGATAGCCTTGAACTTTGTTGTCCTAAAGCATGTCTGCAAATGTCCATTACTCATGATAGTCTTTGCGCATGTAATATTCAAGGCTCTGGGATGGGCATGGTGCTCATGTAGTTTGTAATTGAGAGCAATGTCTTGTTTGATGAGTCCTAGAAATGGTACACTGGTAGAGGTCCACTTAACTCCTCCACCGCTTCAATCATTTCTCAAAATTGGATTACAAATCTATAACAAGCTACAAGGCAAAGCATTGCTCAATAAGGCACTAATCAGTTCTAATAATCATCCATCTCTTCATCATTGCCAAGCAAATTTTAAGTCATTGCATTATTGAAGGAAGTCATTACCTGCAGAGCTTGTGCCTACTTAGTAGAAACCTACTTAATCTTTCTAGAAGCACCTTACATTAAATGCTGATATGTTTGAAAAGAATAATGGAACACTTGCCACAACACAGACAAAAACATTTCAAAAATCTTTATCACAATAAAACCATCAGTATGTAACATAAGCTTTAGAAGTGGGAAAGTAGAATTGAGAGGACAATGACAGCTCTAGAAATTTACAAAAAAGAGAAAGAGAGACCGAGACATAAAGCTTACAAATGGCTTCATTCATAGCCACAATTTTTGTGCAAAAACAGAGACAAAGAAGTGATTAAAGGGAGCAAACCAGGAAAATCTCAAAGCAAACTCCTCAAAAATATCAAAGGACTGACCAACAAGACAAATATAGAGAAAGATAACTAGATAAATCAACAATGAAGAACCAACCATCGAAGTGCATTACCTTTAGTATACTAGACCGAGCTGAATAAAAACTCAACTAAGTAACGACTCAGGAATAGAAGTTATTGCCATGATCAGAAATGAATGCCAAGCTGTTGAACTTGATGAACAAGGTCCCGTCAACTATTCAAGCCACAACAGTGAAGCACCTACATTGATAAAAGCTTACTTAGATTAACTAAAATCTCGATTGGAACTCGATTAACCAAATAGAGTATGCCATGATCAAGCGACTAGTTTTCGAGTAATGCTACTATAATGTGTGCTTTTTACCATGACTAAACAGAACTGGCCATGACCAGAAATAGAAGAGAAGAGTTGCAAAGATGAAGAATAGTTGCACTGTGCGACATCAAGAAGGTTGGATTTTAAAAAGAATCTCATTCGATAAATAAGCATAGGAGAGAGAGACATCATAGTATAATATTCTAAGATCGAAATAGAGATAACAGCTCTTTAACAAACATTGTAGCATAGATATCTCAATATAAATAAGAATGAAATGGAACTTGGTAAAAGCAATATAGAGGTTGATACCTCTATCATCTATTTATGTTATTCCACAACAATATATAAGTTAAATATGTGTGAAATCCTAACCAACTAGAAGCTGATATGGCAATGAATAAAGCCCCTTAATGGCTAGCTCTAGCGAGTTCGAACTTGTTCTAACTAAGTAGAGTATGCTGCGAGGATGAGTGAGGCACAGCAATGGCTGATTGCAGCTCACATGTCTCTTCTTGACTCTTGTAAGGTCTCTTTGTTACCGTCTCAAGCAATCAAACTCCGATTAATATCTCTACAAAGTGAGCTATGAATATAAACCAGTGTAAAGCTTCCGTAGAGGGATTTCGTTTCTCCTATTGTTCTTCTTCAATGCAGGTTTTGTACGAAGAAAAAGTGAAGATAAAAAGAAAATGAGAGAAGGGAAGAAAGGTGTTGGATGAGAGGGGGAAGACCATAGGAAAGGGCAAAAGCATATATGAAAATGGGTAACAGCATTCACAGCCAAGATGCCAAAACAAGAGGACAGCTCCTTTCAATACAGTCAATTAGGGGGATATCTGTTGTATAGTAATCTAAGAGGAAGATGCCAAACAAGATGAGCTAAAGTATGGTTAACTAATTAAATTTAAACACTTTGATCAAATGGTACAATATTGTAATTGCCTTAGCAGAATGTTTGACCTGTATGTGTTGGCAACAAAAGGGATTAGAAATGAGACCGCAATATACCCGCGGACGTAACAAATGCCAAAAGTTGGTGAATTATATGGGCTATACATATAATTGGCTTCCATGAAAGATCCTAGAATGAAGCTAATCTCTATCAAGAAATTAACGAACCAAGGTTGGTTACATAATTTTGTTTTAATGAGAAAATATATTGCACAAATGCTCCTCAACTTATTTAAGCTACATTTAATAAGCAAAACTTGTTTTTGATACGTTTAAGCTTTAAAGTGCATATATGTGTTTGTGTTTGTGTGTGTTGTTCTCTTTAGATTGTGCAGGAAAAATTGTCATGCCCTAGTCTTGATCGTGGACTTCGTCAAGGGCCCGATTGGTCCAATCGAAGTGTAATCCCAAGGTGCAACGAGTGGAACAAAATAAGATGCACAGACTTAGTCGTGGGTCACGTTGAGAGCTCGACAAGTTTAACTCTAAGGCACAATAAGTTTGAATCTAAGGTTCAACAAGCATAAACTTTGTTATGGGGTAAATTGAGGCATGATGAGTTTAGGATGTGATAATTTAAAAAATAGCCATTGCAGACTTTCAAATTGAACCTTTAGAGGTTCTTTTAGGAGAAAACGACTGTGTTTTTTAAATTGATATATATCTATATATATATATATAATGTTTTGGGGTGATTTTTAAAAGAGTAAGAAGAGAGTAGAGATTAATAGGATGAGATTATATGAAAATACTCTCTCATTTTTTGTTTGCATTTGTTAAGTGAATAATGTCATTTATGGGATTAGTGAGCTAATATTGTAAGACACTATTCACATATTTTGTTTAAGTATTTTAGTAAAGCCCTTATGTGTTTGAGGCAATAGGTGAAGTCCTCATGTATTGAGGCGCTTGTATGAAGTCCCATCTGTGTGTAGGAAATTTATGCAGTCCTCTTGGTAGGCATTTGTAAAGTCCTTGTCTTAAGGCAATGTGAAGTCTTCGGTTGTGAGGCATTACGTAAAGTCCTCTATGTTGATACATTTGTGAAGTTCTCTTCATGAGGCTATTGTTTTGAATGACTGAAGTGTGAAGTCCTTCCTAAGTGAGGCAAATTATTGTAATTGTGCATAAAAAGATAAAAGAGATAATGGTTGGTTAAGTGGGCTTAAAATTGGTTTTAAGAACTTGCATTGTAGCTTCCGCTTCCGCTTCCACAATATATGCGTGTAATTAAGCCTAGTGATGCATTTCTTTTCAACAATTGGTATCAGATCAGGTCTCTAAGGTTAATGCTTGACTGCATCTTAGAGAAAAGTCTATGTGGTTTTAAAAAAAAAAAGAAAGAAAAACACTAGGCTTGTATGTTTTTGTGTGCTAAAAAATGAGTTGTTTATTAAATGTAATTTAAGTCTTTTAGTTAAGCATCATATCTTTACAACTGTGCTTTTACCTAAAATACCTAACTGAGAGAGTTGCATTTAATAAGTTGTTTATTACATATAGCTTGAGAACCTTTAATTGAGCATTACATCTTTTACAAGTAAGCTTTTACCCGAATGCTTAATTATGGGAGGTGCTAAGTTGAAGGGGAGCAATGTGGTGAAATAATTGTTCTCATAAAAAAGGAAAAGATTGATAAACCAAGGGTGGTTACAATCTTGTTTATGAGAAAATATATTACACAAATGCTCCTCAACTTAATTAAGCTACATTTAATAATAAAAACTTATTTTTGATATGATTAAGTTTTAATGTAAATAAATGTGTTTGTGTTTGTGTTTGTGTGTGTGTTGTTCTCTTTAGAATGTGTAGGAACAAATTATCATGCCCCGGTCTTGATCACAACCTTGATTGCGGACATCGAGGGCTCGATTGGTCCAATCGAAGTATAATCCCACGGTGCGACGGTGAAACAAAATAAGATGCATAAACTTGGTCGCATGTCACATTAAGGGCTCGATAAGCTTAACTCCAAGACGCAACAAGATTGAATCTAAGGCTCGACAAGCACAGACTTGGTCGCGGGTGAATTGAGATGAAATGAGTTTAGGGCACGACAAGTCTAGGGCGAACAATTTAAAAAATAGTCGTAGCAGACTTTTTAATTTGGCCATTGGAGGTTCTTTTAGTGGAAAATGGCTATATTTTTAAAGTTGATATATATATATATATATATATAATGTTGTGAGGCATTTTTTTGAAAAAGAGAGAGAAGAGAGTAGAGCTTAATATGATGAAATTATATGAAAATACTCTCTCATTTTATGTTTGCATTTGTTAAGTGAATAGTATCATTCCTGATATTAGTAAGCTAATATTATAAGGCACTATTCAGATGTTTTGTTTGAGTGTTTTAGTGAACTACTCCTGTGTTTGAGGCAATAGGTAAAGTCCTCATGTGTTGAGGCACTTGTGTAAAGTCCTACGTATGTATAGCCAATTGGTGAAGTCATCGTATTGAGACAATGTAAAGTCCTTGGTTGTGAGGCATTGCATGAAGTCCTCTATGTTGATGCATTTGTAAAGTCCTCTTTGTAAGGGAAATTGCGAATTGTAGAGACTAGGGGATGAGCCAAACTCCACGTTAAATCTGGTAAAATCTTTTCCTTCCATTATATTATTATTATTGTAATTGTGCGCAAAATGATAAGAGAGATAACAGTTGTTTAAGTGAGCTTAAAATATGTTTTAAAAACCCACCATGTAGCTTCCGCTTCCACAATATGTGTGTGTAATCAAGCCTAGTGATGCATTTTTTTTTCCTCAACACAAATAAGGAATGACAAAAGCATTACAGGATGGATCACAAATTTGTAGGCTAATCATGTAGGTAAAACAAATACTTCTTGTCATGGGCATATGACAAGGTTAAGGATAGACACTATGTGTTCATCAACTTAAAAAAAAAATCAATAAAGTGTTAGGATGAAATTACCAATTTAAACGTGATTGAAGTGTTTGAGAAATGAAAGTAAAACCAAATTGTTGAGGAGGATCGCCTACATATATCAAATATGGAGGATAAGTTAATATACATGAGAAAATTAACCCATCAAAGGAGGCATGCCAATATATTATTATCTTAGAAGCAACACAAATGTCAACATGAGACAATTTCTGTGGTCAAGAAGGTATCGGCACTAGAATTTCACATTACAAATTGTTAACACGCCAAGTAACGATGCAGCTAATTCATAATGCACACGCACTAAATAAGACTTTAGTCATTTAAAAGGGCTTAAGTAATGCCCAAATCCCTCCAATATAATATGAAGGACATTGGTAAGGGGGCAAAATGTAGATGTGTGGAATTGATTACAAAGGCTTTAAGCCTATTTTTCGTTTGAGTTTAACTCTTTGGGTTAATAGGACAAAGCTTAGAGAGTAAGGTCCAGTTATTTAGGATGATCAAGGAAGTTTCTGTATGGTAGGTTTGGAGTAGAGCCCATTGGAATTGGTCTGCCAATCCCATGCTTTCTCAAATTGGCTCACACACTACAAATAAAGGCCTTATAGGCCTGGGTCTATAAGAAAGCGCTCTTTTATATCCATTATGAGAGGGACTCATTTTGGTCGTTGGTCATTTATCTCATCTAATGGACAAAATTGATATTTAAATTCACTATAAATACCACTAGTTCTCACCTCATTTAAAGGAAGTCAAAAATGGAACAAATGCTATCGTGCTACCAGATTTCCATCTTGGTGAATCAAACACTTGATTTACTCAAGAACAGACATGATTTCATAGTGCTTAGTGAGGTTGATGCTTTCTAGCTCTCTCACTTGTCACGTGTGTGTTAGAGCCTATTAAAATTGCCTATTTCTCCTCCATTTGCGATTCTCTCTTGATCATCTTCGTACGTGTTGTTTTCTTAGGTCATGTGCAACGTGATAGTCACACAGTATGCACATGATTGTTGCATTCTAATTTTTACCTACACACATATTATATATATAATGACTAAAGCTACAAACGAGCCGAGTCGAGCCGAGCCGAGCTTTTAAAGGCTTAGGCTTGGCTTATTGAAAATGTAGCGAGCTTAAGCTAAACATATTATCGAACCAGAGATCAAGTCTTGAGTTCGACTCATTTAGTTAAACGAGCTTAAGTTTAAACTCGAGCTCAACTTATTTAAAATGAACTAGAGCCAAGCTGAGCTTTTTATCAATCTAACGAGTTTTTATCAACCTTGAAATTTAAGTTTGAGCTCGACTATCACAACCCTAAAAGGAGCCTGGGAGGATTAAACTAAAGTTATCATATCACATGTGAGCCTGCAATATGAGAACCGTCTTGCAAGTCAGAGTTTGCAAGACTCTACCTGAATAATTACTTTGCAATTTCTAGTGTATAACTACATTTGTGATAAATAAAGAAAATCCAATTTCCTATAGTCCATCAGAACCATAGAGAATCGGTATCCCCCATCAAATAGTAAAATAGAATATATCATCTATAGTTTACAAACTTTAACCTATAATACAACTAATTTAATTCATAATCTAAACTTATTTTTCATGAAACAAAATCTCAAATAACTATACTATCTATTTAACTACTATTTCAAACATGTCTTCTATCTTCAAAGGATCTTCTCCACACAATCTTAGCCCATTCCTGATGCTTTAGCTATGCCTACATAAAAAAATATAGGGGTGTAATCTAATGTATAGCTTAGTGGATAACAAAATCAAACCACAAATTAAGCAAATGTCAAACAATTTTTATTATAAATATACGTAATGCAACACTCAATCATACGATATGCACAGTTTAGATAACCAGAATCCAAACTAATGGAGATTTACACCATCTCTTGGAGGTTGAAGGATCAGCTTAAGTCATTCACGCCCAAGAGAAACTGAGAACTAATGGAGGGGAATCTTCTAAACTCATTGTTGTTTACATATTTATTATCAACATAACCTCAAAATTCTCCTTATAAATAACTAAGGAGGGAGGATTTCTTTTTGAAACTCATTTGTTCTCATATATACATATTAATGACATATCCACGACTTCACCTTAGAACCTTAAGAACTCCTTAAATACTAGCATCTCTTAGGCCAATACCAATATAGGCGACATCCTTTGGTGCCTTTTTAGTTTCTAGGATATGAACAATCCTATGGTGTCCAATTGGAGAAATAGATCCATTAACAAACTTAGGACTACCACAGAATCAAGATGTTAGCACATGACGTGAATACCATGCTAATGCAAGTATGTAGTCATTCGATGAATGATTATTTAATTAAATAGTTAAATAGTATTAAGTCCATTTATTAAGGTGGTCAATCAATGTAGCAAAAACTCATAAACAACAACAATGCAATCATTTCAAGCAATGTGTTCAATTTGATTTTAATGTTTTTATCAAACAATATAGTTAACAAATAGTAGATGATTACCCAATCTCCACACATAGTCAATTATGTTTATTTAATATAAACATAACTATATTACACGCACAAACAAGGTGATAAGGTTGATGTTACCCACCTGTCATCCAAGCTAAGCTATAGCAAGTTCTTAGGAAAACTAAAGATTAAGATGCTTCCCCTATGAAAGAAAATAGCATTCATCCATCATTTTTCATAATGTATTCTTTATTGGATTTTAGTATTCAAACTCATTTCTAATGCATTTTAGTTGGTGAAAATTCTTTTGGTCAAGTTGTATTTTGATATATTACTAATTCATTTTATACCTAAAGTTCATATCAATTTAAGTTTATGTTGACTTATTCTTGGCCAAAATTATTAGAATTGAACATCTAATCTAGCTACTAAGCCCTATTCAATTATATTACTAAGCCATTATCACATAACCATAAGATTCTTAATGAGTCTAGTTCGTTTTAATTCATTTAGATTCATTAAGCTAGATTGGACCTAAGTTGATTAACTAAGTTCACTTTGTATCTAAGTGTTCTAATCTTGATTTATAAGCCCCTTAACCTAATGGTCTTCAAGAAATCATGAAATGTTATATTTAACTACATATACATAATTACAGAAACAAATGTTCGGTAAATTTGGTCATGTTTGGACTTGTTTGTTTTATTTTGTTTATCCTCATATGTTGTCATTTGAAATAATTATATCTTAGACCTTAATGTTTTTAGATTTTCCTAAAACTTAAGACATGGAAAAATATAGAGCTCTTTTGAAGCTTTCCAAAGCATTTTGAATCACATCAACTTGAGTTATGATGAGGAAGTTAAGATTAAATTGAGCGGAAAAAAAAAACAAGAAAAGAAGAAGAAAAGAGGTCCTAGGTTCATATGGGGCAGATCAAGGGTGGTGGTGGTGTTAGTGATTGTGCTCTAGGCCAATTACTAGATATTATCATTTTATATATATCATGGATACAGAGGTATTTCTATTACATTGTTTGTATGTTTACTTTATAATAGGAATCATAAATAATTTAATTATTCTAAATATACCTAGATGCTCATTATTGTGGGAATGATAATGAATTAAATCTAGTATGAGTTTTTGTTTGATAGTCATGAGATATCTATTTGTACAGAGATACAAACCAAACTCATAAGCACATATTAGAGGATTATGGATTGAGTTGCTATAAGATCACTACATGGATTAATATCATAGGTGATTCTCACAATAATAGTGTCAACATATCTTTAGACCTGAAATCACTATAGGTTCCAACATGAGGAACATTATGATTCAACTCAATCAAATGTTATCTTTAACATAATAATTATAAAGGTTGAGATTAAGCGTAATGTGAATCATGTAGAGGAAGTTTTGTGATTAAGATAGGATTTATCCCTCTCGTTACGGGAGATATATCTCTGGGTCCCTTGATAAGTGAAACTGAGAAATGCATGGCCGTGTCCAAATGAATTGATAGTACGATCAGTTTCATTTGTTTTGTTAGTTCACTTGGAGACAGAGAAATGATAAGATTGAACGATATAAAGATGGCACTATCCATGCCTTATGTTCAATCTAGATATCATGCGACAAAAGGATAATGACATAAGTTATGGATTGTGTAAAAATCGGATCACCGATATTCACTTAATTTAAGTAAATATAATGTTTTGCTAGAGACCACTTATGTTTTGTTGACCAAAATGGTTTTAGGTAAACTACTAACATTAAATGAATCTATAGGGTCACACACAAAAGAATGAACAAAAATGATTATGGACTAAATTTAAATAAGTCAAGCGGGAATAATAAATTTATTTATTATTGATCTTAATTTGTTGAGAATAATAAATAAATAAAATTTATTAGACTAGGAATTCTTATGTTAATAAATTAATTTATCCCTAATAAGATTTGGAGCATTAATTCCATTATTCATATTGACGTTATTATAAATAAGACATAAGAGGCTTTTTTTAAGGTGAATGACATGTGTTGTTAATAGTAGACCTACAGAGAAATTTTGTAAACCCTAAAAGAGAGAAATACGAGATTCATGAGTAAAATTTTCTTGATCAAATCTAGAAGTTTTCTAGATGATGCTAGCACTTGAAGGATCCATTTGAAGGTGTAAGCCTCGAAAAATTTCAGTAAATAATTCCAAGATAAACATCGAAAATAAACTCTAAAAATGACTCCAAATTAAAACCAAACTTCAACTAGTCCTAAATCGTGAACGAATCTAGAAATTTCTTAATCTTGAGAAAATGAGATTCCTTAAAAATAAAATAAGAACTCAGCAGTCTTCAAATTCAAAACCACTATGTACGACAAATTTTATACTTAACTTTAACTTGTAAAATCAGGTAATATAGAACCCAAAAACAAATTATTAAGAAAATGACTAACGATTAACCTTCGCAAATAAAATCCAATTCAATAATTCCGAAAACGTTAAGAAATATTAAATACTTACAAGAATAAAATTTAAAATAAATTTCTCAAATTTAATATGTTGTATAAACATAAAACATCAGTTTCCAAATTAGCAAAGATCTAAACCGAAAAGTCAACCGGAAAACCTAAGTCAACAAATTCTTAGGAAACACTAGTAATTTAGATCCGGCAATTCTGTATTCCTAAACCAAGGAATCAAAATATGAGTAAAGGGTGTAGTTTGGATCGTAATAATACTAGGATGCTTTAAAAGATAAGATTAGCAAATTTTCGATCTATTTTGAACCCGATCGAGTACAGACTTCGAAAAGCATGCCCCGGGGCTCGAAATATGAAATATATGATATTAGTACCATTAGACTCGTAATTTCATAAGATTTCCAAATATATCAGTTATATAATTTTTTGGGTTATAAAAGTTACAGTTATAACCTTTTATCATATTTTCATTACTACCGGTACTTTAAATGTCTTATCTACTTTTTGAATTCTTCTACACTATTCACAAGTACTACTACCCATAATCTATTTCTTACATCCTTACACCGTACTCTTACAATTTCATCATTTTCCTTACAATTTACTTTTCCAATACAACCTTTATTACTTAAATCACTTTAATTAATTCCAAAACTTACACAACACGACTCAAACAACTCATTCTCTCTCTCACTCCAAGGGGGGCCGGCGCTACCTCTCTCTCTTTCCCTCTCTCCAATTTGTTTTTATTCTTTTCTTTAAACAAAGCAAACCCTAATCCATTCCTCTATATAAACCCCTTTATGCCAACTTCTTCTCACTTTCTTTCTTTCTTCTTTCTCTCCTTAGAAAATTTTTACAAAAACTCTCTCCTCTCCCTCTTTCAAAACCGTGAGCTCCCCCTCCCTCTACACACACATACACTTTGTTTTTCTTTCAAATTTCTTACTCAACACAACCAATAGGTAATAGATCTATACTCTAGGATCTTGAAACATGTAATGGCAAGATCATTCATGTGTGATTCCACACAAAATCCCCATGAACTTCAAGCTAGGGAAGTGGAAACACTTGAACATGAGATTCTTACCATCACAATGTTATAGATCTTATTATTTGAAGTTATTTTGCTATTTTTCTTGTTTTATTTTCAAGTTATATTGTTATTGCTAATGATTTGTGCATATATTCATCATTCACATAACCATCATAGTGTTCATGCGTTTATAACTGGTATAGTAAACTAGATCTAGTGTTTTAAGTTCATAAATGTATTAGACTTTTGATTTATTTTCTTAAATAACTTGTAATAGCTTGATGATAGTAGAAAAGTATTAGAAGGCTCAAGATCTATTTTGGTTTCAACAAAAATAACTTTTGAAAATTCGGATAAAAAAGGAACCATATGTGGAAGACCTATTTTTCAACTTCAAAATGTGCATTTTACATTAAAAATGAAGGGTTTTAGGAAATAGATATCATAAATGAGTGATCTTGATGAGTAAAGCTTAAATCTACTAAGGAATATTTTCAAAACAAAGGCAAGTTTACAAAAGTTATATTTCAATCTCAAAAATAAGTTTTAGATTCGTAATAAAAGAAGCTTGAAATGTAAACACCCATTTTTCAACTTCAAAACAAGATTTTTATCAAAAAAATGAAAGCCTTAAGGGGTAGGTTTGATTAGGAAATGGTTTTTGAAAGACTAAATGAGTTTTACAAAGAAAACAAACCCAAATGAATTTTTCAAAATTCGGATTTGAAAATAGCCACCATTTAAACACCTATTTCCAAATGCCAACATGATAATTTTTATAGGAAAATGGAAGTCCTAAGAAATATATATAACAAAGATCAAGTTTTGACAAGAATAAGAGAGGTTTATCAAAATATAATCTTAGAACAATAAGTGGTTTTCAAGAATAGGTTAAACAATGTTTTCATTCTTTAAAATTTTGTAAAATTCGTACTTAGGCAAACCATCTATTTAAACATCTATTTTCTAACCCCAAAATAAATGTTTTTATTAAAATAATGAAGGCGATGGTTATATAGGTCATCAAGGTTGAGTTTTGATAAAAGCAAGTATGATTTTACAAGAAGAAAAACTATTTTTTTTAAGTCTAGTAAAACTCAAAGTTTTGCGAGGTAAAAGTTTTCAAAAAGAATTCTTGATACTATATGTATACATATAGATAGATCATCTCATAACCTTCATGACAATAGCTTGTAGGTATTACATATATACATGATGCATTTGTAGAAACAAAGTTAGAAAAGTAATGCCACATACTTCTTGTTGACATTATCCAAGTGCATGAGAAGTTAGAATTTTCCAACACTCATGAATCATGCATGGTATTGAGTTGTATATATATATAATACATATTCTCTAAATAGGAAGAGATTTCAAAGTATAAAATTTGAGTTTTTAACCTAACTTTGTGAAATTCGGATGGTTTCAAGACCATGCCTTAAAAACCCTTTTATCAACTCCAAAGCATGTGTTTTATATGAAAAATGAAAAGTATAGGTCATAGATATCATCAAGTAATGATTTTTATAGGTGGAGATGGGATTTGCTAAGAGAAATATGTAGAGCAAGGAGTAGAAATGAAGTAGGAAAATTTAAGTTGCTAGTCAACTTAGGAAATTCGTAATTTTGGAGTGAGGTCATGAAAACACTTATTTTCCAAACTCAAAATAAAAGTTTTATTTAAGAAATGAAGTCCTTAAGGGATAAGTATAATAGAGCCTTAAATTTTAATGTATTAAATAAGTTTTTCTCAAAAGAAATCACTCAAGAATAATTTTTACAAAATTTGGATTTTGGAATAACCTCTATTTGAAAACATGTTTACAAAGTGTAAAATGGAAATTTTTATGTAGAAATGAAGGTCATAAGTAATAAATATAATGAAGACTCAATTTTAACAAGGGTAATTATATTTTCTCAAGAAATAAATCTAAAACAAATGGGAATGATCAAAGTTAGGAAACTAGTTTTCTTAAAAGTAAATAGCCATAGAATCTTACAAATAAAAAGTTTCTAAAATCTGCTTTTAGTAAATATTGTCAAAAGCATGCATACATCAAGCTCATAACATGCTCTTCATGATAGGAAATCATCAACATTGCATGTATAGTTGATCTATACAATAGGAACATTACAAATATTTACAAAACTATTTTTTCGAAATTGGATTTTGCTACTGATCAGAATATTTCATGATCTAAACATTTTCAAAACTTGAAAATAATATTAGAATTAGATATATCTTTCGAAGTAGATAGAAATCGATATATAATTTACTAAATTCCGAGTTAAAACGACCAAGTTATGGCCATTTTAAGTTGGAATTCCCGTGTAGGACGAAAATTGCGAATTTGATAGTTTGTATAAGATAGTTTGGATTAATTAAGTGATGAGATACTTATTAGGGTATTTCTTCTTTTTTAGGTGACCCCAAAATCGATAATATCCTACCACTAAATTACTTTTACTAAGAAACCGATGATCCAATGGCTGAGTGAGTTTTCCTCTTATTTTGTTACCTTGCTTGTGCTTGTAGCTAGTTGGACTAGAATTAGGAAAAGATAAAATTGTGATGAGTTGCGGTATAATCTTGGTTGAATGAATGATAAATATATCGATGCGAGACTTGTTGTAAAATCATTGTATGAGTTAGCATAGACTTGAATTGTCTGAAATATTCTATGATCGCTTTTAACTTACCTAATTCACATGCCAAGATTATATGAATAAATTGTACATACATATCACGTAGTGAGTCACATTGCATTGACTGATATACTTTTGGTGGGACAAAAGTATATTAGCGGATAGGTGAGGGGGCCTATGTTAACATTAAGGATGTGAGATCGCTTAAGTTAACGGATGTGGGGTAGACACATAAAACTACCACAATAAAACAACAAAGGTTGCAAAATTAAGAGAAAGAAATCGAGATTATGGTTGCATGACTTATGGACCACCCCACTCAATATTGGAGTTATGGTTGCATGGCTTATGGACCCTCCCAACCCCGAATGGAGGGCGTAAATCCATTCACACATGGCTACCGAAAAGTCATATGCTTGTCTGCTCATGTGTTTGTTCCTGCATAGCATATGAATGAAATATAACTTGCTTGTTATGGTACGAAATTAAGGGAACTCTAACTAAGCTAGTGTAGCTTATACCCCAATAGATGTTTGAATAAACAGGTTGACGGGAGAATGCTACTTGGGGACTGGAATGGTTTGAGCCGAATATGACTTCGGGATTCTGACAGGAAATAAGAATACTTGAAGATATTAGCTAGATTTTGTGAATTGCCTTGTAATAGTTTTATGTAGTGAAATCTTTTGATGAATCGAAATTGAAGTATAATGAATTGTACTTGAAGTATAATGAATTGTATTTCCTTTACATTGTTACTAAAGTTGTATCAATATAAAATGTATCACTCCGATGTGTCTCCTCCATGTGTTAGACGCCTTGTACATAGTATGGAAGCCTTCGCGTGACTGAGGCGGTCATTCCTAGGCTTTAATATTATGTACGGTGGATTGCCACGTTTAGGATACCCTTCAGGGCGTGACAGAAGGAGTGTTCGTTCGTGTGGATACGTTAGAGGGGATTGCAAATTCGCAATACCTTCAAATCCGATTTGCCAATTGATTTCAACCTTCAAGATTAAAGATGTACATCGAATTATTTGTTTTGTTTTAATCTAATCAAAACACATGGATACTAGATTAGCGTTTTCTCTTTGAATTCCGCTACAAAAGATTTGATCTTTATAAATCTTAAAACCCTATAGAAACCCAACATGTGGCCACTACGCCCCTTGCCATGCCTCATGCCAAGGGGTGTATGAAAAAAGTAAGGGGACAGGGGCTACCATGCCCCGTGGTGGAAGGATTGCCAGCCCAAATCAGGGGATCCAAGGGCTACCACGCCCCTTGCCATGCCCCATGGCGGAGGGTATATCAACCCGAACAACTTTCCCTATTTTCTTTACCTCTTTAAGCCATTTTTCAACATGTTTCATTCACAAAACTTCACCTACAACACCTTAACAACACCCTAAAAACTTAGCAATATAACCTATAACATCTCTGCTCCCAAGCTACATCGAATTTCTTCAAACCATCTCATTAATTATCTAATCCATTTATAAACATAATATACTTAGGTCTTAAGGTACAAACTTATATACCACATGTTTATAAGTGTCATCTTAAATTTTACTTATAACTAGCATTAACTCATCATATATATGTTTATAACAAGCAAAATAAAGAAAATAAGCATACTCACATGTTTGATGAATTTAACTATCTTATTCTTCATTGCTACCACTCCTTCTTGTTTGATGAAGCTTCTTCCTACTTTGTCTTTATCTTTTATCTTGTTTTATATCCTCATTTTCTCTTAATCTTCTTTGAATTTGAGATTTTGAGTTGGATTTTTTAAATGAAGAAGAAGAGAAATGGAGATGAAGAAGAAGGGAAATGTAATGAAGAAGAAAGGAGAAAAAGAAGATAAATGGCAACCAAGGAAAATAAAAGGAAATAAATAGGATAAGGAAAAAAATAATTAAAGATATTTATGATTAAGGGTTTTGATTTAAGCTTTTCATATCACTACCTTAAGTACTAGAAACAATTAGGAGGAAATTTTAAAATATATATAAGTATGTCGACACCTCATTTTTGCCCCCTTTTAAAAAATAAAAAATGATGAAAATATAAAAAATTCAAAAATCATAAAAATTGTAAACAGCTAGAAAATACAATAAAAATTTGAAAATTATCAATGATTATAATAATAATAATAGTTTAGTTGAAAAATCAAATAAAAAAATCAACAAAAAAAGGATAAAAATTATAAAATTAAAAAGAATTAGAAAGTCCATATTTTCAGCAAAAGAGCTTTCTAAAATTAAAACAAAAAGAAATTAGAAAAAGAAAAGTAAAAATATACATATATATATATATATTAGTTTTATAGTGTTTTGAGTTGCAAATCTAAATCTGGTTGGATCTTAGAATTGTATCAATTTTGGCTCATTTTTATTGAAATAGTATTTAGCCTGGTTCGAATTGTTTAAGTATATTTTGAGTGGGCAAATACACCAAAAACCAAATGGCTTAGTTGGTTAAGATGAGCATATAGGACAGAGGAAACCATAGTTGGATCCAGGCCGAATGCATAAAGGAGATTTATTTTTTGGTGCATGTGACGCACTCGCTAATGGCTCACCCATGTGCCTGAGGAGACGCGTGCTTGTGCCACATGTGCATCGTCTTCCCCAACCTTGCTTCCACCATTGTATATGAAATAGCCATAAATTCCTTAAATTACATATTAATGTGTTATTGGAATGATATATATATATATATATGTGTGTGTGTGTGTGTGTGTGTGTGTGTGTGTGTGTGTGTGTGCGCGCGCGCTTAGTTAATGTAATTAGTGAATGTGTTATTTTATATGTGCATAGTATTATGAAATTAATATTATTGTTTGATATGTATAAATATGTGTATAGTGTAATGAATATGTGTGTCTTTTTCAAATTAATATGCATGTGTTATGTTTAGAATTTAATCAAATTACTTTTGAATAGCTTAGGATTTGTGACAGAATTTTTCAAATTTTAAGCCCACTTTTTAAGCTTAAATACAACTCAAATGCATTTGAAATTTGGCCAAATTAATCCTAGGACAAATATACCCCTAATGGCTAAGTTTGGATGACAATTGACTTTGTTTAGACATGTTTTGGACCTCTTTTTGGCAGCCCCATTTTCCATACGAATTTTCATTTCTTTTCTTTCTTTCTTTCTTTCTTCATTTCTCATCCCAAAATCTTAAACCCTAAGTCAAGATTCATTACAAGCTTTAGGATTTGAATATCATTCCAAGCCAAGATTTAGTCATGTGAGTTTAATGCAAACTTTATCTTTTATTTTATGTTCTATATTGTGTTGTTTGTAAATGTTAGAATAGCAATGATTTTGATGTGATAATTGGTGTGGGATTGATTTGGTGCATTGATGATAGTTTGAATGAGATTATGTGGCTAATGGAGTGGTAGTTTATATCTTATATGAGTGTTGATGTGTGGGGATGAGTATTTTGGAAGATTGAAGATTGAGTATTTGAGTTGTGAATTGGAAGTGTGATTAGTGTTATGATGATTGGAAGTAGAATTCATGTTGTTAGGATAGTGTTTGGATCATATAACAAGCTTTGGAAAGTTTGGATTTAGTTTTGGGAATTTTTGAAAAATGAACAAAGTTGTAATAAAACAGGGGAAATCAAAAACATTTTCGTATAGGCTAAAATTTGGTCGTATGCCGGTATCTGGGGCTTCTACGCCGCCGGCTTATAGGCGGTGTTGGAAGCCAACAGAATCAAATTTCTAAGGCCAATCGAACGCCGTCGGCTTTCACTGGAAAAGTCAGCCGGCGTTCATTCTTTTCACATTGTACACCGGCTACTAGGATTCCAAAGCCACCGGCGTATAGTGAGAAGCTGCCAACGTACATGGATACGCTGCCGGTTTGTACCTCTCTGTAAACTTTTGGAAACTTGAATTTTGCATTCTACACCGGCTCAAAGCTGCCGGCGTAGAATCAAGGCAGCCGGCGTACCTTTGAACACTACCAGCGTTGGCAGTGTTGATTTTCAGAGCATCGAACACCGGTTCAAAGCTGCCAGCTTTGAGTGCCGGCGTATCCCCTGTGCTTTTAAATTTTAAAAACTTTCTTTAAAATTTTCCGAAGTTTGATATATGATCAATTAAGTATTTATTAAGTGATCTAAGATATAATAGGATGTTTAAATGCTTTATTATGACTTTGTATTAATTTATTTGGATTTCTTTGATTTATTTATATTTTCAACTAGTTAATTAGTGCTTAAGCTAAGTGTGAAATTCAATATTGATTTAAACAGTGATAGATCCTCGCTCGATCAACCCCATTAGTTCCCGAGCTATATCAGGTACGCAGTAACTTGCTTGTTTCTTTGCTAGGATAGGCATCAAAGTCAAACTACTTTAAATTAAGAAAAATCCTATTTACATATGAGTGTTGATTGTCTTTGCTAGCCGTTGAATCTGGTTCGGAGAGCGGCACTATGCTCAAATTGGGGGCAGGGTACTTTCTCGTTATTGGATAGAATTGTTTAGGAAATATGAGTATCCGAGCTACTCATATCAACCCCCTGAGCGTCGTGATGCGTTACTCAGGATCCCCTAGTATTACGGGCTACGCCGGAAGGTGGGGCTGCCCAGTCTGTATGAACAGTAGGGACCACTCAGGGAGGCGGACGTGATACTAGATCCTTGTTGTCCGGAGTTTGAATACTCCCGTGTTGTTTTACTAACTAAAGACTTAATAATAAACAAGTGATTTAGTCTAAGAATGTGTGATCCACTTCACATTTTGTATTCGCTAGTTGTGTACTGGGCCTTTGGCTCATATTTTATCCATTTCAGGTGACGACTCTGATGAGTTCTATATGAGTATGACTCAATGGAACCCTATGAATGTAATAGATTAGATGTGATTCTTTCTTGTTGATGATGTAATTAAAGTGTTAATTTAGGGTTGTGTTTTGAGGATTTTGGTTAAGGCTTGTAAGAAGCCTTTGGATGTAATATGTATATATATATGTACTTAGCTATTTAGAAGTTAAGTTGTACTTCCTTTGTAAGATATGTTGGTAGTGTAGTAGTATAGTCTTGTTTAAGGTTAGAAAAAAAAAAAAAATCTATGTCTCCTATTGTATATTATCTTTATGGAATTAGATAAACAATTACTCAAACAATTCCTTCAGGCAATCTTACATATAATCTTAGGGGTTATATGTGGTTGGGGAACCATTATCTCCTATTTCAAATATAGGGGTGATACCTGGTCCTTACAATATAGTTGTCGAAGCTCATTTTGATTTGAAAATTTTGTAACCCCCTTCTTCGACCTTCAAGCTTCATAACCGTCAACCATTAATGGCCGCTCAGCTTCGTAATGGCCATTAATGGCCATGCCTAATCCCTTCTTCTCCTTAAATCTCCTTGACTCCCTTAGCTTCTATAAAAAGAACCCCAATCTCCTCTAAGAAAACCAGATCTCGACTTCGCAAAAGATTCCCTAAAAATAGATTTTAACCCAGAACACATATCTCCTCTGCCATTGAAGCAAGTTCGAAAAACATGACTAAACCCGGAAGTAGATCTCTCTCTTTACCGCCCATGGCTGACCATTATAGTTAGCGAAAAACCACCGCTAGCAATGTCATCCCAACCGTTTACCTCCATCACAACCCAAAACGCGTTGAAACCACCACTACCTCCAAGACCATTCAAACAAACCCAGCTCCTTCAACCCCCGCCATCAACCACCACAACGAATCTGAGACTACCATATCGCATCCCCCCCAAGATCATCAACCACCATCATCTCAACAGACAATAACAAACCCAAATCCAAACCATTACCTAGAAATAATCACACCACTTTAACATCGCCTTTAGTTGAATCCCCACCAAAACTTAAACTCACCACCATCCATAGTTGAAACTCCCTATGCATACCTCAACCCATACCGACCAAAGAAAGAGAGAGTGTGTGTTATACTACGTCAAAGAAGAAGTCCACAGTGGCACAGAGATTACATCATGCAATAACAGAATTGTAGTTGAGAATAACAGATCTAGTTGAAAAAATAATAGATGTAGCTGAAACTAGTTGTGAATCAGTTGATTGTACATCTTGATAACAGATTGTGTAAACAAGCAAAGATCTATAAATAGAAAAAACATACAGAATGGGGTAAGACATTTTATCCTTAGAAATTACTCGTGTAAGTGATTAGGAGACCGCTCATCTCGAACTGAGCTTTATCGATTCCATCCTGCACATACGAAAGCAAACACATCAGTGGTAACAACTCAGTGGTTTGGAGTGATATACGAGAGGGATAGAGAGAAAACTTAACTTTTGTGAAGAAGAAGTGTGATAGTGAGTGAGGTTAGGGTTGCGTACGTATTCTATCCGTGGACTTGGGCTGTTCGTGGGCTTGGGTCCTAATAATTGGTGCTCTCATCCAATCAATGGTAGTTACAAGACAATCATGAATGGCGTCAGACATGGAGTAGATCAAGAATATGTTTTTAGCACTACAACAACAACAGCATCAGTTCGAACAGCATTCTAATTCTATTTTGCAAGATTTATCCAAAAGAATGGAACAATTGGAATTACACGTACCTCAAACTCTGCATTCTTTCAATACAGCACAAGATCCACATGCTACCGATTCATCACTTGCTACTTATGATGAGAATTTGGCTAAAGCAATCAAATTGGAATTACCTTTTACCTATTCCACAAAGGATGTGGGAGGACGTTTCGATGGATTTCATAACTTGTTTTCCCATTTCTCAAGGGTATACAGTTATCCTTGTAGTAGTGGATAGATTGAGCAAGTATTGTCATTTGGGTCCCTTGGTCACTCACTTTACTGCTAGCAAAGTTGCTCAGTATTTTTTACAGATTGTCAAACTTCATGGTTTTCTAAAGACAATTATCTCGGACAGGGACTCAGTGTTCATGAGCAGGTTTTGGCAAGACCTTTTCCGTTTGAGTGGCACTAAACTTGCTATGAGTAGTGCATATCATCCTCAAATGGATGGTCAAACCGAAGTATTAAACAGGATTATTCAACAGTATTTAAGATGTTTTGTTATGCATACTCCTAAATTCTGGGTTAATTTTCTTCCTTGGGCTGAGTATTCATACAATACTTCAGTTCATAGTGGGGCTCAGGTGTCTCCTTCTGAAGTAGTAGTATATGGCCGACCTCCACCATCTATTCCTACTTATATCAGAGGCTCTACTTCTATTGATGTAGTGGATCAGGAACTCATGACTCCTGATCAGATTTTAGAGATACTTAAGCAGAATCTACTTAAAGCTCTGTAAAGACCCGACATGCTCAATTCTCAAATTAAGCACACCAAGTCCCCAACCACGTATAACTCTTACGAATTATACGTAAGGTTGTCTTAAAAGAAGGTGTTTATTTTGAACATTGCTAAACCAATTTTAGAATTTATGAAATCGTTTAGTTAGATTTCTAAATAACTGGATTCGGCAGCGGAAAATCAAATTTTATAAAACAACTTATAAACTTCTACTCCCTACAGAGCAAACCAATTTTCTAAGAAACTAACTTTATAAAAACACTTTATGATCTACTCTTAGGGGTAGATAATCATTTACAATCAATTGAGCATTAACAAGCACTTAAAAGAAAATGCAATTTATAAATAAATCCAGTCTTTATAGAATAAAACAAAGAAGAAACAAAATACAAATATATCTCGGTCCTATTACATTTCACTCATTCTCCCATATCTTTAGAATCGCCCAAAACCCGGGACAAACATCATCACCATCACCATCCTCATCATCATCAACATCAACAACAATAATAAGAACAACAACATCAATAACCTCCATATCATCATCAAGTCATCATCATCATCATCAACAACAATAACAATACCTGTAAAAAGAATAACAACAACAATAATGTGCCGGAGCCCAGTACACAGTAACAAAATCACACACGGAGTGGCACACGACTTAAACTATTTGCAATGCACAGCCATAGATTATTATCTTTTCTTTAAAGTAAATAAACAACTATCACAGGAGCACTCACACTCCGAATCAAGCCATGGGAATCTGAGGATCCTGAGTAACGCTCACGACGCTCAGGGGGTTGATATAAGCAGCCCGAATACTTATATCTCCTAGATAATGTTACACTGAAAAAGAAACAGTAATCTCATCCAGGGCTTATAGCCGTTACCCAACTCTACTTAGACTCGGTCCATAACATGAATCTAGTTCACACGCTCCCACAAACGTTGAATTAAACTATGATACTTCTTTCCAAGTTTAAGTAAACGTTACACTGTTACTATATTCCCTTCGATTACCCGCCGAGCCATGTCATTGCATCATGACAAGTGGCCTAAGCGCCTATTATAATATTGTCATTGCATCATGTCAACCCGTTGAGCCAAATCATTGCATCATGACAAGTGGCCTAAGCGTTTATTCTAACATTGTCATTGCATCATGACAAGTTGTCGCTCCTCGGATCGGATTCAACGACGAATAACACAATCAACACTCATCAACTATTAAGCCAAGTTTAAGTCTTAATCAGTTTAGAATGCCTATCTTAACATTCAACACGCAAGTTACTGCATACCTTATATACGAAATCCAAACAGAGCCTTAGAAGGTTGATCAAAGCCAATCCAAAAGTATCAGAACCAAAACCAAAACCAAACATCTGTTTCAAGAAATTGAACTCACATAAGAACTTAAGCTAGTACTCATTCATATTAAATATAAACCATATCACAACCTATTAATCACATATCAATATATATATATACAAAACAACATATATATATACATATAACAACACGTTACTCCCACAACAATATATATATATATATATATACAAAATAACATACTCCTCATGTTATTCAAAGATCACCCTAACACATTCATTTAACTCTATTATTTGTTACTAACCCATTTTAGCTTAACCTTAGCTAAATAAGTTAAACTTAATCATTTAATAAGCTAAAGTTGTTAAACTAACTCAATCTAATTCATTTTATCTTATTCAAGTTCATTTAGTCAAGTTGAACCTAGGTTTGTTAACTAAGTTCATTTAATAACTAACTTCTAGATTTAATCTAATTATTTGTTAAATCTATAAATCTACTTAACCCATGTTTAATTACATGAATTAATTCACTTAACACATCAATATCACTTATCTATCTCATTTTAGCTCAAAAAGATCCATTTCCTAAGCAAAAACACATTTAACAAACAAAAACAAGTTTTTAACTTTGTTTTGGAAAGTGTTGCAGCTGGAAAGAATCAAAATTTAAGCATCGATAATTTTTGAATTTGTAAAAACTCAAAACAATAAAATTGTAGATCTCTTTTTAAGCTTTCCAACGCAACTTGAATCACCTCAACCATGGGATGAAAAAGTTATGGCTAAAATACAAACAGGCTGCAAAACAGGGGAAAGCTGCACGATCGAGTGCATGGCCGTGCTCGAGGCCGTGCTGAGCATGAAAAAGTGACCTGAGACAAAATTTTAAGGATTTTAAGGCCTGCATGGGCATGTGCAAGGCCGTGCATCAGGTTGTGCACACTGGAACGAGAAAATTACGAAATCCTTTGTTCTTTAAATGCAGTTTACACTTCTCAAAGTTCTTTAAACTCATTCCAAAGTTTCCCAAAGCTTGTTATATGATCAATATAACATTCAAACAACATAAACTTCACATTCACCACATCAAACATCTCAAACTTCATCAACCTCCATAACCACTATTCATCATCTTCTTCCTCCAACCAATCCCCAACTTCCATCAACCATTAAACCAACAAATACATAAATAAACAGCACTCTCAACACAATTCAACATTAACTCATCAATTACAAATGTAAATAACAAGTAAAAACAAAGAGGAATAGAAATAGAAAACTTAGCTTTTTGACTAAATCATGCAATTCCTTCTTCTTCTTCTTGTTTCAATTTGGTTTATCTCCTCCTATCTTCATCTTCTACTTGATTTCTCTCTTATTCCTTTTGAAAGTGAGATTTGGGGAGATGAATTTGAGAGAAAGAAGAGAGAAAAGAGAGAAAGAAAAGAGAAAGAAAGGAGAGAGAGAGAAAAACGAATTTACAAAGGAAGAAGAGAAATAAGGAGGCAGCAAAAGAAAACTAAAAGGAAAAATAAAGTTAAAATTAGAATATTCTAAAATAAAGGTATCGGATTTAGAACTTTCAGATCAATATCTATAGTTCCAAGAGTATTTAAAAGATAATTTTAGAACCGATAGGTTAGAAATTAAGGAATTAAAGTAAGAACTTAATTTAGGAATCTATTTTGGATGAAAGATATTTAATTTGAGTTCGGGTTTAAGAACTGATATTTTTAATTAAACAAATGAACTCAAATTCTGTAAAGATTTAGGAATTAGTGTTTAGGCTAAGAATCAAGAGTTTAGGAATCCTCTAAACATTTCAATGACTTGTTTAGAGAATTTAGATTTCAAATCTCAAATTTCATTTAATTAACTACTAATCTAACTTTGTCAACTTATCTATTTATATCCTATGATTAATTTAATTAATTCAAATCTATCTAAACCCAATTTCTAATATATGTGAAGGTTTGGGGTATTTCAAGCTCAACAGAAGATGAAACACTATGCAGACCAACAAAGAGTGGATGTTCAGTCTAAACCAGATGACTGGGTTTATGTTAAACAATAGCCATACAAACATATTTCAATATCGAAGGAGTTTACTCATAAACTCTCTAAACGATACTATGGGCCTTTTCTAATTATTCAGAAGATTGGACATACAGCTTACAAGCTCCAATTACCTCAAGGGTCATGGATTCATGATGTGTTCCATGTCTCGGTTTTGAAGCGAGCACATGGACATAATGTTCCCTCATTGGATTTACCTATACAGGAGGTTGACAACCTGTCTTACAACCCTTGTGCATTTTAGGTTCGAGGCTTATCACTAGGAACGGAGAGTTTGTATAACAAGTATTAGTCCAGTGGACCGGTCTACCTCCTGAAGAAAGTACATGGGAGGACAATGACCATTTTCTTACTTATTTTCTAAGTCTAATCTGAAGTTAATTTACAACCCACGAGGAAGATGATTCAAACTGCTCAATAGCATGTTTTGTTTTCAATTATTTATTGTTAGTTAGTTTATTATTAGTATTACTTTGATGTAAATGTAAAAAAAGAAAAACAAGAATAGAAAAGAAGAGAAAAATGAAAAACAAAAAAAAAAGAAGAAAGAAAATAAAAAAATATGTGTAGATACTTGAGAGATATGCTATAATTTTATTAGTAATAGTATATAATATGATATTTATATAAATAAAAATTTAGGATATAGTTTTAACATGATTAGAAAACAAAATATTTGGTTAAATTATAAAAAAAAAATCAACAAATTTATATGTGTGTGTGCGTGTGATGATATTGATATGAAAAATTAATCTAGTAAGTAAATTTTAGGATAAGTTTTAGTTTGATTAGTAAATAAAATTTTATTATAAACTATAAACCATGAAAATCAACCAAAATATATATATGATAGTCTTAGGGTTACTATCTTTTAGGTCTTCTTTGATAATATGTGTTGAATTTGATGCATGCTTGTGGTGTTAATGATCTATAATTTAGCAAATAATCTTTATAAATATCCTTTTTATTTTATTTTATTATTTTGTTTTTATAAAAAAAATAATAAAAATGAGAAAATTTTACAAAAATCAACAAAAGTTTCTTCTTCCATAATAATAATAAAGGTTTTTTGTAGCTATATATAATATCACTTAGTTAATTTCTAAAATACCAAAAAATAATAAATGGGGTTTTTCCAAAAATAGTTTCTTTTAGGGATTTTTCAAAAAAAAAAAGAATAAAAATTAGATGTCGTAGGAATTTCAAAAATCAAAATCAAATTAGCTAAATATCTTAAACTTGGCGATTTTCATAATTAAAAAATACAAACAAATTAAAAATTTTAGAAAAATCAAAACGAATTATGAGGACCTAATTCTGGTTAGAGGATACATAGACACCTATAGGCGATCACAAAAATAAAAAACTCTCAGGTTACTTTTCAAAAAAAAAAAAAAAGTTTTTAAATATATAAACTCTTTTCAAAAAAGACAAAAAAAAAAAGAATAATCCAAAATCAATTTGGCCCATATATTCAAGATTTCTAAAGCCAATAAAAGCTTTGATAATCGTTTAGGTTTTAAAATAGTAGTCCCTAGATCCATTAATTTTTGGTTTTTCATAGACTAGTGGCCGAATTGGAAACCAAACCAACCATTTGGTTTCTAGTTCACTCTTTTTCCACCTTTGGCTTGTGGCAGCTCTAATCAAAATATTTTTCAGAAAACCGAGCTTTTACAAAAACTCTATTGGTTCCTTGTCAAAGTGTCCGTGTCAAATGGGTCGGGTTTGATATGGATTGAGACCTTTAGGAGAAAAGGAGCAAAATTAGGGCTCGACAAAGTAAAATCGATAACTTGAATTAGGATTCTAGTTTAGAAATTTAATTTTGTAAAACTTGATATTTAGTTGAGTTTGGGCTTAGAAACTTATATTTTTAAATAAGTGGTTAAATTCGAAAAATATGAGGATTTAAGAAATGAAAGTTAAACTAAAGTTCAAAGGTTTTGAAATTTACAAAACACTTAAATTTCGTGTTCAAAGGTTGAGGGAATTAAAATAAAAGAAAAGGAGTTAAAATGAATTGCTGGAAAGAATTTTAATACTTTGATTTCATTTGGTAATTGAAAGTTCTAATTAAAAAGTGGTGGAGATGATGATAAAATTTGATTTGTTGGAAAAGATACTTAAAGTAAATAGATAAATTGAATGAAATAGAGTTTAAATTGATAATTAGAAAGATTTAAGAAATTTGGTTCATAAAATGGATAATTGAAGTAGATAAAAAAAATTGGAAATGAGCATTTCAAATCTCAATTTTAATTAAGTTTGTTTACTAATTTGATTATGTTAGTATATCCATTTATAACCTATAATTTAAATTAGTTATTTTAATTAAACTATCTAAGCTTAATTATTAAATTACATTCCAAAAAAAAATTGAGACTAATCATCTATTGGTACTTGAATTTATATTAGCTTTAAATTGTATAATTCGAAAGCTCTTAGTCATTTTAAGATTTTATTCTTTCACTTATGCCTTCCTTGTGTTCTTCCAATAATTTAGATTAAATTTTAATATTATGATTCACTTCCATTGTAAATTTGGAATTATTTGATAATTTATTATTTATTGAGTTTATATATTATATTCCTGTATATTATCATATATGTTTGATATTTCTTGTTATTTTTTGTTATTTAAAGCATATTAAAACTTGGTATTATTTTAAAATTATTTTCATATTTCAATGTTGTTTATTACATGTATTATATGTTTACTTTGTTTTATTCTTTGTTATTATATTGATTTGATGTTTCTTGTAATTTTTGTTTTTATAAAGCATTTTAATTTAAGTTATTTAGATTTAGTACCATTCTTTTATAATTATTTATTTACACATTATTCATTTCTTTGATTATCCAAAATGTTATATTTTATAACTTTGATTATTACTATCTAGTTAAATCTCATTTTCCCTTATCTATGTATATATATATCCGATTTTATTCTTTTTATATTTGTAGAATTTTATCAAGAAGTTATGAAAGAATTTTATCTTGAAATATTATAATTTAAATTTTAAGACGATAATTAAATTCTTCATATTTTAAAATTCTTACATCACATAAAAAAATTATGAGTGCTTTCTATGTCTTTTCTTAAAACTTCTTCAAAATTTTACATTATTTACTTAATGATTGCTATTTTTGAATTGTATAAGTTTAGGTGATTACATCAACTCATTTATATAGTCCATTTTTCATTATTTTAAACCTAAAATATAATGTATATATAAGTGTTGCTATAATATATATACATATTTATTAAATAAAAATTAGTTTTTATTATGTAGATATAGATAAAATATAATGCATAAAAAAATTCACAAATCTGCTAGCAAGCTTATTAATGAGCCTTTTAACGAGTCTAGTCATGAGCCTCTTCATGAGCTTAAACAAGCCTATTCATAAGTTGGCTGGCGAGCTTAAATCCAAAACTCAAGCTTGGTTCATTTAGATAAACGAGCTTTACTTTGATCTCGGGCTCAACTTGTTTACTAATCAAGCTGAAGCCAAGTCAAACTTGAAGCATGCCAAGGTCGAGTAGCTCGAGAATAGCTCTGCTTGTTTGCAGTCCTAATAATGACATGTTTGTGCCAATTAAGCAAAATTTACATATTTTTATCACATCATGTTTTTGGGATGTAAGTGTTGCTTTTGAAAAAACTAGGGATCTGTGTAATTTTCAAAGTTTTTAGGGGAAATTTGTACAATTTACTTGTTTTTAGAAGGTGCAAGTGTTGATTTTTGAGAAAACTGAGGGTCCATGTAATTTCAAAAGTTTTTAAGGGAGGTCCACCCAATTTACTCTAAGTTAAAACATTGTCTTTTACATTAAAAAAAGTGAAGACGAAGAAGAAGAAGAAGAAAATTGCAGATCTTGTTATTTTGTTATTGATTCAGTTCCATTTTAACCCATTTCTATATCTTAATGTAAGATAATTAGAGTTGGCAATTTGTCACTTTTGTCAATTTGATTTGTCATGGCATGATTATAAATGATTTGTATAGAAGAAACTCAATAAGATTAATAGATATAGATGGGTTTAACCTATTTGGATACATTTATAAATGTAGCAATTTTTGGTCTAACACTAAACTTATTCGCCAACCTACTAACTTATTTGAGATTAGAAAAATTTTACGGTTTCATTCTGTTTTTTATTGGTCCCTCTCATTATTTATTTAATTACTTAAATTTGTATACAATTGTGATCACACTACTAAAACTAGGGCTTTAAGTGAGTCGAGATAGCTCGTGAGCTACTCGAGTTCAACTCGGCTAAAGCTTGAATTAGACTCGCTTATAATCGAGTCGAGCTCTATTTTGAGCTACTCAAGTACTTATCGAGCTCGAGTTTGAGCTTTAAAATATTCGACTCGATGAGCTTACGAACTTAACTGAGATTAAATAAGTATTAAATCGATGCGGGTCAAGTTCAAGCTTATCGAGTATTGAACACTATTTATAGTTAGATCAATATTTAAAAAAAGTAATTGAGCTTAATCAAGTCGAGTTTAAGCTTATCGAGTATTAAATCGAGTCGAGTTCGAGCTTTAAAATCGAAGCTCGATCGAGTTTGAGTTCAAGTTCGAGCTCCGAGTTTTTTATTCGAGTCGAGTTCGAGATTGGTACTATATTGACTCATTTATAGCCCTAACTAAAACACATACTATATCAAATTATATATTTATTATAATGGTTGGATAATCAGAACTATAGAAGATAGGTTGTTAACTATTTTTCTTAGTTTATGTTATAACATAAGATAAATCTAATTGAAGTCATGTCTTAAACAACTTATATTGGGCTTAGGAAACACATAGCCAAATTTGCCCATCAATAATTGCATATTAAGCCAGTGTATAAAAATTATTGAATAGAAACTACTTACTCAAACTTTTTCTTTTTTCGTTTTTTTTTTCTTTACAAATGGATCATTTTAGATTGATTTGTTTAAATGGATTATTTAGATTGATTATATTATATGGTGTAAGTGGGCTTAAAATTTTATATTATTATTATTATTATATTATTATTATTATTATTATTATTATTATTATTATTATTATTATTATTATTATTATTATTTATTTATTTATTATTTATGCTTGATTTACGGCCAGGTGACAGAGCCTAGCGAGTCTAGTTTGATCTTTAGGATGACTTGGGGAGATTTGGCTTGGTGGGCTTGGAATAAGGATCGTTCGATTGATCCACTGCGTCCAACCTCTCTTAAGTAGGCTCTTGCATATCAAAGATAACTTTTGGGCTTTGCCTATGAGAAACTTAATCTCATCTGTCAATCACTAAAATAATCTGAAGGTCGTTATCCACGTTAAGTACCTATAAATACTCAATTACCTCCCCATTTCAGACTTTTGGAGAGAGAAGACAAATAGCAATCTATAGAGGAGGCTCCGTTAAGAAAGATTAAATAAGGCAACTCAAGTGATTTCCATCCCACTGCTTAAGAATTGTAAGGTCGATGCGCGAGGTTTACTTAAGCTCTCTTACCTATCACTTATGCATTCAAGACATCGAGACAACCAATTCCTCCTCCATTGCCATTCTTTCTAAGCTATCCGGTCATCAAATGTCATCTTCTCAACAGCACTTTAAAGTTACCTGCCAGGTACAAGACCCATGCGACACGTGCATGATTACCCTAAGAAGAGCTTTGCATCTACACATGGTTACTGAAAAATGAATTATATATGATAGTTTACAAAAAAAGATGAAATAAATAGGACAAACAATTTCATTTTAAAAACTCAATACATTTTTTTTTTTGGTAAAGAATGCTACAGATGAAAAGGTTCTTGTCCTCTAAGATTATCCTAATAAAAAAATCGATGTAACTTTATCAAAATTTACTTTATTTGATCTTCAATCTACTTTTAGAATACCAACATAATGTAGACACTATAGGATTTTCCTATTTCCAGTATTTCATTTTCACCTTTGACAAGCATAGAGTTTGTATTCATCAAGATAATGGAATTTATTAATATTAGGAATCCATTATCTTGCACCCTACCAAACTACCAATGTACCATTTAGACATCTCTTCGGGGCAGGTCGAGTGAAAATCCGCC
The DNA here is from genome assembly GCA_024138025.1 of Combretum micranthum. Lineage (NCBI taxonomy): Eukaryota > Viridiplantae > Streptophyta > Magnoliopsida > Myrtales > Combretaceae > Combretum > Combretum micranthum. Next base: position 174,606 of record JAMXBD010001086.1, read on the forward strand.
TCAGGCCTGGTGGGTTTAGGCCTCAAACTTATGAACTCATTATCATCTTGTTAGGTAGCGGGGTAGGTCCAATCCGTGGACCTATCGGTCTTATAGTGGGTCGGAATGGCTTCAACTCGTCCCTTTTTAAAAATAAAAAATCAAAGAAAAATTTTTTTATTAAAGGACCCTTATAGACTCGTCGAATCTATGGTACTTACTAGCAGATCCAGTCTGGACCTGTGGACCATAGCAAATCCAATAGGTAGGCCTAACTCGCCCCAGCCTCAAATATGGATCAATGTGTTGTCACCTCCATGATTGCGGAAACAACCATTTTGTGGAAACCATAAATCGTGATATTGCCATATAGAAAGCTAGTTTAAGCTGGTTTAATAGGATTTGGTCTTCTGTCTGCCAATAGCAATTCTAATATTCGAAATAATTTGAGAAAAGTTTCATTGATTTTGCCATACTGAGAGAATGAATTAGTTAAGCCAAGATTGGCCATTTTTTTTTAATTTAGTTTGATTTTAGAGAATCAAATGAGCATTAGAAAGTTACAGCTTACGGTCTCATTTTTCTAATGCATTATTGCTTAATGAGTTCAATGAATCCGATTTTGTTTCAACTTTTCATAGGGAGAATTAGTGGAATATGTCTAAGACTCTAAGCATATTCTTGGTCAATTACATTTCATGGGTTGCAAATGTTTGCAAATATTGATATATTTGTTTCAAATAGCCTATACATGAGAAAGGCTTGGGTTTTTATTTTTAAACAACTAAGTACTTGATATGCTTGTGATTTGAAAGACTATTTTTGTGGTGCAAAAACTACCAGCCAAGGTGTCTGGTGTGTATGCAGTAATAAAAACTTGTGAGTACTAGGTCGAATCTACTGGGAGCTAATTGACAAGTACTAGATTATAATGAATTTACTCTAAGCTAGGCAATCGAATTGGAGGTTGAGGTTTCTAAACTAAATAAACTACTTCTACCACTTCAAATTACAACCAATCTAACACTAAAACTACTAGGTGAAACTCCTTTAGTAAAATAGGTGTGGGTTATGTAATGGTCTTGTTGGATTTCCATTCATTGCTTTGTAATTATAATCGGGTCTGTTCATTTGGATTTTGATTAAACTCACAAGAATTTGCTTCCCTTTCGAGTTGCAAAATTCTAACTATAACATGGATATCCCTGTTGAGTAACCCATTTATAATCATTAGTTAAATAACACACTTATCTCACAAGCCATGTTATCTTAGTTGAACTTATGATTCAAGCACGTATCCGTGTCAATAAACCATAATTTCAACCGCATTAAGAACGTAAGCTTTACAACTTGAGCTAAATTTGCACATGTCTGTGTCAGTTTAGAAGTTGTATTTTCAATTTCAATCGAGCTCTTGAATCCCTCTCAAGTATCTTAAGTTCTAGTTTACAAAAGTTCATAGACAAGCTTTTGACCTTGTAAACATTGAATAAAAAATAACTAAAGTTTCAAATCAACAAGACCCGTCATAAAATACTAATTAACTATTAAAGAAATCCATGAACACATCACATAATCCCACAAGATAAATTAAGCTCATACTGATAAATGAAATTTCATTCATGTGAATCTGAACACAATCCATTACAAAAGATAAATGGATAGAGCACACCTAAAACGATAGGAATGTCTTCTTAATATGATTCCGGATCTACTGTACTAAGAAAATGCATAAGAAATTGTGCTCGAAGATGAGGTGAAATGAGGTTGAGGTGGGTATGAGGTGAATATGAGGTGGAAGGAATGATGGAAAATGAAGTAAGTGAAGATGTATGGTAGAATGGAAGAATGACCAAATCCCTCTCAAATGAGGAAGAAAAAGATATATATATATATAGGGTGTATGAAAAGTGCATAAAGCGAAGGTATGATAATGTGATGATTGATTGTATAGTGATGTGAAAGTTGATTATGTTTGGTGGCTATGATGTGATAGAAATGCGGAGCAGATGTTATAGAGTGGGTATATTCTTAGTGAAGTGGATCCCCAAAATACAGTGGAAAGGTACACAAGAATAATAAAAAGTAATTTAAAATATTTACAAAACAAAATAACAAAGGAAAATAAAAACATCAGGTTGCTTGAGTCCAATAGCTTGCTGGTAGGATGTGCTCTGGAAGGAGCTCGAATATGCTAAGCAATTCTGGTCAGGAAACTCGTCAGTCATCAGAGCTTGGATAAGGCTCGTTTTAGGAGCTACTGTTCATGTGCTGCTCGGACTTGTTGCTTGCCTTGCTTGGTTGGGACAAGATGACAGCTCGTCTGTTGCTGGTCGCGGAGTCCTTTAGTGCTCGGAGGATCTCAGTTAATGAGATCAGCTTGTCATCAACAACAGCTTGGTTCGCGAAGGTAGAGCTCCTACTCTGGTTAGTGAATTCAATGCCAACAGCTCGAATTTCTTACTCAGATCAGGTAGGTGATGGGGAACAAGTCGATATTCGATGTACTCAGGTCAATAGCTGCTTAGATAATGGCAATGAATTGTAACTCGATTATGTTTGTCTACTGCAGCAAGTCGGTGATGTCTGTTCAACACTGATCATCAGCAGCTCGATGATCAGGGCTTGCTTGGTAGTCCTCTGCTCGCGTAAGTGCTCCAAGCTGCTCTATAGATGAAGTTGCAGCTCTACTCAGGATGGATGTGCTTGGTTGTCGTTCAGAGCTTGGAGATTAGCTTGCGCAGTTCTGATCAAAATTCAGCACCATGCTCAGGTCTGCTCATGATGTTCGTTACTCCATTCAGGTCGGCATAGTGGGGCGCTCAAGGTCAGCATGGGAGCTCGGTTTGGATCTCTGCTATCGCTGCCATCGCTGCTGATCGTAGTGACTGATCTGGTAAGCTCGGACTCAATGAGCCCGCCCATGGTTTTGCTTTGCTTGATCAATTGCAGCTCGGAGTTAAGCATAAATGTGAGCTCGATCGGTTCTGCTGTGCTTGTTGGCTGTTCGGTGGAGCCTTGTCTACGCGCTCGTTTAACATGTAGTGGGTGCTCATTGTGTGTCAGTTAGCAGTCGTGGAGCTCAATGAGTCTGTTCTACTCATTTGTCCATGTCAGATGCTCGATCACTGCTGCTATAGGATCAGATCGGTGAAGCTTGGAATGCTCGGGTCTGTTGTTGGTCCTGTCGATGGGTGGTAAGTGTGGCTCCTTGGAGGGCTCGGGAGCTGACAAAAGTCTGGTTGGTGCTCGTTTGTTGCTGCCCTTGCTTGGTTGCTTAGTGAGCTGGACTGCTGCTGCTCGGTCAGGGTTTGCTTCATCAGTTCGACTGCTACTGGTCAGTCATCAAGTAGCTCGATGGTTGGTAGTGAACAGCTCAGAAGGTCACTGGTCATTCTCAATTGGAAGCTCGATGCAGATGAACGGCTCGATTGAAGTGCAAATGTTACTCATGGTCGATGAACAGTAACTCGAGCCAACTTGTGTGAATACTCGGCATTGTTAGGACAAGGGAGCTCGGCCACTCCTGCTTGGTATTTGTTGTCTGATGTGGTTGGTGGCAGCAGCTCAGTGGTTTTGAGATCAGGTCGGTGTGCGCAGCAGGTCAGTTTCAGCTCGTCTTGATGGAAGTCAGCTCAGGTCGGTACGTGTTGATGTCAACTCGGGTTTCTCCGCTGTTGTTTGAACTCACACATTGGTCAATGTTATTGGCATGAGAAACTTGATCAGCTCAAATACAGCGGGTACTTCGTCTCAACTCAGTGGGCACTCAAGGATTGCTTAGAGCTTCGTAGATGTAATCTGCCCGACACTAAGTCAATTTAGTTTGCTGCTATTCAAGGCTGATCGACCATGGTTACTCGGCTGCTGCAACTGTGTTTTCTGCAATCTAAAGTTTAAAAGCCAATACTTAATTCAAAGAAACTTTGTCAATCAGAACACAAAAAAAAAATATATATAAACTCATCCTTTGTAGGAAAATTAATAATTAACCCTCTTTTTGGTCCTTTTTAACATCTTTTTGTATATTGAACACAAATGGTTCAAGATCATGTAATTTATCTATTTATTATGAATTTCACTTTAAAAGGCCAAAAATTATGTATGAAAAGGTGAGATAAATGTGTATAAAATACAAATTTATCAGTACTCATTATCTTTTTTTTTTTTGGGCCATTTAGTTATCTTTTATTGAGTAAACATATTTTTAAATAAGATGGTATTAGAAGTTGTTTTGAAACTATCCAGTGCGACCATCTATTATAACATATTTGATAACTACTCAAATAGTCAAGTTTCAAACCTGTTCAATCCATTTTTCCTATACATAGACCTCAAGTGTCAATACTTATAATAAATTAAAGGGTAACTTGTGCATAATTCCATGACAACTTTGAAAATCACATGGACTTCTAAAATTTTTGAGAGCTTTCACGGTCTTGTCAAAGGGATTGTCGGCTCAACCACCAACTGTTAAAATAAATATAGCAATTGGAATATTAATTATTTAGTAGATCGATCATGGTTGGATATGGTCTGAACCGTTAGATAATGACAAGACCGGTCCTGTCAAAATTAACGACTGGGCCATAAAGTTTCCCAAATTTTTAATAAGGTAGTACTTACACTCCTTACAAAAAAGTAATTGCAAGGACCTTACTTGAAAACTTTCAAAATTGTATGGACCCCCATTTTTTTCAAAAACATCACTTAGACCCTTGAAAAATGACGTGCAAATTTTGCTTAGTTGATACTAATGTGTAATTGCATATAACTAATAAACGTTTTAAAAATATTTAAAATTTTAAATTTTATAGAATGAAAACTCTTTTTATTTCTTTGTTTTTCCCCTTCGAACCTAGCTAGAAAAGGTAAAAAATAATTTTATTTTCTTAAAATTACGAAATTACCACTAGGATGAAAATAATCTTGGTTATAGGCAACTTAAACTATCTCTTCAAAAGATGAGATGAATGTAATTTCAATGTTTATTAACCTCATCTCTTCAAAAGACGATGTCCATAAAATTCTTGCCTCTTTTTCCTCTTTCTCTCTTCCTCTCTGTAATTCTCCTCCTTATCCTTTCACTTTTCTCTCCTCCTTCTCACACCCTTTCCCTTTTCCCTCTTTCCCTTTCTCTCTCATCCTTTCCCGTAATCCTTTCTCTTTCTCCGATCTTTTTTATGTTAAGTGGTGCATGCAAGCTTCACTTTCAACTATAGTCATTTTCCACAACTAATGCTTAGATTATTTTGAAAGTTTAATTTCTATTAAGTGTGTGCAAATTGTTCGATTTCATAATTTAATAGTTAAAATAGTCGGGATAAATTCTTAAATATTACTATCTATAAACAACAACTAGTTCTACTTCTTTGTTAGTCTAGATATTGAATTACTAATTTAGAAAGTCGAATTAAAGGCATGTATTGTAAGAACATAATGCAACTTTAAGGTGTATATATTAACTTTAGGAGCTAAATTCACTAAAATACAAACAAGTCAACTGATAAGTTTCCAAGCATCTTATATATTTTATTATTCTTTAAGATATTTTATCTTTAGTGTTCCTGTTCACGTTATCTTCTAATGTCTTCTTGGTCGAGGTTTATGGTCTTCTTTTTTTTATTTTTGAATTCCCAGATATATATGATTCCATGCCTATATCGCATTGTAGACTTTAGCCATGTATATTCTAGTTGGAAATTAGGGAGAAAAGGAGAGTGAAAGGGAAAGGATTAGAGAGAGGAGAGGATAGGATCAGAGAAAGAGAAACGACTAAAGAAAGATTGAGAAAGAAAAGGAAAGGATGAGAGAAAGTGAAAGGATAAAGGCGGAGAATTGCAGACAGGAAGAGAGAAAAGGAAAATGAGGTGAGAATTTTCTAGATCTTGTCTCTAGAAGAGACGAGATTAAAAAATTATATAAACCTCATCTCTTCAACAGACGAGATCACTAAAATTACATGCATCTCGTATTTTGAAGAGACAACTTCATCTATAACGAACTCGTCTCTTCAAAAGACAAGTTTAAGTTGTCTATAACAGGAATTATTTTTTTCCCTGCAGCAATTTCATAATTATTTTAAAAATAATTATTTTTTCCTTTTCCCCGAACCAATATTTAAAGCGCAATTTTAGTAATCAACTTTTTTTAGTAAATAGCTATGCAACAAAGTATATTTTATCATAATAAAAACCTTTGTAATATATTTATTTCATGATAAAGTGTAATCCTAGAAGAAGAAAAATGATAATTAACTTTTTTTTGTTCTTTTTCTAACAAAATTAATTATGCAAAAACTATAATAAAATTTTTTTAATATTTAAAAAAAATTAAACATATATATATAATGACACGTTTGTACCGAATAAGCAAAATTTACATTTATCATCACATCATACTTTAGAGGTGTAAGCGTTGCTTTTTAAAAAACTGGGGGTCTACGTAATTTTCAAAGTTTTTAGGGGAAATATGTGCAATTTACTTGTTTTTAGAATGCATAAATGTCAACTTTTAAAAAACTTGAGGGTCCATGCAATCCTTAAAGTTTTTAAGAGAGGTTCGTGCAATTTTCTCTAAATTGAAACATTGTCTTTTGCATTAAAAAATAAATAAAAATGAAGAAGGAGAAAATTATAGATCTTTTTATTTTATTACTAATTCAATTCCATTTTTGAACCATTTCCACATCTTAATATAAGATAATTAGATTTGTCATAGCATGATTATAAATAATTTGTATAGAAGTAACTCAACAAGATTAATAAATATAGAAGGTTAGACCCATTTGGATACATTATAAATGTAGCAATTTTGAGTCTAACACAAAACTTGTTTACAAACCTACTAACTTATTTGAGATTGGAAAATTTTATGGTTTCATTCTCTTTCTTATTGGTTATCTTATTAGTTATTTAATTACTCAAATTAATATATAATCGCGAGCACACTATTAAAATACATACTATATCAAATTATTTATTTATTATAATGGTTGAATAATCTTAACTGTAGAAGTTAGGTTGTTAACCATTTTTATTAGTGTATGTTATAACATAACATAAATCTAACTGAAATCATGTCTTAAATAACTTATATTGGACTTAGTAAACACATAACCAAATTTGCCCATCAATAATTGCATATTAAGCCAGTAAATAAAAATTATTGAACAAAAACTACTTACTCAAGTTTTTTCTTTTTTTTTTTTTTTTACCAAATGGATCATTCAGATTAATTTGTTTAAATGGATGGTTAAGATTGATTATATTATATGGTCACTAAACAATGAATTATATATGATAGTTTACGGAAAAAGGTGAAATAAATAAGACAAATGGTTTCATTTTAAAAGCCTAGTACTTTTCTTACGGCAAAAAAAAGCTACAAATGAAAAAGTTGTTTGCCTCTAAGATGATCCTAATAAAAATAAATCAATGTAACTTTATCAAAATTTACTTACTTTTGATCTTCATTCCACTTTTTGGATACCACATAATGTAGACACTATACGATTTTCCTATTTCCAGTAGTCCATTTTCACCTTTGATAATCAAAGAGTTTATACTTCATGTCAGTAAGGGAGTTGATTGATATTACAATCCGTTAGGTTACACCCTACCAAACTACCATTGTAACATTTAGAGATCTCTTTAGAGCAGGTCGAGTGAAAACCCATCTCGGACCTAGTAGGTTTGGGCCTTAAATTTATGGATCCCATGTAGATGGCAGGGCAGGTCCAATTCATGGACCTATCAGTCTTGGGGTCGGTCGGGACTATTTTAATCCATCCCTTTTTAAATATAAAAAAATTGAAGAAAAAAATTTTAGTTAAAGGACCTTTATGGACTCGCCAAATCTACAGTACTTACTAGCGGATCCAATCTGGACCCATGGACCACAGTGAGTCCACTAGGTAGGCCTAACTTTCCCCGGCCTCAAACATGGATTCATATGTTGTCACCTCCATCATTACTGAAACAACCATTCTATAGAAACCATAAATCGTGTCACTAACACATAGAAAGCTAGTTTAAGCTGGTTTAATAGGATGTGGTCTTTCATCTGCCAATAGCAATTCTAGTATTCGAAATAGTTTGAGAAAAGTTTCAATGACAATGCTATATTGAGTGGGTGAATTGGTAAAGCTCTAGGATTGACCGTTGTGTTAATGCCTATTCAATCCCTTTTTCCTATACATAGAGCTGAAGTGTTAATGCTTGTAATAAATTAAAGGGTAAATTGCACATAATTTCTTAAAATCTTTATAAATTACATGGACTTCTAAAATTTTCGAAAGCTTCTATGGCTCAACCATCAATCGTTAAAATAAATATAGTAATTGGAATATTAACTATTTTAGTGGTTCGATCACGGTTGGGCATGGTCCAAGCCGTTAGATAGTAACGGGACCAGTCCCATCAAAATTAATAACAGAACCGTAAAATTTCCCAAATTTTTCATAAGTCAATACTTATACTCGTTAAAAACAAGTAAATTGCAAGAACCTCACTTGAAAACTTTAAAAATTGCGTGGACTCCCAATTTTCTCAAAAACATCACTTAGACCGTTAAAAAGTGACATGTAAATTTTTCTTAGTTGATACTAACGTGTCATTGCATATAATTAATAAATGTTCTAAAAAATATTATTAATTGAATTTTATAGAATGAAAACTCTTTTTATTTCCTTTTTTTTGTACTTCGAACCTAGCAAGAAAAGGAAAAAAATAATTTTATTTTCTCCAAATTACGAAATTGCCACTAGGATGAAAATAATCTTGGTTATAGGCAACTTAAACTCATCTCTTCAAAAATGAGATGAATGTAATTTCAGTGTTTATTAACCTCGTCTCTTCAAAAGACAAGGTCCATAAACTTGCCTCTTTTTCCTCTTTCTCCTCTTTCTTTCTTCCTCTCTATAATTCTCCTCCTTTATCCTTTTACTTTTCTCTCCTCCTTTCCCTTTCCCTCTCTTTCCTTTCTCTCTCATCCTTTATGTAATCCTTTCTCTTTCTCTGATTCTTTTCATATTAAGTGGTGCATGCAAGCTTCACTTTCAACTGTATTCATTTTTCACAACTAGTGCTTGATTATTTTGAAACTTTAATTTCTACCGAATGTGTGCAAATTTTTCGATTTCATAATTTAATAGTTAAAATAGCCGGGATGAAATCTTAAATATTACTATCTATAAGACAGCAGCTAATTTACTTCTTTGTAAGTCTAGATATTGAATTACTAATTTAGAAAGTCGAATTAAAGGTATGTATTGTATGAACATAATGCAACTTTAAGGTATATACATTAACTTTAGGAGCTAAATTCGCTAAAATGCAACAAATCAACTGATAATTTTCTAGTCATCTTATATATTTTATTATTCTTTAAGATATTTTACCTTTAGTGTTTCTATTCTCGTTATCTTCTAATATCTTATTGGTCGAGGTTTACGATCTTTTTTTTTTTTTTTTTTGAATTTCTAGTATATATGATTCATGCCTATATCATACTATGGACTTTAGCCATGTATATTCTGGTTGGAAATTAGAGAGAAAAGGAGAGTGAAAAGGAAAGGATGATGGAGGAGAGAGAAAGGGAAAGGATTAGAGAGAGGAGAGAATGGGATCAAAGAAAGAAAATGATTAAAGAAAGGATGAGAGAAAGGAGGAGAGAGAAAGTGAAAGGATAAAGGAGGAGAATTGCAGATAGAAAGCGAGGAAAAGGAAAATGAGGCGAGAATTTTCTAGACTTATCTCTTGAAGAGATGAGATTAAAAAAATTGCATAAACCATGTCTCTTCAACAAACGATATCACTAAAATTACATGCATCTTGTATTTTCAAGAGTCAACTTCGTCTACTAACGAACTTGTCTCTTCTAGAGATGAGTTTAACTTTCTTAAAGTGGGGAATTATTTTTATCTCTATAGCCATTTCGTAATTATTTAAAAAAATAATATTTTTTTTCCTTTTCCTTGAACTAATTTAGTAAATAATTTTTTAAGTAAATAATTGTGTAACAAAGTGTATTTTATCATAATAAAAAAATTTTGTAATATATTTATTTCATGATAAAGTGCAATCCTAGAAGAAGAAAAACAATAATTAACATTTTTTTTCTAACAAAATAAATTATGCAAAAACTATAATAAAAATTTTAAATATTTTTAAAAAATATTTTTTTTATTAAACATATTATATATATAATGACATATTTGTACCGAATAAGCAAAATTTACATATTATCATCATATCATATTTTAGAGGTGTAAGTGTTGCTTTTGAAAAAGCTGGGGGTCTAGTAATTTTCAAAGTTTTTAGGGGAAATATGTGCAATTTACTTATTTTTAGAAGGTGTCAAGGTTAACTTTTAAAAAGCTTGGAGGTTCATGCAATCCTTAAAGTTTTTAAGAGAGGTTTATGCAATTTTCTCTAAATTGAAACATTGTCTTTGCATTAAAGAAAAAAATGAAAATGAAGAAGAAGAAGAAAATTGCGTATCTTGTTTTTGTTACTTATTCAATTCCATTTTGAACGATTTCCACATCTTAATGTAAGCACTTTCATCAATCTTATTTGTCATGGCGTGATTATAAATGATTTGTATAGAAGAAACTCAACAGATTAATAGACATAGATGGGTTCATCCCATTTGGATACATTTATAAATATAGCAATTTTGGGTCTAACATTAAACTTGTTTACAAACCAGCTAACTCATTTGAGAATGGAAAAAATTTATAGTTTCGTTCTCTTTTTTATTGGTCACTTTATTAGTTATTTAATTACCCAATTCATATATATCCATGACCACACTATTAAAATACATAATAGATCAAATTATATATTTATTATAATGGTTAGATAATTGGAACTTAGGTTGTTAACCATTTTTCTTAGTTTATGTTATAACATAACATAAATCTAATAGAAATCTTGTCTTAAACAACTTATATTAGGCTTAGGAAACACGTAGCCTAATTTTCCCATCAGCAATTGCATATTAAGCCAGTAAATAGAAATTATTGAACAAAAGCTACTTTCTCAAGCCATTTGTTTTTTTTTTTTTCGCAAATGGATCGTTTAAATTGATTTGTTTAAATGGATGATTTAGATTGATTATATTATATAGCCACTAAAAAATGAATGATATATGATAGTTTATGAAAAAAGATGAAATAAATAGGGCAAACAGTTTCATTTTACAAGCCTAATACTTTCTTCGTGCAAAAAAAGCAACGAATAAAAAGGTTGTTTTTCTCTAAGATTATCCTAATAAAAATAAATCGATGTAACTTTATCAAAATTTACTTACTTTTGATCTTCATTCCACTTTTTGGATACCAACATAACGTAGACTAGGATTTTCCTATTTCCAGTAGTTCATTTTCACCTTTGATAAGCATGGAGTTTCTACCTCATATAGATAAGGGAGTTGATTAATATTAGCAATCCATTAGCTTACACCCTAATAAAATACCATTGTACCATTTAGATATTTCTTTGGGGCAGGTTGGGCAAAAACCTGCATTAGACCTGGTGGGTTCGAGCCCCAAATTTTTGGTCCCATAACTGTCCTGTGTAGGTGGTGGAGTGGGCCAATCCATGGACTATAGTCTTGGGGTGGGTCAGGACGGTTTAGATCCGTCCTTTTTTAATATATATATATATATATATATAATCAAAGAAAAAAAATTGTTGAAGGACCCTTATGGACTGTCAAATCCACAGGTCCTATTAGCGGATCCAGTTTGAACCTATAGACCATAGCAAGTCTACTAGGTAAGCTTAACTCACCATGGCCTCAAACACGAATCCATATGATGTCACCTCTATGATTATTGAAATAACCATTTTGTGGAAAACCATGAATCGTGGTGAAGCTAGATATGGTTTTTTGTCTGCCAATAGCAATTCTAATATTCAAAATAATTTGAGAAAACTTTCAATGATACTACCGTACTAACTAAGTGAATTGGTTAAGCTCTAGGATTGACCATTATTTATTTTAGTTTGATTTTAAAGAATTGGATGAGCAATAGAAAGCTACAGCTTATAGTCTTATTTTTCTAATGTATTATTGCTTAATAAGTTCAATGAATTTTATTTTGCTTCAACTTTTCATAACAGGGGAATTAATGGAATATGTTTGAGATTTTGAGCACATTCTTGGTCAATTATGTTTTGTGGCTACGAATGTTTGCATATATTGATATATTTGTTTCCAATTAGCCTATACATGAGAAAGCTTTGGTTTTCATTTTTAAAGAAGTACTAATTATCTTTCTTTTTTTTTAAGCCATTTAGTTATCTTTTAATAGGTAAACATATTTTTAAACAAGATGGTATTGGAAGTTGTTTTGAAACTACCCACTACTACCATGTATTAGGAAAATTCTATGGTCCCGTCATTAATTTTGACAGGACGGTCCCATCACCATCCAATTACTCATACTATACCCAACAATGATCGAATCACTAAAATATTTAATATTCTATTTACTATATTTATTTTAACAGTTAGATTAATGGCGAGACAGTCCCGTTGACGGGATCGTAGAAGCTCCTCATATTATAACATATTTGGTAACTACTTAAGAAGTAGTCAAGTATCTTACTAATTCAATCCTTTTTTCCTATACATAGAGCTTAAGTGTTAATGCTTGTAACAAATTAAAGGGTAAATTGCACGGAATTCCTTGAAAACTTAAAAAATTACATAGACCTCTAAATTTTTCATAAATTAGTACGTGCACTCCTTAAAAATAATTAAATTGCTAGGCCATCACTTGTAAATTTTAAAAATTGTGTGCACGCCAATGTTTTCAAAAACATCACTTATAACCCTAAAAATGATATGTAAATTTTGCTTAGTTGATGATGATGTGTCATTACATGTAATTAATAAATGTTTTAAAAAATATTTAAAAATCTTTTTTTTTTATTCAAACCTAGGAGGAAAAGGTAAAAGATTTTTTTTTTTTAAATTATGAAATTTCCACTGGGATGAAAATAATCTCGATTATAGACAACTTAAACTCATCTCTTAAGATGAATATAATTTTAGTGTTTATTAATCGTGTCTCTTCAAAAGACGAGGTATATAAAATTCTCACCTCCTTTTCCTTTTTTTCTCTTCCTCTTTGTAATTTCCTCCTTTATCCGTTCACTTTTTTCTTGTCATTTTTCTCATCCTTTCACATACTATCTCTTTTCCTTTCTCTCTCATCCTTTTTGTAATCCTTCCTCTTTCTCTGATCGTTTCATGTTAAGTAGAGCATGCAAGCTTCACTTTCAACTATATTCTTTTTTCACAACTAGTGCTTAGATTTTTTGAAATTTTAATTTCTACCGAGTGTGTGCAAAATTGTTCGATTTCATAATTTAATAGTTAAAATAGTCAAGATGAAATCTTAAATATTACTATATAAGACAGCAACTAGTTCTACTTCTTTGTAAGCCTAGATTTTGAATTATTAATTTAGAAAGACTAATTAAAGGTAAGTATTGTAAGAACATAATGCAACTTTAAAGTGTATACATTAACTATAGAAGCTAAATTCGCTAAGATGCAACAAATCAGATGATAAGTTTCCAATCTCATATATTTTATTATTCATTAAGATATTTTACCTTTAGTGTTCCTGTTCACATTATCTTATAATGTCTTGTTGGCTAAGGTTTACGATCTTTTTTTTTAATTTTTTTTTTCAATTTCTAGATATATGATTCCTTGCCTATATCGCATTGCAGACTTTTGCCATTTATATTCTAGTTAGAAATTAGAGAGAAAAGGAGAGTGAAAGGGAAAGGATAATGGAGGAGAGAGAAAGTGATAGGATTAGAGAGAGGAGAGGATTAGAGAAAGAGAAACAATTAAAGGAAGGGTAAGAGAGAAAAGAAAAGAGAAAGTGAAATGATAAAGATAGAGAATTGCAGAGAGAAAGAGAGAAAAAGAAAAATGAGGCAAGAATTTTATAAGCCTTACTTCTTGAAGAGACCAGATTAATAAAATTGCATAAACCTCCTCTCTTCAAGAGATGAGATCACTAAAATTATATTCATCTAGTATTTTGAAGCGATAACTTCATCTACTAATGAACTTATCTCTTCGAGGGACGAGTTTAAGTTATTTAAAACTAGGATAATTTTCATCCAGTAACAATTGTGTAATTATTTTAAAAAATATTTTTTTTTCCTTTTCTCCAAACCTTGCATTTAAGTGCTATTTCAGTAAAGAACTTTTTTTTAGTAAATAACTGTGTAACAAAGTGTATTTTATCATAATAAAAAACTTGTAATATATTTATTTCACGATAAAGTGCAATTTTAGTAGAAGAAAAATGATAATTAACTTTTTTTTTCTAACAAAATTAATTATGCAAAAACTATAATAAAATATTTTTTAAAAAATACTTTTTTTATTAAACATATTATATATATAATGATACGTCTGTACCAACTAAGCAAAATTTACATATATCATCACATCATGTTTTGGGGGTGTAAGTGTTGCTTTTGAAAAAATTAGGGGTCTGTGTAATTTTCAAAGTTATTGAGAGAAATCTATGTCATTTACTTGTTTTTAGAAGGTGTAAGTGTTGACTTTTGAAAAATCTAGTAGTCAATACAATCTCTAAAGGTTTTTTATGGAGGTTCGCACAATTTACTCTAAATCAAAACATTTTCTTTTGCATTAAAAAAATGAAGACGAAGAAAAATAAGAAAATTGCAGATCTTGTTATTTTATTGCTGATTCAATTCCATTTTGAACCATTTCCACATCTTAATGTAAGATAATTAGAGTTGGCAATTTGCCACTTTCATCAATCGGATTTGTCATAACGTGATTATAAATTATTTGTATAGAAGAAACTCAATATGATTAATAGATATAAATGGTTTAAAGCCATTTGGATACATTTATACATGTAGCAATTTTGGATCTAACACTAAACTTGTTTACAAACCTTCTAACTTATTTAAGATTGGAAAAATTTTATGGTTTCATTCTCTTTTTTATTGGTCACTCTCATTCGTTATTTAATTACTCAAATTCATATATAAATATGACCACACTATTAAAATACATACTATATCAAATTATATATTTATTATAATGGTTCCATAATCGAAACTATAGAAGCTAGGTTGTTAACCATTTTTCTTTGCGTATGTTATAACATAACATAAATCTAACTGAAATCATGTCTTAAACAACTAATATTGGGCTTAGGAAACATGTAACCAAATTTGCCCATCAACAATTGCATATTAAGCTAGTAAATAAAAATTATTGAACGAAAACTACTTACTCAAATTTTTTCTTTTTTTTACATGCAAATGGATCATTCAAATTAATTTGTTTAAATGGATGACTTAGATTGATTATATTATATGGTCACTAAAAAATGAATTATATGTGATACTTTATAGAAAAAGATGAAATAAATAGGGTAAACAGTTTCATTTTAAAAGCCCAATACTTTCCTTTAGGCCAAAAAAAAAAAAAAAAAAAAAGATGAAAAAGTTCTTTTCCTCTAAGATTATCTTAATAATAATAATAATTTAATTGAACTTTATCAAAATTTACTTACTTTTTATCTTTATTCCACTTTTGGGAAACCAACATTGTGTAGACACTATAGGATTTTTCTATTTCCAGTAGTTCATTTACACCTTTGATTAGCATAGAATTTCTACTTTAGGTAGATAATGGAGTTGATTGATATTAGCAATCCATTAGCTTGCACCCTACCAAACCACCATTTTCTATTTAGACATCTTTTCAAGGTTAGTTGGGTGAAAACCCGCCTCGGACTCGATGAGTTGAGGCCCAAAATTTATGGACCTGTAACCGTCCCGTGTAGGTGGTAGGACAGGTCCAATCCATGATCTTATCGGTCTCGGGATGGATCGAAATAGTTTTGACCATCTCTTTTTAAAAATAAAAAATAGAAAATCAAAGAAAAATTTTTTTATTAAAGGACCATTATGGATCCGCTGAATCCACTAATCCTACTAGCAGATCTAGATTGGACTCGTGGACCATAGTGAGTCTGCTAGGTAGGCCTAATTTGCCCTAGCGAGGTAAGTCCAATCAAGCACATGGCGTGGCCAGACCTATTCAGATCCCAATTCAGGCCTAACTCAGGAAGATGTCTAGTACCATTGAGTTGGTCTATGGCTTGAGAAGTGATGGTTGTAGAAATATGCTATAGCTAGGTAGTTAGGTGATGCTCCAATCTAGGTCTAGGATTAGGTGTGAGAGATAGTCAGGAAAGAGATAATTAGAAGCCAATCATGTTCATTTGGATTGTATGATTTTAATCTATATTGTATTTGTATCATATCTGTATCATATCTATTTGATCTGTTTATGAGTAAAATTATTAGTATTTCATTGATGGCTATTTTTTAACAAACATATATTTAAAAATGGTAAAAATATAATACCAAAATGACTTGAATATGATGAAAAAAAGAAAACAGTCCCTTAATTGCTATCTTGGATCAAGCAAGCATGTCCAAATTTTTCTTATGAAATCGGACAAAACTCGCCTACCTGATCTTGGTGAAGTCAGCCTGCATGATCTCAGACTTCGGTTTATTGGTTTTCTATGGCGCGGGAGCCTTGTATTCTACGTTTGCAACCTTCTTCTCCTTCTTCTTATTTTTATTTTTTTTTTTTGCCACAAAGAACTGAATTGTGATAATTAAGTATTGAACTTAAATTCAATTTCCCACTGAAAAATTGTGGTTTGAACTTGAACGAACTTAAAAAAACTTTAATATGTGCTCAACTTGAGGAGGACTTGGCTCTAGTTGGTAAAATTTCATTTAAGCTCATTTTATCTTATAAAGAATTAATTTTTTTTTAAATAAAACAATATGATACATAAACTTAAGACTCACCAAACTTATATATAAACTTCATTCAAACTTGATTATATTATTAAATACAACAAGCCATATATTGAAATTCAACCAATCAAGTAGCTTACTTTCAGACTTAGACTCATTCATATACCAAATTGAACTCAAATAATGTTGAATTTGGATGAGTAAATGTTAGCATAAATATAAGAAAACCAGTAGAAAAAAGATGAAATTAAATGATGAGTTTGTTTAATAGGCCATTGATTAACTTTTTATTTTCATCTCTAAATTTGTAAAGATATAAAAAATAAATTATTTGTGATAGAACGGATGAAGTTATAAATATTATCAAATAACCATTTCCTCTGCATGTTCTGAATGATAATTTTTACTAATTATTATTTTATTTCTCAACTTTTCAAGCTTTTTTTTTTTTTTACCTTTACGTTTACCTAACATGGAAAAGAGAAAAAAACAATTTGCTTCTTTCGATCCAAATGAGATTAAATAATATATTTTTTTTTTCCAACCAATCATCCGTTTCAACTTTACCAGTACATGTAAGCCCCCTCAGCGTTGCGCCCAATAGAAAATGAGGTTCAACACATGGCTGCTATGACGAGTTATTTATAGTGCATTCTGACATTCCAAGACAAGCATGTATGGTTAAGTCTAGTTCCAACGTGCATACTTTGCTTTCTTTCTATCCATACGGAAATGAAAATATCATACCTAAGCTTAATCTATAGCTTAAATGTAACATATTTCTTCGATATATCGATTTTAAGATGAGATTGTTACCGATAATGTCTAAACTTTGATAACATATATAATTAGATATCAAAATTTTAAAATTAATCAATTTAGTACTTAAGTTATAATTACTAGAGGTGAGAAAGAAACCAACTGAACCGAATCAATCCGTGATTGAACCAAATGAAACCGAAAATATAGTTTTTTTTAATAGTTTGGTTTAAGAATTTTCCAATCCGAACTAATCATAAATTTATGATTGATTTCAAACCAATATGTAAAACCGAACTGAACCGTTTTAATATTTTATTTGTAAGTTGTAACTATAAATTTTTTTATGATGATTGATTAAAGGTTATATATATTCATATGATTTCATTTGGTATTTACTACTTGGTGAATATTGATTAAAATCAACTTATTCCTTTTTAAATTTATTTTTTAGGTTTATGATATATGTTCTTTTGTTATGATAAACCATTTTTAATAGTTTTCACTTTATAAAGTACGAAATTATTTATTTAGTTATAAATTCTTATCTCGAAAAACAAAAAAGTCATAAACTCTTATTATGTATTAATTATTTAATATATTTTGTTAGCGGATCATTTCATTCTTTGATGGCTTTTGTTGGTAGATGATGTTAAAAAAAATGCAAAGACTAGAAAATGTTAAAGTTAGGTCCTATTAAGCATTTGTTCATGGAATAATTATAGGGAGGTTTTAGTTAGCTTGAGTTATTGGACTCATTTAGTTAAAAAGGTTTTTTGTCTTTTATTTTTTATTTTTAGGTTTTCTTTCCATTTGAATTTTGTTTTTGCAAAATTACGTTTTCAACACAAAAAATATATGTCATATTTATGTTGTACGATTTTGGCTTGTTTATATATGTTTCTTGAATAGGTAAGTGAAAATGTACTATAAAGTACTCAAGAGAGAAATGAATTGAGTATTTGACCTAAAACAGCTAATTAATAATTTTTTGATGGAATGGATCAAATTATTCTTTTATGACAGTAGTTATAGCAATAATAATGTACTAAAAAGAATATAAAAGAGACATGGAAATAAAATTCAAGTCCGAATATAACGTAGAGTTTGACTTTCTTCGTGATCTTCATGATTACATAAAGTGCCTTCAACCAAAGGCTTCATACACTTTATTAATTATAATCACGGATGCTCAAATAGAGTAACACACCAATTACAACACTTAAGAATATATAATATCTCTCTTTTATCATGCTCGTTTACAAATAACAGATCTAAAAATAAAGCACTAATGTGATTTTTCTCTCTATAAATTTTTTACTAAATAATAAACAAGAGTACATAAGTTAAGAGAGAATTAATGGGCTTGTTTATTTGCAAATGAAGGCTCTTGAAAACTTGTTTAAATTTGCCAAGGAACATATATTTATAGGCCTTCAAAAAGTTTGGAGAAAACCTCTGAAAAATATCAAGCATTGAATACGTGTAATGGTTATTTTCGTTCTACCGGCTCACCGGTGCACCATTCATGCCTTTGATGAGCAAATTCGTGCCCTTAGAACATTTAAGGACCAGGACCCACCACTTTATTTAAAATAAGTGAGTCAGCTCCCCAACCACTTATAACCTGTAGTTATTATGTAATGTTGTCCTTAAAGAAAGGTTTGAGTAATTGTTTGTCTAAATGTCCAATAAGAGCAAATTCAAAAACTATTATTATTAAAACTTTTTAGAAAAACATAACACCAACATCACATTTACATAAAAGATTAAACCCACTACAGACATATATACCTATAGATATTACAGATAAAGGCTTATAAACAAGTCATAAGCAAAAATACATAAGTTTAACAAAAACTATTATAACTATTACATATGTTCCGAGAAACTTCAAGTATCTATTACAAAAAGACTTCCATCAAAGCCAAGGTCAAATTCCTAGACTTCCCAATCATCTAGGAAATCCTCAAAATTCGTTCTATATCCCTTACTGGTGTAGAATTTATCACCCTATCAACACATGAAATTTAGCCAAAGCCCAGTACAAAGTACCAAAAAACAAAAGCGAGTGGCATACAAACTTATACTAAATGCAAATGCAAAATCTAATAAGTTATTAGAAAAATCTTTAAATTTAGCCAACATCACTAGAGTATTCAAATCTGAACAACAAGGATATCTGGAGGGTTGTGAAGTAACAATCTCAACAATTAGAGGTTTATATAAGTTGTTGGAGAATTATATTCATAGATGATATATTCATAAACAAAAAATAATCTCATAGGGTTTCAGTCGTTTCATCTTCACTTAACTTAATCCATATATATCATCTAATTCAATTGTTCCCATAAACATTTAAATTAATCATATAATTTCATCCTATAAGAAGAAACATTATACCGATACTAATAACCCTATCAACTATGCCGTACCACTTATGAAAGTCATTGCCTCATGATAGGGTAGCCTAAGCACTTAAACTACTGTGCCCTCAATTTGAGCAGAGTGCTGCTCCTCGAACCAGATTCAACAGCATAATAAACAGTCAATACAAACAAGATTTTAGTCTTCTTAAATTAAAGTAATTTAGTTATGCCTTACCTAGGTAAGAAAACAAGCATGTTACTACGTACCTGAGATATTCTCTAACAAAGAAGGTGTAACTAGTCTTGTAGGTGTCAGGGAATCTGATAAAAGAGATTAAATTAATAAAAACTTAACACTAATTAAAAATAAGAACTCACACTTGCACAAAGTTTAATTCTAAAAAAGTTCACACTAAATAACGTTATTCTCACACATAAGTAACTTAAGATATACAATAAATTCATCTTAACTCTAACTTCCATATTTAATCCAAATATTTATTAAATTTACAAATCCATTTAAATCATGCTTAACTATATCAATTAACTAATATAACACATTAACTATTATTTATTTATTTCATTATAGGCTCACAATATCAATTTTATACTGACTACAAACACTTAACAAATAAAACATAAGTTTCAACTTTATTCGAATCTATAGTAACTGGAAAAAAATAAAATTTGAGCATTGATACTTTTATAATTTGTAAAAACTTAAAACATCAAAGTTGTAAATCTCTTTTTAAGCTTTCCAACACAATTTGAATCACCTCAATCCGAGGTCCGATGAAAAAGTTATGTTCAAATTATGATCAAGTTTTAAAGAGGAGAGGCTACATAACCAAGCTGTCACGCCCTATAGGGTATCCTAAACGTAACAGTCCACCACATACTAAACAAGACTCTCGAATTCCCTATCCGAGCCCTTCGGGAGTCTTATAAAGATGTAAAGCATTCCTTTACGATAATAGAATACTTCAACTAATGGAGTTAAACAGTTTAACGTGGCATTCATTAGCCATAGATAATAAACCAAAACGCATAATTATACTTTACAAAATCTAAGGGGCAATCCCCCGCAAAAAAAATATCAAGTCCATTATAGTCATCCAGAGTCCTTTAGTTTCCAACGGAAGTCTATACAAAAAGAATGAAGTAAACTTCTATGGGAAACTCCTATCTCCGTTACATGTGCTGTGGCTTGCCTCGGTCTAAGCCAGATAAACTCGTGCTGCAATAAGTAAAAGCTATGGGGGTGTAAGCTAACTAGCTTAGTGAGTAATAACTTCCATAACACCATTAAGTCCAATTCATTTCAAACAAGTGATTATCAAGCAAGTGTAGCATCAACAAATGAGTTCAACAAACATATGACCAACCGGAAATCAATGTGGATGGACTTGCGCCCTCCATCCCGGGTTAGCAAATTAACGAAATCCTGCGGTACGACGCCGTTTAAGCTCACGGTCAACTAACAATATATTCGTTTTATAGATTACGATTAACTAACAAATTCGTGTTAAGGATCACGATTAATCAACAAATCGTTTTATGGATCACGATTAACCAACATATTCGTTTTATGGATCACGAAAAACCAACCAATGCGAATACTCCATCATCATCGTGATATGAATGAATCCATTATTATAATGAAGTCGAATAAACATTAGTTCAATTCTTTTAGGTGGCCAACGAGTATTCTCAAATATTCAATATAGAATACTAGCTAATCAGTCAATAGCTTAACACTCGGTTTCGATATTTCTTAAGTTCCATTCACACATCGACAGCAGATAACTATATAATTCCCATATACCCCATCATGCATATCCATTTTATCTTTGCCTACACCACTAGTGCCACTACATTACAATCACAACATTAATTGAGAGTGGAAGTAAAACTCACTCGGCCATTGGACGCCGGTCTTTTTAGTAGTAATAATCGGGCGGTAAGGTGTCGTCCTGCTCGGGATCACCTACCAAGTAAGAATAATCCTAATGAGATTCTCATCATTTAACTAATTCAAGCTATGCATCTAAACTAGATGAATTCGGAATTCTCGCTATTTGCGGAAGCTCCGACTTAAAAAGGCCATAACTTGGTCATTTTAACTCGAAATTTCGCAAATTTTATATCGATCTCTATCTACTTCGAAAGATCTATCTATTTCTAGTATTATTTTCAAGTTTTGAAAGTAGTAAGGCCACAGAACAGTGGAATCAGTTCTGTTCTGCCCCTTTCTCAATTCCGAAAAATTGTTTTGCTTTTGATGAGAAATGTTCCTAGTTGATGATTCATAGATGAATTGTATAGGAATGAATTACTAACATGAATGCTATGTAATGAACTCAATATATGCATGGTCATGATGATTTTTTGATGATAAACCCTTAGGTACTCCTAATTGTTACAAAATTACATAAAGGTTACCTCTAAAAAGCTATTCTTCTCAACTTTACATTCCTTAGGGTTTCTTTGTTTTTTATTCTTGAAATTCACTTGTTATCTAAAAAAAAATCAGTTCTTTAAAGTCTATATTAATTATGGCCTTCATTCATGCATAAAAATCCCCATTTTTCATTTGGTAAACATGTTTTTAAACAAGCCCCTTGCAAAAATCCGAATTTTTGAAATTTCATTTCCGTGCATTTTCCTTTTGGGAAATCTTGTTTAATGCATTAAAATTTGAAGCTCCAATATGTCTATTATATCAAGACTTCATTTAGCTCATAAAACATGCCATCTAAGCTTAGATACTAAGTGTTTATACAGGCATCACTCAAAATTACGAATTTGACTACACATCCATACTTCAATATTTTCATTCTAACTTTACTTCTGTTTTTACATTTTTATCATGCCTAAACTCATCTAAGCTTATGAAAATCACTCCTTCAATATACCTATTACACATACCCTTCATTTTTCTTGTGAAACATGAGTTTAAAAATGATTTTGGTGGTTTTTAAAGTAGGGTTCCAATCCATCCGAATTTTCTGACAAACCATTTCCTACCAAGTCTTTTATTTTTCAATGTTCTTGCTTCCTATATATGAAGATCTACTATCTAACACTCTATACATATACAAGACTACATTGTTATGATCATCAATGCATGGAAATCAAAACTCATGATCATGCATGTACATGAAGATGTGGATGTCTAAACTTTAGATCTACTTAATATAATGCATGAATCATATATCTCATGGCATGAACATCAATATATACAAGATCTCTACTTTACATGCATGAACAAGATGATATCTTAACATAAACTCATCTAAACACTAGATCCATGTCTTGTGATGCTTGATATTCTTGTTCATGTGTTTTCATGTCCCTAGCATGAGCTCATTGGACTAAATAAGAAATACACACAAGATATAGCTTTGCCATTACAAGATTAGGAAGGATCAAAGCTAAATCACATACCAAGGAAGATCAAAGGAAGAAATGAAGGAGTCTTGAGTTGGAAATGTGAGAGGAAGAGGGAGGGGAAGCTCACGACAACTAAGGGAAAAAGAAGAGTTTTCCTCTTTTGAAAAGTTTGAAACAAGAAGAAATGAAAGAGAGAGAGAAAATATGTTTAATATGAAGTGAATTAGGGTTTTAGTTAATAAAATGGAGTAAAAATAATTTGAATTGAGGGCAAAACAAAGAGAGGGGGGAGCGTCGGCCACTCTAGTGTGTGTGTGTGTGTGTGTTTTGAAATTTTGATATTTGTAATTTAGTTAATTAAAATGTAATAAATGTGATAATTGATTAAGAAACAAAATTCATTGGAAAAGAAAATTGAAATGAGTAGTTGTAAGATGTAAGAAAGGGTATAGGTAGTAGTGTAGTGTAGGTTGTACTTGTGAATAGTACAAGACATCTACTTTACCGGTTGTAACGAAAACACGGGAAAAGCATAACTGTAATTTTTATAGCTCAAAAAATTATAAAATTGATATTTTTGGAATCTTTATAAAATTACGGTTCTAATGAATATTCCGAAACATTTTTCTGAATCCGTGGTCCGGGGCACGCTTTTCCATAATTGAGCTCGGGAAGACTCAGAAGTGAAAAATTCCCGAATTTAAAACTTTCAAATGTCTAAAATATACTTTAGAACAATAATTCAACTTCGTTTACTTTATAAAATTTCTTTTATTATGAAACCGAAAGAAAGCCGGATTTAGGGTTCCTAAGCTTTTCTCACTAGACTCAAACTGGACCGGATTAGGGTTTCGCTTCCAATTCCCGGGGTTTCTTAACTACTAAGAATACCGGGGTTTACACAAGCTACACAGCCGTGTTTGAGCCCGTGTTGGATGAAATTTTTATCAGAATCGAAAAATTTTCTACACGGGCTATTACACGGCCAATGCACAAGGCTGAGGTGAAGTAAAAAAATGTCTAGTAGCTTAAAAGTTCCTACACAAGCACATATACGGCCCGTGTTGATGCCCGTGTTGCCCTTGTTTCCACTGTCATGAAATTATTTCATTTCCTTTATATCATTTTATCAATTTTTATACATCAAACATCAAACAAAATATCATAAAAGCAACATACAATATATAAACACAACTTCTAACACTTCAAATCCCATTCTCATCATCAAAACACATCCAACACTTCATGAAACCCCACAACTACTATTCATCAGCTTCCTCAACAACCCAACACACTCCTAAACACTTATACCATAAACCATCTACTCATAATCACTTTTATACTTCATATACTACTTCCATACACTACAAAACTCACGATACACCACAATTTTTACTTCACTCACAAATAAAACATGCACTTCAAACAACCTAATAAACATATAACCAACCAAATACATACCTTAAAAAGCTCTATATCTTATTGAAAATCAATTGAACAAACTTATATTACTGGGGCTTAGGATCTTTACCTTATTAAGGGCTTGGAGTGCAAGGTTTTGAAGGAACAAAAGAAGACAACTTGTAAGAAATGTAGTGAAATCCGTATGGCTTTTAGGGTTTGTTTTCAGATTGTATTTTCGATAAAAAAAAAAAAAATGGGGCTTAATCTTATCTTAAAGTTGACTTTAGGGGCTGGTATAATAGGGGCTTTATTTGCATGGGCTTAGGCTTGATTTTGGGCTTTAAAGTTGTGTTTTTAGGCTTATTTTCATGGCAAAAAATTCTGCTGTGTATAAGAAATGTATTGAGCATGTTTAACTTATTTTAAACCAATTTTTATACACTTTATTATACTTACAAATTCATAAATACAATACTTATTCACAATAAGATATATCAATATTTAAATACATTAATACAACACATATACCACATACAACACAAATCATATACATCGTGTTTCAAAATCATGCACAAATGCATTAACACACATGTGTAAAATATGAATTTGAGAATTATGGCTATTTCAGAATGAAGCATGATACAAGTATGGTTGTCTTGTTTTGTACCTACTCCCCAGTGCAAGCCCTACACACAAAGCTTAAAGACATAAAGCACAGATTCCTTGGTTGAAAGATTGTTTAAATTGCCTTGTTATAATCTCATTAATGTGATCTATTAGTTTCAATCAAGTAAGGCGTGTCCACATATGATATACATAAGTTTTGTTCTCATCAAAATCATATGTAGAATTAATCAATTTAACACTAAGATTAACTTGTATAAATTAATTTTCATGAATGGGTTAAGATAGATATATATATATATACATATATACACACATAGAGAGAGAGAGAGAGAGGGGAGAGGAGGAGGAGGAGGAGGAAGAAGAAGAGTGGAGAGTGAGCAAGAAGAGGGAAAGTGAGGGGGAGTAAAAGAAAAAGGAAATTGGTTCTATTATATTTAAAAAGAAAAAGAAAATCTACCAAAATACCGTGAATGTAAGACTTAAAAAATTGAGATATTTTTTAGGACAAAAATTTTGTTTATGTATAATTCTATTATATTCAAAAAATTTATGTACCGTGAATGAATTAACCCTACATAATCAGGTTCTTCATGTATTTGTTATAGATTTTAACTTTAAAACAAATAAATTATGTATATTGTAAAAATTGTAATATAAATAAGTTATTTTTAAAATTTCTTTGGATAGATTATTTATAATAACTATATAAAAATAAGACAGTTTTATACATTAAATAAACCATATATCATAATAAACTTAAAATAAAAAAAAACCACTAATTTTATCGTTTTTCCCATTTTTAACGCCAAAATTTCACCCTGTTTCAAACGTGCAAGCAAAATATATATATATATATATATATATATATATTTTTTTTTTTCTAACTTTTCCCCATTGTTGTTCTTCACTTTTTTTACTTCCCAACTCCAACGCCAGCTATCCATTCAAATAGTAAACACTCATCTGGCTCCCGCTACACAAACTAGCCGTTGGCAAATCAAAACCCACAGCAACACCACGACTCAAAACACCACGACACTCATTCTCTCCTCTCTCTTCCTCCCTCCCTCCATGGGAAAGCTAAGAAGTGCAAAGAGTGACTATGAAGACCTACGAACTGCAAGAATTCTCGAAAACCAGGTACTAAATATCTCCAATACTACACTACACTCTCTTTTTCTTTCTTGTTCTGTAATGTAACGCAAATCCCTATTTTGTAGGCAAGATTGGCATCTCTAGGGTTGCAAAAGACCATCAACGATCTTCGTTCAATTACTTCGACTCCGAAACCAGAGAAGAGAAAATTTGTCAAAAAGGTGTATGATCTTACCTCCTTGCGCCGCTCCAGTCGCCTATCAAAATCTCCAACCTCCTCAAACTCTAACCCTACTTATGCCGTTGTTCATCTGTCCCATCGCTTCAAAGGTAAAAAAGAAAAAAAGTTTACTTTCATTGATTGATTTCTTTAATGGTTTAATGTGTGAGAGTGAAAAAAGATGGAAATTTTTTGAGGGATTGTTTGTATATATAGAAAGGAAAATGAAAGTGTGTGCCATGGAAAGATTAAAACTTTTAAAATTTCTATGTTCTCGTGAAAAGCATTGCAGGGCTCTTACTTACGGGTCCATTCTAGAAAAGAGTACTTCTAAAGCTTCATTTATGTATGATCCTTTTCTTTTATTATTATGTTGGTTACGGAATCAGTTCAAAGGTAGTATTTTCCTGTGTGAACTTTGTTATTTCGGTTTTCTTTTTGTCCTTTTTCTATTTTCCAAATTTGCTGTGTGTTTGGTGTGTTTGATGGTTGAATGTTATGGCTTGCAAGAATGGTTGAATTATTCAGTAGCTACTAATGATTGGACGTTATATGGTGACAGTGGCAATTGGTTTTGGAGGATGTATTATACAAAATGCAAAGATTTCATGCATGATTCTCGATTTTTAGAAATGCAATCATGCTTTTTAATTTCTGGTGGATCGTTATTCTATGATGGAAATTTGCTTTTCCTTAGCTGTGGTTTTCCGGTTCTTCCATTTTCAAGTACAGTTTTGGTAAAAGTAAACCACCTTTAAAGATTTAATACTTCGAATAGAAGTTGGTTGTTACTTGGTAGAAGTTCGATGCTAATTCCATATTTGTTAAGACAACGTGTCATTTATCGTTGCTTAATGTTAGGACAAAGTGATCAAGGTACTTCTCTTCGTCGATCGGGTCGGCTGAAACAGACAAAGAAGTCATCCTCGTGCGATTCCAGTGAGCAGTCACCTGAATCGTCAATTTGTGATGGTACTCTCCGTCTTTTTGTTTTGCTATATTGACCAGTTTGCTCACACATGGTTATAGTTAAGTTGCCCAAAGAGTTTAGGCAGATGGCTTTGGTGGTGTTTGGTGTACCTTACCCCACAAAAAGAAATTGGTTTTGGTGTTCAAAATTATAGTTTGAAGTTCTATTCAATTCTTTTTTTTGGTGGGAAGTAGGTGAAATTTCTGAAGAGGATGAAAGTGGTGTGTCCAACACAAGTAGAAAAGAAAGGCCGGCAAATAAACCTTTTGTGAAATTAGAGAGGATGGACTATCAACTGTCTCCTGAGGCTTCTGAAAGACGGTGTAATAGCAAGGGCAGGGGCAGTGTTTATGACCCTATCTTTGGAATCTGCTGCCATTTTTGCAGGTAAAAAATTCACGTTTTTTGCCATCAGAAAAATGTGCCATGTTTCTCTTGACATTAGGATTTTTCAATTCCTGATGCTTACAGTGGTGATTGGCCGTGGATTTCCATTTACTGGTTTTATACATGGAGTAAGAAATGGAATCCTACTCTATTCATAATTTTTATTGGCAGTCTTGACAGAAAAAAGGGCCATACTGGATTGTTTGTATGAGAAAAGGGACTGATCCTGGATTATCTTTCAATCATCCCATCTAAACTGTCAACCACATCTATTTTCAGAGATTAACCACCCCTTTATAAGTTGGCCTTCCTTTGAGTTAGTAGTTAGTACCTGTAATATTTATTTTCATTCCTGTAAGCCTTATTATCCTGTGTGCTATAAGGCAATGGAAATTGTTCCAGATGATGTTGTTGAACCACCAAACTTTTTTTCTATAGAATTGACATCCTGTATATGCTTCATGCTTCAAAAATTGTTTGGCTGCCACAGACATCTTTGACTAATGATATATATTTCTTTTCTACCAACTGCCCATGTATAGTGCTAGCTAATGCTTTAATTAAGAAAACATGTGCAGGCAAAAGAAATTGTGTGGTGAAGAAGATTGTAAAAGATGTGGGAATCTTGATATAAATCAGCCATGTATAGGTTGGTGTTCGATTTCATGTTTTTTATATTTCAGTTTGGTTCATTCTGCTAACCAGGTTCCTGAAATGTGGACTATACAGGAAAAACAGATTGTTCTCTTTGCCATTCCAGCAATGGTGTTCTATGCCGAGCTTGCCTAAAGGTTAGGTATGGTGAAGGTGAGTATTCCTTAAGCAATTATTGCTCAATATTTGAAAAGACAAGAGTTTGAGTCCTTCTGATGTGTTGGTTTTGTGGAAAATGTCTTTGAATTATTTTAGTATCTGTTGTTGAATAATGTTTGCATTATTCAAGAATAGATGCAGATACCATTAGTTTTATGTGTAAGATTGTGGAAGTAGGCAATGGATCTAGAAGAAAGAAACCATTTTTTGTATCTTCCATGGATACAAGAATACCTGCTGGACTGCCTCTTACTACCATCCACAACAAAAAGCTATTGGTTACTAAACCTCTGGAGACTATTACGTTAGTATTTTTCAATTGTAAAAGTTTAGATTATTAGAAATATTGAGTAGTGTTGCGAAAATTGTTTTCCCGAAAAAGTGCATTTTGGAAGCTTATAACCTGATACACTATTGAGATGGTGGTTATTGCTCAACTCCTATTGCTAGAAATGGAAGATGTAAGGGAGAACAAGCAATGGTTATGCCCCCATTGTGTTGAAGAAACAGGATCAAAACCATATTGGATATGCAACAGGTACACGGTTGTATTCCTAATGTTAATGTCTAATTCTAAATATGCTCTTATCCAAGTATTGACCTATTTTCTTTTGTTTGCTTTGATTCGTTTCTTGTGGAAGCTCATTATGTCTGAAGAAGCGGCACATGTCACCAACTGGATTGGCAATCTTCAGAGGTACTTTTATATGTTTCTTCCTATAATCAGCATCATTTCCTTGCCACGTTAACATTTCCAAATCATTTTCATTTCTTTCTCAATGAAATTCAAGTGCAGCTCGGGAGATGGGATACGAATCTGTGGCACATCTGCTAATGGATGAGCTCCAACGAGCAGCAAAGCACCGTAGTTAAGTTCTTGGGTGGTAGATGCCTTGTAATTCTATATGCAATGCGTAGCTATGGGCTACATTCACTTTAATATGTAGGATTTTTCATTCTGTTGAACTGCTATCCTGCTGAACCAGTAGCTTTAGATGATGAATGATGATGCCTTTGGCTGATAGAAAGAGTAAGCATTTAGCTTTAACTATAGGTGCAGCAATCAGACTTAATTCTTTGGTCTTATGTGGTGCTTGAGGTTTGAAACGCCAGTGTGTTTTTTCCCCAATGGTGCTTTGATTTACAGAATGGTTATTTTATGTTGGCTACTCTAAGTAAACAAATACTGTATTTTCTTGTACATTTGTAAGGACTTCAACTCTTGAAATCTTAAATGAGTTTGTTCCATGAAAGTGTTTTTCGAAGTTCACTTTTTTTGTGTGTTGTAACTGAGTATTATGTTAGTAAACTTCTGATAAATTCGCTAGAAAAGGTTTGCCGGTGGTAGTAATGTAATCATGATGAATATCAAAAGAAAATCAACATCCTTCCACTTTAAGAAAGAAGGAACCAAAACCCTTTGTTACCTTCACAATTTATTGAAACCCCTTTCTCATTATAAGATACATTAAAAAGCTGGTCTACACGTATATTCATACATGCATATATATATATATATATATATTAATTCTTGTAACATATTTAAACGGCCCAATTTTTGTTTCTTTATACATGGCATAATATGTAATTGTAAACCGAAACCATAAAATCTGGTGGACGACTAGCTCAACTTTTTTAGATTTTATCGGTTTAAAAGAAGAAGAAGATGCTAGGGTTGTGTAAAAAAACCTATCACACCATAAATCAAATTGGACTAAACTCAATTGAAATGAAAATTTTACCTTTTCCAAAATGGTTTGGTTTGTGATTTGATTTAAAGAAGAGTAAATGGTTTGCAAATAAACCAAAACATATGGTTTAAATCAAATCAACTAGTTCTTACATATTTTAAAAAGGAAAAAAAAATCAAATATATTACTTTTTATACAAAAATTTTAATTTTTTTAAATTTCATTAAATGTGTTTTTTTCATGAGAATAGAATTAGATTAGTCATGTTTTGTTTCAATTGTTGTTGTGTGTTTATAAATAAATTAATTTTTAGGTTTTAGCTTTTAATGTTTAGAACATTCTCTCTTTATCCTTTTTTTTTTTTTTTTTTTGCCATTATAACAAGGTAGGGGGGATTCAAACCTGGGATCTCTCACTTGAGAAACTAGGAAAAAGCCACTAGACTATAACACCATTGTCCTCTCTTTTTTCTTTTTCTTACTCATTAGTCCACTTTTGTTATCTAGTTACTTATTGGTTTATATTGATAATGTGTTAATTAGAAGTACAACAATTTAAATTTACGCCTCATCTCGGAATAACATTTTCTAATTTAATCAAATTTAGTGTATCATTATATTTTAGGATAATTTAATAGAATAAAACCAATATACGATTATAATTTTATGATGGATGAAATATCTCCTTATTATAAGTTTTATGTTTATTTAGGTAAAAATTATTTTTAAATATTATTGTTTATATTTGCTTTAATTATAAAAAATATAGAATTGAAACCTCTCAATAAAATCTATATTATTTTACACAAAAAAAAAAAAGGTTTTGAACTGCAAACCAAGCCATTTTTTTTATTCAAAGAATTTTAAAATTGAACTAATGGTTAATTTTAAAATTAAAAAAAAAAAAAAAGGAATCATAATACATAATTTGGTTCAGTTTGTGGGGCCAACTGGACTAAATTACGTCACGTCCATCCTCAAGTGAAGTGGGTTATTAAAAGGTACTTAATCAAGTAGAGACCTAGAGTTTTGAGGCAGGTTTGGGATTATTTTGAAGCCCTATAAAATTTTATATTAGATTATGATTTTTGAGATATGATTCGATACAAAAACTTGAGAAATGGTATAGTAATTTTTTATAAAATAATAATATTGATTACACTATTGCTTGCCATTCACATTTGTCCATTTTTATTCTTCTATCGCACCAAAATCTTATTATTAATTCCAAGATTTATGTTATTTTATATGAGATTAATATCAAAAATAGTACTTGAATTTTTGTAAAAAGTTCAATATTAAAGTTTAATTTTGAATAATTTAGTACCCCAAGTAAGTTTTCATATATATTTTTCCTATCTAATTGAACTTATTTCATGTAAGAAAAATATATATGAAAACTTACTTCATATACCAAATTGTTTAAAACCTAACTTTAGATAGAAAAATTATATGTGAAAACACATTTTATATATCAAATTGTTCAAAACCCAATTTCAAATACGTAATTGAAGTTTTTGCGAAAGTTTAGATACCATTTTTTACATTATCCCTAACATTTATAATTAAAGGAACGAGACTCATACACACACACATATATATGTACAAATTCCCCAATGTAGATAGATAAAAATTGATACACTTGGAAAAAAAATGTAGATTACTAATATGGTTGCATATTCATAGTACCTGTGGTAATATGTTGATCATTTCTTTTTTCTTTTTTTTTTTAGGAAAACTATCTTTTTAATCAATAATGTTTCATCATTTTTCTATTTGAGTCATAATCTTTTATTTATTATTTTTTTTACTTTAGTCTTCAACATTTGTAAAAGTTAACAAGCGTGTTATTTTCTTAACACCATTAACTTTTCCATTAATTTTTGAATAAGTGGCGCATTTTGATTGGTAAAAAATCTATTAACTTAAAAAAATAATATAAATAAATTAAGATAACTTAAAAAAATAATTAAATATAATAAAAATGAAACTTTTTAAATAAAAAAATAAAGTGGACATAATTTCAAAGGGTATGACAAAAAATTATTTTTTATATTTACTAGACCTTCGTTTTTTACGTATTGTAGAATTGCATAAATAATAAAAAAAAAAACCATGATGAAATTTGGGTGTTTGCTATTAATTAAATGTGATCCGGTTTTGTGAAATGTTTTGTTTGGATAAAAATTGGTCGTTATGATGAATTTAAGTAACTAAATGAGGTTTTAATGTAATATATACACGCAAAATATCAAGAATGATGACTACGTTGCCAATAGTTGTTACAACAAGAATCTAAAATTTATTTGACAGAAGCCGAGATATTTATTAGATTTACTTATTAAAACATATAATTTTCTAATGATAATAAAAGAAAGTCTAATAAATATAAAAGAAATAATTTTTTTCATATCCTTTCAAATATTTCCTACTTAATTTTTTTATTTAAAAAATTTTTGGTTTTTTATTATATTTTATTATTTTTCAAAAATTATCTTAGTTTATTTATATTATTTTTAAAATAATTAATAATATTTTACCAATCAAAATACTCTACTTATCTAAAATGAACGCCGAACGGTGTTAAAAAAATGACTGGTTCATTAACTTTTGCAAACTTTGAGGACTCAAATAAGAAAAAAAAAAATTAAGACTCAAATAGAAAAATGACTAAAAATATACTTTTTTTTCTTTTTCTTTTTTTAACCAGTTGGAGTGGGTCACAGGTTTGGAAAATTAATATCAGGTAGGTCATTGGTTATGGGAAATCCTACAAAGGTGCCAAAGTAGGTCAAGTTTTATATAATCTCTTCTAAAGTCGCCTGGTTATCTTAAATTCCCCACAATGCAGTGATTGAATAGTTATTTAGATTTAAGAAATAAATAAATGATAAGGAAAGAAAGTAGTTACTTGGAAATCTACAGCAAGGAATAATTGTAATATAAAAAATATACAAGTGTTACCAAGCACAAATAAAAGAAGAATACGGTTTTAAATAGTAAGAACAACATAGTGATGGACTTGCTAAATGATTTTTTTGTGAATAGAGATTTCATTTTGAAATTAATTACTAAAATAGGACAAACCAAATTTAATTATAGAACCAAACTCGCATTTAAGTCATATGTTTTTAATTTTAATATGTTGAGCTTGTTAATTTAGTAATTTTTTAACGATGTCTAGAGTGATCTTTTACTTTCTTCTTTTTTTTTTCCTTTTTTTTATCATTACAACTGGGAGAGGGTGTTCGAACTTGTGACCTCTCAGTTAAGAGACTAAAGAAATACTATTAAACTACAATGTCATTGTAAAGACCCGGGCTCAACACCTATATAAAATAGATGAATTTGAGTCCCCAACCACATATAACTTATAGTTTTATATGTAAGTTGTCCTAAAAGAACTGTTTGAAAAATTGTTTGTCTAAATTCTTTATAAGAACAAATTGGAGAACTATAGATTTTTTTTTTTTAAGTTCTAAGAAAAACATACATCATTATCATCACATACCATAAGAGATAAAACTTAAATATACATAACTAAGTATATATATTACAAACAAAGGCTAATAACAAGCCTTAATCAAAAGATATAAAAGATAAACAAAGCTCCAACATTAATACTTATTCTTCCAAAAGATAATCTATCCTAATCTATTACAAAAAGGAATCCATGTAGTCCCTGACCAACTTAATTTTCCCAACCATAAAAAAAAAAAAAAAAAAATCTTCAAAATCAGTCCCATAACCCATGCTAGCATAAAACTAATCATCTTGGGTTCCTGAAAAGATAAAATAATAAGCCAAAGGCTCAGTACACAAGTAACGAAAATAAAGGCTATTGATACACACAAGCTTAATCTATATGCATATGCAACAATCAATAGGTTATTAGACAGTCTTTAATTAATCAAACAATACTGGAGTATTCAAACTCCAGGCAACAAGGACGTTTGGGGACCTGAGTAATGATCTTGATGCTCTGGGGATTGATATAAGTTGTTCGAGGACTTATATCTCTTTGATGATATATCTGAAAATGAAAAATAGTTTCATCTAAGGTTTTCAGTTGCTTTTTCATCTTCACTTATCTTAGTCCATAACATCACCCAATTCAAGTCTCAAAACATCGAATTAAATCATGTTACTTCATCTTAAGCTTAAGTAAATGTTATACCGATATTAAAAACCCCATTGACTCTCCGTCGTACCACTTATAAAATTCATTGCATCATGACAAAAGTGGCCTAAGCGCCTAAAACTACCATGTCATTGCATCATAATAGGGTATCGCTTCCCGAACCGGATTCGATAGCATAATAGACAACCAATTCAAACTTAGTTTAAGTTTTCATAAATTACAGTAAATTTAATTATGTCTATCTTGGGTAAGAAACAAGCATGTTGATGCATACCTGAAATAGTTTGGGAACTAATAGGGGTAGCCGAGTGAAGATCTATCACTGTACAAAGAAATTATTACAATTCTAACTTAGTTCAAGCACAAACTAAACTAATTTCAATCATAATCAATCAAAGAAATTCAAATAAATTATCATAAGATTATAACATAGCATTTACACTACATATAACATCATACAATACTCAAAAAATTTTCAAATGATCATATATCTATCTCATTTTAGTCCAAAAAGATCCATTTGCCAAAGCAAATACACATAAAACAAATAAAAACAAGTTCTTAACTTTATTTGGAAAATGCAATAACTAGAAAGAAGTAAAATTTAAGCATTGATAATTTTAGAATTTGCAAAAACTTAAAACATAAAAGTTGTAGATCTCTTTTTAATATTCCTATAACAACTTGAATCACCTCAATCGGAGGTCGGATGAAAAAGTTATGGCTAATTTACAAAACAGTGTTGCAATAGGGAAGAATTAGAAATCGCAACTACAGGGCCGTTTGGGAGGCCGTTTCAACTCAGGGAAAATGAGATTTTTGATCCGAAAGTGCAACACCCCTCCCAAGTAGGCTGTTTCCAAAGCCGTTTGCTCTAAACACCCCTCCAAATGGGGCCGTTTTGACAGGTATGTGATAGTTTTTATACTTCCCCTATTTTGAACATAAATTTTTACAAAATTTAACACTTTTAACTTCAACCAAAACACAATATCAACATACATGCATTTTATTAACTTCAAACATGAATTTAATTCACTTTCAACTCATCAAACAAGTCAAACATCAAGCTAAACTCATTTCATTATATTAGCACATTTGCTTCACATAACCTAAGTCTTGAACATCCAAAACTCATGCACCAAGTTACTATTTAACTTCCAAATTCATATACAATATATACTACAAGCTCCTTTAGCAACTTATCACTACTCAAACTATCATCAAAGCATAGAAATCATGCTATCACAATTTAGCGTATAAATCCTACTCTAATAAAAGCACAACTTCAAGTATACATAAAACAAGAGAAACACACTTACCATAAGAACTTTATGCCTTGGTTTAGGAGTCTTGTTGCAAGCCTTTGAGGGTTTAATTTGTGAAAGATGAAGGGTCTAATTATATATGGCCATGGGAGAGAAAAACTGGGGTTTTGAAGCTTTTTAAAGGGTGTTATGTTGGTCTGAAAATTTTGGACAAATTTTGTACTTTTAGAAGTTGATATTTATCCATTTGTTTAGTGGTTACCAAATTAAGGTCTTTAATTGGCTTGTGAAAAAAATATTTCAGAACGTAAAGTCTCTTTGATTCGTGAAGAAAGCTTACATATATATAGCATTACAGTCCTGTGAATCAGGAATAAATTTAGTATCTATAAAGGAAAGAAAATCTCTACTTGTGAATCAGGAATAAATTTAGCATCTATAAAGGAAAGAAAATCTCTACCTAATTAAGAAAATATTTTTTCTTGCTCTACAAG
Source organism: Combretum micranthum (assembly GCA_024138025.1). Taxonomy (NCBI): domain Eukaryota; kingdom Viridiplantae; phylum Streptophyta; class Magnoliopsida; order Myrtales; family Combretaceae; genus Combretum; species Combretum micranthum. The sequence goes on from JAMXBD010001086.1 coordinate 211,080, forward strand.
ACTATACAGCTAATATGCAGAGATTTATTTCCTATTATAAGACTATACAGCTAATATACAAAGATTTATTTCCTATTACCCCCCTCAAGTTGGAGCATGAAGATTAAGAATGCCCAACTTGCAAAGAAGATGTTCAAAGTGACGACCACCCAATGCTTTTGTGAAGATATCAGCTAATTGAGAACCAGTGGGAGTATACATTGGTCGAATAACGCCACAATGAACTGCATCACGAACAAAATGACAGTCAATCTCAATATGTTTGGTGCGTTCATGGAATACTGGATTTGAGGCAATATGCAAGGCTGCCTGACTGTCACAATATAAGTGTACAGGTGCTGAATAATATACACCAAGATCAAGTAACAAACTTTGCAACCATTTTAATTCACAAGTAGTCATAGCCATAGAACGATATTCTGCTTCAGCTGATGACCGAGAGACAGTCTGTTGCTTCTTGGTCTTCCAGGAAATGGGAGAACCACCAAGTTGAATATACCAGCCTGTCAAAGAACGACGAGTGAGAGGACAACTCGCCCAATCAGAGTCACACCAAGCAGAAAGATGCAGATTATTCTGTGACCGTAGCAATATACCTTGACCAGGTTTCCCTTTCAAGTAACGAACTACTCTCAAGGCTGCCTCCCAATGTTCTTTGCGGGGTTGCTGCATGAACTGAGCCAACACATGCACACAATAGGATAATTCAGGTCGGGTGACCGAAAGATAAATAAGTCGACCCACCAACCGCCTATAACTTTCTGGTTTAGACAAAAAATCCCCTTTTGCCATTGCCAAATTATGATTTTGTTCCATGGGGAAAGAAACTGGTTTAGCACCAAGTAAACCTGCTTCGGAAACAATATCCAAGGCATATTTCCGTTGACACAAATAAATTCCTTTAGAACTACGTGCAACTTCAATGCCCAAAAAATACTTCAAGACTCCCAAATCCTTCATATGAAAACAACTACTCAAATATTGTTTAAATATTTGTATAGCTGAGTGTTCGTTGCCTGACACAATAATGTCGTCAACATAAACAAGAACATTGATTTGCACTTTGTTTCGTTGCAAAGTGAAGAGAGAGTAATCAGAATAAGATTGCCTGAAACCATATTTCTTTAAAGCAGAAGCTAATTTCGCAAACCAACATCGAGGAGCCTGTCGTAGCCCGTACAAAGATTTCTTCAAATGACACACCATTCCTGGTTTGTGAGCATAAAAACCAGGAGGCATGCGCATGTACACCTCTTCTTGCAAGTCCCCATGTAAAAATGCATTTTGCACATCCATCTGATGAAGTTCCCAATTTTTAGCTGCAGCAACTGTAAGAAAAGTACGGACAGTGGTCATTTTTGCCACAGGTGCAAATGTCTCATTGTAATCTATTCCTTCAACTTGCCTATTTCCCAGAACAACTAATCGAGCCTTGTAACGTTCAATTGTTCCATCTGCATTATACTTTATGCGAAACACCCATTTGCATCCTATTGCTTGCTTTCCCGGTGGTAATTTCTTTACTGTCCACGTTTTATTGTCTTCCAAGGCTTGTATTTCCTTTGCCATAGCATCTCTCCATTGTTTATCTTTGATAGCTTCAGCAAAAGAATTAGGTTCAACTCCTGTAGTAATTGCTGCCAAGAAAGCACGGTGACACAAAGAAAATTTATCACAGTTCACATAATGTGTAAGAGGATAAGGACTACCTGAGGAATGCTGATTATCAAGTGATTTTGCAGAGGGGCTCATTACTTTCACAGTATGTAAGACAAAATCCCTTAACAAAACATTGTCACGTTTTTCCCTGTGACCACGGCCAAGCATCTCTTCGGGTTGCAAATCTTGACTTGTTTCAGTTTCAGTCGTACCCCCCCTGGCTGTAGTCATATCTTGATCTTGCTCATTGTTGGACTCAATTACTTCTTGATCTGTTCTATCATTGTTCTTTTGTTCAGGCATTTTATTGAAGAAATCCAATTCTTCTTCAGTCAAAAGATTATCATTTGTATTGTTAGTCATTCTTGGTTCATCATCAGATTTTTGTATATAGGGAAACTGATTTTCTACAAAAATCACATCTCGAGAGACAAACAAGTCACCTGTTTCAACATCATACAAAGTCCATCCTTTCTTTCCAAAAGGATATCCAGCAAATACGCATTTGCGGCTTCTACTAGCAAATTTATCTCCTTCTCGTCGTTGATTATGAGCATAAGCCAAGCAGCCAAATACTCGAATATTTCCATATGATGGAGCTTGACCATACAATAATTCATAAGGCGTTTTTCCTTTTAACAACATCGATGGAGTCCTATTAATTAAATAGGCGGCAGTCAACACACATTCTCCCCAAAATTCAATAGGCAAGTTTGCCTGAAAACGAAGAGCACGAGCTACATTAAGTATGTGTCGGTGTTTTCGTTCTACTCTTCCATTTTGTTGAGGCGTCCCAACACAACTTGTTTGGTGCATTATACCATTTTTTGCAAAGTACTCATGTAAACAAGTAAATTCAGTTCCATTGTCACTACGCACTATTTTCACATTTCCATTGAACTGTCTTTGTATCAATGCAAAAAAATTGTGAAGAGACTGCCTCACCTCAGATTTATTTTGTAACAAATAAACCCACACACTTCTTGAAAAATCATCAACTATCGTCAAGAAATAATGTGCACCACAAAAAGTTGGAGTTTTATAAGGACCCCATAAATCACAATGTATCATTTCAAAAATGCTAGAAGCTTTGCTATTACTAGATAAAAACTCTCCTCTAATCTGTTTTGCTCGAAAACAAATTTCACAACTATCACACTTATCACTACTAACATCAACAACAGGTAACAAACTAACAATCTTATTGGAAGGATGACCCATCCTCTGATGCCAAATTCCGAAGCTGTCATTTCGCACCTTTTTCAAAGCCATAGCACTCTTCATTCCTCCAATTTGCTTGAAGTAATAGAGCCCCTCATGCTTCTCACCCACACCAATCAGCATCCTCGAATTGTGGTCCTGCATTACACAAAATTTATCAGTGAATAGAACTGTGCAATTCATTTCCTTAGTCATTTGTGATACAGAAATCAAGTTACACTTCAAATCAGGAACATATAAAACTTTATTCAATTTTAAATGTTTATTCAACATCACAACTCCTTCTTTCTTCACCATAATCTCCTTTCCATCTGGCAATCCAACCGGTACAGAATGAGCATCTTTCACATAATTCATCAATTCAAGACTTCCAGTCATATGGTGAGAAGCTCCGCTATCAATTATCCATTTTATGGTGTTACACGTACCATTCAATCTTCCTTGATTTCCATCTTTTTGTGCATTCAAAAGATTGATCAACGTGTTCCATTGCTCACCACTCAGTCCACTCAATCCTCCTTTTTCTGCATCAGTTGCATCATTACTCTGTCCTGGCGTACATGTTGCATTAGCTCGAATTGATCCACCACGTCCCCTACCAGCTGGGTTTGCGGTCTGTTTTGATCCTCCCTGTCCACGACGTCGCTGCCTTTTGGCCTATCTCCCCACCAATCTGGATAACCAACAAGTTGGAAACATGACTCAGCATTGTGGCCCGTTTTGTTACAGTTGGTGCAGACTATGGACTTATTTTCAGTTCGTCCTTTTGATGTCGAGCCTGTTTGGACTGCGAAGGCCATGTGCTCCCTTCGTTGTTCCTTTCCACGAGTTATATTGCGAACCCGTTCTTCTTGAACCACCATAGCATATGCTCGATTCAGATTCGGCAATGGTTCAGTACTCAAAATGTTAGAACGTATTGTTCCATAAATTGAGTCATCTAATCCCATTAAGAATTGATGCAGCCTTTCTTCCTCTCGTTTCTTATCCAATTCTGCAGCGATATTACAATTGCAGTTCCCACATCTGCACACTGGGTTCTGCTCATAGTTTGCCAATTCTTCCCATATCATCTTTAATCTTCCATAATAGTTCACTATTGTCATTCCTTGCTGTTTGCATTCTACCAACTCAGTTTTGAGCTGATGAATACGTGGTCCATTCCCTACAGAAAATCGTTCTTTAATGTCATCCCAAAGATCTTTTGCGATTTCCATATATGAGATGGTTGATCGCAAACTTGGTTCTATTGTGTTTAACATCCATGAAACCAACATGGAGTTAACAGTCCACCAATCTTCCATCTCTGAAGAATCTTGTGTAGGCTGTTTTATAGCACCATCAATGAATCCATATTTCTTTTTGGCTCTGAGCGCCGTTCTTATCGCTCGTGCCCATTCTTCATAGTTCTCTCCTTTCAGCTGAACCTGTGTAATGATATTTCCTGGGTTATCATTTGGTGAAAGAAAATACGGAGACATCATCAATCTGGTTGAGACATCATGCGCCACGCCCCCCCCATCACCACTCCCGTCCCCACTCATTGCTCTGATACCATGAAAAAAATATTTCAGAACGTAAAGTATCTTATTCATGAAGAAAGCTTACATATATATAGCATTACAGTCCTGTGAATCAGGAATAAATTTAGCATCTATAAAGGAAAGAAAATCTACCTGTGAATCAGGAATAAATAGCATCTATAAAGGAAAGAAAATCTCTACCTAATTAAGAAAATATATTTTTCTTGCTCTACAAGACTATACAGCTAATATGCAGAGATTTATTTCCTATTATAAACTATACAGCTAATATACAAAGATTTATTTCCTATTAGCTTGGCTTTGGCTAATTAATGAGCTTGCTTTTTTGGCCAATTAAAGGTGGGTCTTGAGCTTTATTTTGTAACTAAAATTTCTACTAAGTGTAAGCTTGTTTACATGTATAATTTAACTTGTTCTAATCATATTTCATACATTCTACTGCACTTAAAAATTTATGAACTCAATATTTAATCATTTAAGATATTTAATTATTTTAATACAACAACACAACTCATATTTCATGCATCAACATGAATTACATTCATCACACTTCAAAATCATATATAATTTCAATAACACATTCATAAAATATAAATTGGGAAATTCATGGCTATTTAAGTCATTAGCGTGACCATTTACTCCCAGTAGACGTATAAAAAACAGATTGTCATTTACTCCCCATTATTATAACGCCATGACTGTTTGCTGACGTGGCATACCAGCAATATTTACTCATCCTCTTATACTTACAGGCTAAAGTTGTAATTTATTTGTTTCTTTTAATTTTTTATCTTTCCTTTTCTTCGTATTTTTATTGCCAGGTGCAGAGCTTCTATAAAAAAAAAATTCAGTTTAGAGTTTTTAGTAAAACAATTAGATAAATAAGGTTAAATTAAAAATAATTAACAATATACTGCTTCAAAATCGCGACTTATACACGGGATATGTAAAAAATATATAACCTTATATATATATCGTGTTTGATATTCACGGTATGTACGTGAATAGCAAAAAAAAAAAAAGACATGTAAACAGTGAAAACAAAACCAGTTATAGAGGAAAAAAGAAAAGCAAAAACAGACAAGAGAAAGGGAGAGAGGACAATGATGTGACAAGAGAGAAAAGTGTGCCAGAAGAAAGAAGGTTTGAAATTTCTGTAATGAAATATCGTGATATATATACAAAAATATTATATCCCGTTTTATTTTCGTGATATAGCAACGATATCCAAACTTTGTATCCTATTTTATTCTCACGATTTATGTATAAATTAATATATCTTGATTTACAGACGCGATATTACAACCGTATATTGGTAATTACTTTTATCCGACTTCTATATTGATAATTTTATTTTTTTTAGAAACGGTAGACATGTGATCTACTCGCTTCTATTCCATACATGCTTGATCAAACAACAATAACTATGATGCGCCAGCAAACAGCAATTGCACTCAAATTGAAAGTGAATATATCATGTTAAGTTACTCTTTGTAGTAATTTCTTTTTCCTTGTTTGTACATCTAATCATTAATTTTAATAAAATTGTTCATTAGTTTTATTTAATGATTCATATTTATACTAATTATTAAAATAATTAAAAAATAAATTATTATATTTATTTTAAGATAATATTATTAAATGAATTGTTGGATTGATGAAATGTAAAAGTTCCCTTGGAATCAAATATATTCTCCATTATGTTTGTCCACTACGAAATTACCAACAAGTTAAAAAAATTGAAAGGAAATAAATGAAAATGTTTTGTAAAATTTTAAATAAAAGTAGGAAATTCTAGAAATGAAAATGAATCAAAAAAACATTTCTATTATTAATTTTGCTTTATTTCTCTTCACTTTTGAAAAGAAAACGCTTACAATGAGTGGAAATGTTGTTAAATTATTAAAATACACCTAAAGGAAAAGTAAGATTATTGTGACATGTCAAATATCTTGTTTCTCTTAATTTCCTTTTCTCTTGACCCCTTTTTCCTTGATCAAATAGCATGAAAAGGAAAATTTTTACTGGTTTTCCACTCATTTCCATCCAATGGTTCTGGATAACAAATAGAGACTCAATTTTCTTTCTTTTTCCTTCCATTCTTTCCTTTTTTGTCCACTTTCATTGATTTGTAGTCTTCTTAAAATTGCCAAACATTTATGAACAAATGATCAGATTAAGATGTGATATAACTTGCTAAAACAAATGTAATGCTTGGTTTGGAACTTCCTTTAATCATCATCACCTCCCCGCTATCATTAACATTACCATATTTACTACATTAGCATACCATCTTCACCATACTACCATTACCACCACTATTACCACCATTATCATCTTTATAACCATTATCATTATTGTTGCTTCCATTAGAATTGTACCACTACATTTACTATACCACCATTAATGCAAAGCTAGTGTCAAGTAATGATTATTATCACTACAATATTTCCATTATGCCACCATCATTGCTCATGCCATAACCACCTTCACTACTAAACTTATACACCACCACTATCACTTCTAAATTATAATGTGAAACTCCATAAATTTATAATAATAAAATATAAATAAAGTCAAATTAAGGATTATTTAATTATAAATTACGTAATAAAATAACAAAACACTAATAACTTAAACCTTTAATGAATAAATTATAGTTTATGATAATGGATATTAAAGCTAAAATATAAAAGTTTTAAATTAAAGATTCTAAGTGTTCTATAGTGTTTAGAATATTTAATATAATAGGTACGTAAGTTTTTGTCCAAAAATATTATCCAACTTATATTTATCATACGTGTTAAGTAGACACGAGAAATAAAATTATTCAATAAGTTTCAAAATTTCCTTCGTCCCCATGTAAATTCCTCTCCAAGTGAACATAATTATATATATCCTCTCCACGCGCGCCCACCCCCCCTCTTTCGGCATTCCATTTTTTTTCTTTCTCTTTTCTTTTCTTTCTTTTCTCTCTTCTTTTCTTCTTCCTTCTTCATAAACAAAAAAAAAATAATAAAAACTTAAAAGCTTGCATCTCTCTCATACTTTAACAATTTTTAATTTCAAAAGTTGCATTGTGATCATAGTAAAGTGCTCTTTAATTTAAGATTTGACTTGGTAAGGTTTTATTCAACTCTAAGTTATGCTTATACGTTTGCGAAATTATAAAACTATCATAATTCTTAAAATTTTTATGTAAACGTTCAATTATAAATTATATATTTTAGTTTGTTAACTTAGGAAAATATTTTTCATTCATATTTTAGGTAAAAACTTTGACTACCAAAATCAACTATATGATTATTTCAATTAAATGCAATGGGACCAAGATGAGTGGGAAATTCGTTGATTGTTGATATGTTTGAGTGTAATAATTTAATTATTGGTACTTGTTAAATATCACATGTGGCATTTAGAATATTATTTGAAATTTATAAATATATATATGTTATGTTTTTAGTTATGATATGTTAAAACGAGGAAATATACATATATTTACATGTATATGTACTTCTAATGATATAAAATTATACTATGGTAGCATGTGTATTCCGTGCTTTGCCTACTTGATATTACATTTTACTTATCAAAAGGATAAAAATATTTATTTGGTATATAATACTTATTGTATCAGAATCATTACAAATATTACTTATTGTAATGCATTAGTTATAAAGAGTTATGATGGAATTTCATTGAAGATTTGTAACAAAAAATTATGATTATTGACTTGTCCTTGACTTTGCATTAAAATTGTAATACGAATTTATTTATTTGTTGAAGTATGCACTCTTGTATACTATGTGTGTTGTTTGAATTATATTCTAGTTGATCACCCTTAAACCTATTAACTAATATCGGGATATAATAAAACTTGACATGCATAACACGATGTCTTGCATCATTTAATGCCATCACTATCACATGATAAATAAAGAGGAAATTTAAGCTACTCTGGACTATAATTAAGGTATTAAAAAAATTATTTTTGGATATAAGTTTTATCAAAATCTCTTTATAAGAATTTTTAAGTATCCTATTTTGGTAATATGAACTAAAAAGATTTGAGAAAGTCAAGTATTATCAAAGTCTTGAACTATTTATTGTTGTGGATTGATTGTGAGTTTTATGGACTCAAGGTTGTATTTAAGGTACCTTAAGTTGCTCAAGATTGCGTTTAAGGTATCTTTTGCCTACTTCAGATTGAATTTAAGGTATATGAGGTATTAAGAGAACTATTTTGGACATTCCATCTTAAGATTGCATTTAAGGTATCTTAAGCAGGGTTACATTTAAGGTACCTTAGAATTTACGAGATAAGAAAAATTGATTGGACACCTGGACATTGATGGAACTACTAATTCCCTAATCCAGGTCGGGAGGGAGGAGGTTGGTGTTGGGTGGGGTTAACCCTAAACTTCACATTAGGTACTGGAAGACTGCATATGGTATTTACATTGCATACGCTTGTTTATGTATAGCATATGATTGATAACTTGTTTATGCTTGATGTAGTAATGAGAATATTGCACTCTTATCTCATTAAGTCATGGTTTTGCTTACCCCCTAAAAGACTGTGTTGCAAGTAACCTCATAAGAACCGTATGGGATAAGGTTGATGTGAATGAGAGATATTTAACTCCAAGACAGTTTTTGCCAAAGCCTAAAAGGCTAAGTAATAGTATTGCTTGGTATGGGATACTGACTCTCTATGGTTCTTCTGGTCTGTGGGAAGTCGAGTTTCCATAGTTATTTACATATTATAAAGTGTATATGTATAATTTGATTTGTTAAAATAATTAAATATTATATAGAGTCTTGTGATATTTGACTGATGAGACAGCTCTCATATAACAGGTACACAAGTTCTATGACAACCTTTAGTGTTTTCCACTAAGCTCCCTTTGGGATCGTTACATATATTGCTACTACTATCACCACATATTCATTGCTAGTACTAATGTCACAATTATTGTAGTCTCTATATTACCAACACCTCCACTATTTACATCATCATCTCCATTGTCACTCTCATGCAACCATCACGCTATGCCACTATCATTAATGGTACTACAAAGGTAGTGAGGAATCAACAATCTTGGTGGTATCCATGATGGTGGTGGTGGTGGTATAACATTGATGGAAGGAAAAAGTATAGTTAAAATAAATATAGAATAGGAAAATAACATAACTATTGGGATTGTTAATCTAATGTGACGTGTATTCATAAAAAGAAACATACAACACAATATAATCTCGTGATGTACTCAACACATCAACCATAGTATAGTAATCTTATATCAAACTGTTTTCCTTGTGTTAAATTGATGTTATCCTCCTTATTACATGTTGTATTTATAACTAAATAACATTAAAGTTTATTACAATTCTAATCTTTGAAAGTTTATACTTTTGAGACTAAAGAATATAACATTGCTTTAGGTCTAAACTAAGGAGTTTGTCTTACGATGCATAATAATTCCCTACCAAACTTAGGCTTATGTATTTAAAGACATAACTCTTTTTAAGATCTCTTCAAACAGATTACCAACCTCACCATAACCCCTTTTCTTATTGATGATCGATTTCTACCAATTAAAAATCTCAAGCCAATTCTATTTTACGATTACTTTTAAGGCAAGTATATCTATCAAAGCTATAATATAGAAATTAAGTCCAAGTATCTTTTCTTAGGGAGGAGACTAAGATACTTAAAACTAACCTCAAATGCTTTTCATGTTCTTCTTTACATTTTGAATATATTGAGATGTTGTCTATAGATACTATTATAAACTTATTAGAATATTCTTTAAAGATTCTTTTCATTTAATCCATGAAAGCTATTGGGGCATTGGTAAGCCATAAGGGCATTGCAAGGAATTCATAATTCCCATATCTAGTTTTGAGAAGTTTTCTTTTGACTATTCTCCTATTGATCCTTAGTTAATAGTAACCTAACCTCAAAATCTATCTTTAGAAACACTTATGCCCTACCAATTGATCAAATAAGCCATCAATTCTAGGTAAGCAGTACTTGTTTTTTTATAGTTACTAGATCCAATGCTTGGTAGTTAATACATAACCACATACTATTGTCTTTTTTCTTAACAAACAATAAATGCAGCTTCGAATGGTGAGACTTAGTCTGATGAGCCCCTTCTCTAGTAATTCTGTAATTGATTCTTTAACTCTACCAATTTTGTGGGAGCCATCCAATATAGGCTTTAGACATGACTGTTGTTCCTAATATCAAATTAATAAAGAACACTACCTCTTTGTCTAATGGTAAACTAGGTAGGTTGTCTAGAAAGACATCTCGATATTCACACATTATTGATGCCTGTGATACATCTACAGTTGGCTTCTCCTCTACATTCAAGGCTGTACTAATACTATACACTTCCCTATAACTTGTAAATAAGGTGAGTTAGAAGTCTTTGAGTATTTATCCTGTAATTGAAGATATTAGCTTGTAACTTAAACTAAGCTACTAAATTGTGCAAGTCAATTATACCATGATACTTAAACATTCAATCCATTTCTAACGTTACATCAAAATCTTGCATCTCAAGAATTATTAATTTAGCTTGTAAGTTTCTTCCTTCATTCTCCATATCTACATTTTGGTAAATCTAATTTAGCATTCTCTTGAATCATAAAGGTACACTTATAACCAAACTCGTATCTAAAGGTACAAGGCAAGCATCACACACATGCATAAATGTCTTAGACATGCAGGAAAGGGTGGCACTAATATCAAATAAAACATAGGTACTATGTAAGAAGACTATGAGCATAAATACAATAGTTTCTTCATTAGATATATCTAGGTGTTGGAGGGCATAAACACATGCTGGTGTCATTTGCCTCTATATACCAGTTCGTTGTCATCCAATTTGAATAACTTGAGACATTTATCCATTGGTTTCCTTATAGTCAGCTACTCTATGGCCCTTTGCTTATACTTGAAGCTAGATACTAAAGGAAGGGATTTCTCTATGCATATCTTGCTACTGTGACTAATTTTTCCATATGAAAAGAAGTACTCTTAGGCCACTTGTGTTTCTTCAAGTGTGAAAGCTAAAACATCTAACGAATTTCCTCCTGAAGCTATGACTACAGGTCTGGTTTGGATGGTAAATTGCTTCTTGCCAACTATATTTGAGTCTTTCATGTCTCATAATCCCTTATCTCTTCACCTTCTTTAATAAATTTAGTCTTGTTAACCCCCTCTTAGTTCCTCGATGTCCTATAATAATTATGTCAAACTTTTTTATGTTAATTTTTTAATTATAAAATACACATTTGTGAAGAATCATCAATGGATACAAAAGGAGCTTTTTATAGCATTTGATGGAAGACTTAAACAAAAAATTTTAAAAAGCGAATACCTCAAATAGAAAAATAATAAACGGCACAAAAACTTAAATATAAAAGTTGCAATGTGGAAGACTCAAATTGCAAATAAATAAAGGTGGCAAACAATTTTTTTTCTTTTTTTATTCTTATTCCCCTATTATACCTTTTTCATCTATAAAAAGACCAGTATATGATGGAGATCATATGGCATCAAACCTAGAGGCAACTAAGTCCAATTTCAATAATCCATTTCAAGGAATTGAGGTCCAATGACAAAAGCACGAGTCAAGTGAATGAAGGAAGCCTTACATGGATTGATCATGGAAATTCAAGAGAAAGAAGCTATCCAATAAGATTCTAACACATCTCCTAAACCAATTAATATTTTACATAGAAGCGAAGATAAAATAGTTTGGGACACGGAAGATTAAAGCCTTTTCAAAGTGTTGGAGCTTCAAGTAACACACTACATGTTGGGAGCAGCTTATGCTACTAGCCTTTAAGATGTAAGCTACCAGCCTTTAATTGGAGATACACTGCCGGCATTACTTGTAGGCTTAGGGTTGTTTTATTTCGGATTTTTCATGTTTTCCTTTTTTTGTTGCTTATTTTTGAGGCTATTAGATGAGCTTATATAAACCTATTGGATGTAACTTTTCATAACATCTTTGGTATCAATTAAAATTCGAAAGTTAATTTCTCTTTGGTTCTTTGAAAGAACTCTTTGAACTTATGAAGATATCCCGTGGTGTTCATCAAGACTTATCGATCAGAGTTTTATTGCCCATTGTAGCGTCCTCTTTATACAAAGTTCTTGCTTTGTTAAGCAACAGGTCGTGGTTCTTCCATACAATTCTTAAATAATCTTAGGTTATTTTCCAGATTAAATATCGGGTTTTGTCACAGGTCGACGTGGTTCATATCATTTGGTATCAAAGCTAAGGTTTTCTAAGAATCTATAATCTAGTTCGATTAGAAGGAGGTATATTAAAATCCTAACTCAAGTCGTTCATATCTTTAATTTTCTTTTATTAGTTTTGAATTGTTTGATCTAATTCCTTTAGTGTCTTTACTATAAAAAATAAAAATTAATTCTGATGTGTTGGATTGGGATTCTTGTGAAATCCATGGTTTTTTTTTTTAGGTGTAGGCTTTGATTAAAAAAAATGAGTGAAATACGAGTAAATCCAAATCTGTTGAGGGACAATGTTGATGAGGTCCCGTGTGATCATATTTTTCATACAAGATGCCATGTGAATAATAAAGTATGCAACTTGATTATTAATAGTGGAGTTGTACAAACATTGCTAGTACTATGTTGGTGGACAAGTTGAATTTGAAAATCTTGAAGCATCAAACACCATAAAAAGTACAATGGTCAAATGAGTGTGGAGAAGTTGAGGTGACTAAGCAGGTTCTGATTGCTTTTTTCCGTTGGAAATTACCATGATTAAGTATTATGTGATGTGGTACTAATGCAAACTAGTCATATTCTTTTGGGGCAATCATGGTAGTTTGATAGGAGAGCCAAGTATGATGGATGAAAAATCACTATTATTTTGTTCCAAATAAAAGGCTTATGATTTTAACACTCCTCAAAACATGGGAAGCTTGTGAGGATCAGATAAGGATAATGAGAGAATTTCAAGAAAGATAAAAAGGAAAGAGTGCTCAAGAAAAGAACGAGTGTGTTAAAAAGAATGAGAGTGAAAAAAAGAGTGAGAGTGTGAAAAAGAGTGACAAAAATACACTGGTAAGCATTGAAGGGAAATACTTAGCGAAGGATATGGGAGTGAGTGATATTGCTGAAAAAATTGAGATTAAGAGTACCATGATGGCAAGACAGCAATCACTTGTACTTATGTACAAGATGTTTATTTCTCTATTCCAAATAAACCAACATATAGATGTAATCCAAAAGATTCCAAGAAAGGAGATTCAGAGACGAATCCTTTCAAGGAAGGAGGGAATGATGGAGATCATATGGTATCAAACCTAAAGCCAACCAAGTCCAAGCCCAAGTCCAAGCCTAAGCCCAATAATCATTTCAAGGAATTAGAGGTCTAATGACAAAAGCACGAGTCAAGCGAACAAAGGAAGCCTTGCATGGATTAATCGTGGAAATTCAAGGGAAAGAAGTTGTCCAACAAGATTCTAGCACATCTCCTAAACCAATTAATATGTTACATAGAAGTGGAGATAAAATAGTATGTGACGCAGAAAATTAAAACCTTTTCAAAGTGTTAAAGCTTCAAGTAACACCCTATATGTTGGGAGTAGCTTACGCCGCCGGCCTTTAATTGGAGATACACTATCGACATTACTTATAGGCTTAGGGTTGTTTTATTTTGGATTTTTTATGTTTTCCTTTTTTTTTTTTCTTAGTTTTGAGGCTATTAGATGAGCTCATATAAACCTATTGGATAAAATAACGATAAACCCAAACAATAAAATACATGTACGATATATGTACAGATAGCATATAAATGAAAATCAAACAATCTAAACAGATACACATATATCGTATGTATAATATAATTAAATAAGAAACCAATTTCCAAATAATATATTATACATAATTTAATTTATATTTACCATCCACTCATGCGTATATATATATATTTATTTTGTATATTTTACTTTTTAAACTCGTGAACTACTTGAGTTTTGCTTCAATATGACTTGAACTTAATTTTTAAAAGAATTAAGTTTGAAATAAAGTTTGTTTAACTAAATGAACAGAACAAAACTTGTTTGCCTATGCTAAACATCAATAGAAATTTTAAGTTCAGTAAAAGATTTAATTTAAGTTCGAATTGGATAATTTTGAAACGAATGATGCTAAAACCTTGGAATTTGACTAAAGTTAGCTTGCTTGCAGGCTTCAAATTGCCATACGTTCTTTCACTCTCAAATTTAGATTTATGGTGAAAAATCCTATATTGGGAAATGATGACGTTCATCATTTGCTCAAATTTTAGTAGGAAAGAAACTGAAATACAAAAGTAGTTCGTTTTAGTAAATTGGAAGGATTGATCGTATAAGTTAAAACACGCGTCCATTTGAGAACAGCCCAAACGTCCAAGTTAAGTAAGATTTTCTAGAAGGATGTAAATCCGTGACCAACCTACCGGTTCGCAAGAATGGTCACGAGACATTTAATTAAATGGTAGGATACTGAAGTTGAGATTAAGACTTGAGTTTTATCTGAAATTTTCAAATTTGAGTTCGATCAAGTTTACAGTTTAAGCTTTAATTTTTTCTGAAGTAATATTAAACATATTTGAAATGATTCAATTAAAAATTAAATTTGTTTAAACTCAATTTATTTAAATGAATTTGTTTATTAAATTAATATTTAACATTTGAAATTTAACTCGAACTTATATTAATTTGAGTTTACAACGTTTTAAGTAATATTCACAGTTTAGGCAAATGTTAATTTGAGTTTACAACGTTTTAAGTAATTAAAAAGATGTCATAATATTTAGAGAGTAAGTTCATTTTATGTCATAATGTTTGGGGTAACTAAGAAAAGGTCTAGGTCAATCGAGGTCATTGTTTGCATGTGTCACCTAAGTTTTAATTTTAAATATTTTTTCAGTTGATATGTGAATGATAACCTCAAATTACCCACTTCTTTAAACATTATAACCTCGTTTTAACCACACGAATCGTTATAACCCAAACGAACTTATCTCTGAATGTTGGTTTTTTTTTTTTTTTTTTGCCAAGAATGTTGTTTACTTAAACTTGATTCGATTCCTGAATTACTAAACTAAACATTAAAAATGGAGCTTGACTTAATAAATTATTTGATAACTTTGGACTTGTCTCATCTATTTTCTAATAAAATCAAATAACTCTTGCATCTTTCTTGTTGCAAAGAAAATGAATATTGCATTGAGTTAAGGAAATAATAGCACGTTTGGTTAATTGAATGGAATTGATATTTTATCTTTATTATTGTGGAACATTCATTCCTTTATTTGATTTACAAAAAATTCTACAAAAGAATATATATTTCATGTAAAGCGAAATAGATAAAGAATTTTTATTTTTTTTCTTTGTTGGACGAATAGTTATTTTCGATCAAAAAGTATATTCTGTTCCGAAAATACTCTTAATAATAAAATAAAAAATTATAATTTCTTTCCACTTTATTCCATTCTAATGTACCAAATGTGTCGTAAAAGTAATATAAAAAAATTATAAGATGGAATTAGAATGAAAGTAATTATATAAATAGATAACTTGAAGTTACCTCTTCAAGAGATAAAGACTAAAATACAAGGACAAATTTAGTGAAAATATAATAAACCCATCTCTGAAAAAGAAAAGTTGATTATGATTATGTTAATCTAGTCTCTAAAGAGAGAAGGCTATCACAATTTTACCGTGCTCGTCTCTCAAAAGTTCACTATGCTTTTCGAAACTTTGTCAAACCTGTCTCTTTACTTGCAACTTTTTGCGGCAGCTGAAAAAAAATAAATAAAGTTCATTTCTTTAAAAAAAAAAAAAAAACGAAGTTCTTGTGGTGTTTATACTTTACAGTTGATGAAGAGTTGAGTTTTTTTTCTTTTTCTCTCGTTATAATAGAGAGAGATTCCAACTTGATATCTCTCACTTAAAAAATCAAAAAGTATTATTAAGTTATAATACTATTGACTAAGAGTTTAAATTGTCTACTTTTAAAATTATTTTTATCTTTAAAATATATTCATTACAGAAAAATTCAGTTTTAAATACAAAAAATTTTATATTATAAAAATTATCATCATTAATTTTTTTTTATAAAAATAGAACTATCTTTACCAATTTCTATAGCAGAATTGCTGTTTATAAAAATCACTTCTTTTATAGTGATATATGTTTTTTTTTTTTTTTTAATTTCCGAAACCCTGTGATCAGGTGACAAGTAATTTCTCCTGTTTACGTCGACCTTAATCGGCTTAAAATAGAAGAAAGGATTGACGTCCCTCGATTTCCTCGAGTTTGTTACCAACTTCATTTGGATTAAATGTCTGACGTGGTTATTCGTAAGAAAGCAATTTAAATAAAATAGAAATAAAGGAAAAGTTGTGAATTGTGATAAAAATCATAAATAAATCAATAAAATTAAAGGTGATGTTTCACTTGGCATCTTATACATACATATATATTAGTGCATAGAACTCCGTTGGAATATTAATGGGAACGATCCCGATCATAAAATTTTTTTTAGTGCATCTGTATTATGAATGCTTAAAAATTAAATAATTAAGTAGATAGATTCTATTTAGAATTTCTAAAGAATGTAAAATTTTTTAAATAGTGATTTGTTATTTAAGGAATTAGAGCAACAAACATCTACACGTAATAATTCCAAATAATTTATCTCTAACTCTTTTAATCAATTTTAATATGAAAGCTTGCTCAAAAGTTTTAAGAATTTAATTAACTTGTTTGTATACATGATTTACATTAATGTATTATTACTATCTTGGAATGTCTAAATATACCATGATATTTGCAAAATGGAAAGGGTTAACTTCAGAAAGAAAACAACATGGGAGATTCTTTTTCATTAAAGATATGATGCTAGGTCTCGATTTATTCATATGTATTTGGCCTATATATATATAATATATATATATATATATGCAGATGGACAATTGATAAGAAGCAGGCAACCAGATATTTATATAAGAATATCGATTAGCCAATATTAAAAAATTTTAGGTTTTATACATATTAAATGGAAATTTTTCTTTCATTAGGTGCATATGTTACAAAAGCAATACTTTAACATGGGATTTATGCAAGGATGGTTATTGAGGATTACTTTTTGATTCGAAAAAATATTTAAGAAAGCAAAAAAGATGAAAATATTATTATTAAATTGATTTCTACTAAGTTCTATAAGAATTAAAAAGAAAAAGATTTAAAATACTTTAAGTAGAAGTAGGCTAATCGATAATTCCAATTGGTTGATTTTTAGTAAAGGTATTAATTAATCCATGTTAAGACAAAATCATATTTCTGTTTCCATAATATGAAATTGATAAAAATTTTAATTTTTTGCAGCGAAAATGTGAAGAATTTAATAAACATGGTTTTTATAATGTTCCATCGAATTCATAACTTGGATATGCATTATCGACTTTTAAGAAAAATTTTAAAGTAAAAGTACAGGACGAAAATAATTACATATCTTAATAACTTATTACAAATCTAAAGAAAAATAATGAATCGAGGTGAAAAAAAAATTGTAAAGAATGATTTGTCTTTCTGAGGAAAATTACAAATCTACCAGAAATAACAAATCTATGAAAAATAATAAAAAAACAAAGGCAAAACATTATTATAAGCATAATTACAAATTAGTTGTGGAATATTTGAACAAAAGGAAATATAATATTTACATATATATGAATGTCTGCATGACCGATTTAGTGAGCTGATTACTTTATGATGATGGGAAATGTGTAACTTCTCAAAACATTTACAAAACAAATGGTCATAGAGAGTTGAAGAATTAATAACCTAAGAAAATTGTGAAAAAAAAATGAGGAATAAAAACACACACACACAAAATGAAGAAAATTAAGCAAATTGCAAAATCTAAGGAAAAATGTCAAATTTGATACTGAAATTTTGGACATAAATTTTCAAGTTGTCAATTTAATATCTAGTTAAAATTTTTATGGTTATTTTTACTACTTATCTATCATCATCTGTTCTCTTTGCTAAAGTAAAAAATATAGTCTATTAGTGCTAAATAGTACTAAAAAATATAGAAAAAAAATTCAATAGGCATGCAAACCAAATGGTGTTATAAGAGTTACTAATAATGGTCGCAAAAAAATTGATTTGATATTAGATTGATCAATTTAAAGTTTAGATATCAAATTAAATTTTTGTGCAAAATTCAAGCATCATATTTGATATTTACCAAAAAATTTACAGAATAATTGAAAACCTTCAGGAAAAAAATTACAATTTCATCAAATTCTAAATATTACATCACTCTGCCGATTAGTAATAGTTAGTCTTTTGTGAACATTTAACATACATTTATATTATTATTAATGCAAAGCGACATCTCTCTTTTAATATTAATTTATTTTTTTATCTTATTCTTCTTTTGTTAATATTTTACTAATTAGCCTAAGTAACTCTCTCCATATAAAAGAAACATTGGAAATTGATAATTATTTTTCTAATGATACCTAATACCTACTCTAACTTAAAAAGAAAGAAAATCAATTTTCCTATTTTCTACTCTCTTTTTTAATTTGCCAATACCTTTATTGTCTATCATTAAATTATGTACATTTAATTTCCCTTAAAACATACACATCATGGGTACAAAATTTTACTAGTATTTATTAATCCAAATAATAAATTGGTCAAAAAAAATTGGAAGTTTATACGAAAAGAATCACCTAAGTATAAGTATAGCTGAGTAAGCTTTATTTAAGTATTTGCTATAACCACTAAGATGTGATTTTACATTTTTATTTAGACGGTTTTTTTTTTATCGATATCTGTATTATATATTTATTATATTTGTTCCATATCAGTATGTGGTTTGTTTGATCAGTTTATGAATAAAAATGTCTGTTTTTATATCTATTTTTGAAAAATAATTTATTTGAAATGATAAAAAAAATTAGAACGATAAAATAATGAGGTAGCAAACAGACGCTCAAATTTTGATTTTTTTTCCTATTTTCGGCTAAGACCGCTTCTAGATGTTTATATCAAATTAAAAAGAAAATTACTTAAATACTTTCTAAACTCAGTTTGAATCCAGGTGATGAGGTAACAAACAGACGCTAAAATTTTGATTTTTTTACTATTTTGGTAAGACCGCTTCTAGAAGTTTATATCAAATTTAAAAAAAAAAATTAATTACTTTTTTTTGGCCAAAAACAAAAAAACCTGCAGGTTTTGCTCAGATATACATATATAATTCTAGATACATTCTAAATATATATTTAAGAGATTTTAAAGTATTTTACTATTTCTCAAACTCTACAAGGAAAGCTATAAAATACTTGTAGCACTTTTACAAAATTTATACAATTAAGACCTCACGACCTAAACAATTAAAGAAAACCCCTTTTCCTCCTCCCGGTTTCACGTCATCGTCATCACATCATCAAATATTTGTGTGTCGTGTTGTGTTGCAGATGTCTTCCTCCATTCAAACTGTATGCACCATATATTGCACTTTCTACTACGTCTCTCTTTCTCCCAAAACAAAAAAGATTAATTTGTATCTTTTCTTTTCTTAATTCACTTGCTTTTGTTCCTCTCATCGTCAAAATCTGGTAGATACATTGTCAATACGTAGTCAGATTTATATGCATAGCATCCCATGCACACGTGAAAACACACGTATATATGTCTGTTTTCATTGTTGTTTGTGTAACTTTTTTTTAAGATAGTTCTTGACGTGTTTTATGTTGCCATTGTTGTTGTTGGTTTTTTTTTTTTTTTTTTTTTTTGTGTTGATAAATCCAGGTATAAGGAGCTTTTTAAGGATCGGTGTATAGAAGAATGGACAAAGAGAGCGAATCAACCATGGAAACTAAAGAGAAAAAAAATAAAGGGAAGATCGAAAAGGTGTCTTTCTTCAAGTTGTTTTCTTTCGCCGATAGGCTCGACGTCGTGTTGATGATTGTAGGGACGTTAGCTGCCATTGCTAATGGATTATCACAGCCTATAATGACCGTTATCTTCGGAAAAATGATCAACTCTTTTGGTAGCTCAGATCAATCGCAAGTTCTTAAGGAAGTGTCAAAGGTAATGTATTGATTTGTTGATAATATCTAGCTCAATTCTGGGATTAAATTATTTAATAAAAGCTTTAGGTTTTCTTTTCCTTTTTTTTTTTTTTTTTTTTTGGTCTACTATTGATTTGGTATTGATTGAGCAAGTGAAAGATCATAATTAGGGATATTGGGAATTGTTGATTTTCTTGTCATATAAAAACCCAGATGAGATTTCAGCAATATATATATATATATGTATGTATGTATGTATGTATGTAAACATCTGAATTTGTTGATCAACATTGTATTGTTCGTTTACGTTGGAAAATATCATTTTCACATGTTCTTGGAAATTTCTTTCCATATTAAGATGCATATCACAACTAGAATTTTTTTTTTTTTTTTTTGGGGCCAATTACCATAGCTTGTATTGGAGGGAAAGTTGTCTTTCATGAACCAAACATGCTTATAATTTAAAGATAAAACAGTTCATCAATAGAAGAACACCCAACAATAGTTATCAAGACATCTTAAGATGGCAACATTTTCCTAAGTTATTGATTAAGAAATAAACTAAAGTGATTGATGATGTTTCTAGCATGAACAAGATTGCACGTCTGCACTATCAGTTATAACAATCCTGTAGATCTGTTCACTTTTGTTTTTCCTGTTTATCGAATTGTTCTTGAATCGTTGATCAAATAATGCAAAGAACTTAATATGCAGTGCAAAACTTGCGTCGTTCATTATAGAATTTGGTTTCACACTTGCTTTTCTTTTAAGATAAGTGGGACTCCACCTTTCAACTTCCATGGCCGACAAAAGTTTGATTTGGAATTTCGGAGTGCTCATAAATTTTCATCAACATAGAGCTAAATTGACAAAAGTTACTCAAATTGTCTGCCGTTATGATTTCTCCTAAAATTACTTGGTTCTTAAGTTAATCCTAGGAAGTTAAAATTTTTGTGATGGCTTGTTTTTTTATAAAATTTGATAAATGATCTAAGTTTGCTTGGCCTCTTACCATTTTTTTTTCTTTTTAATATTATTTTCCAGGTATCAGTTTACTTTCTATATCTGGCTGCTGCTGCCGCTATAGCTTCATTTTTTCGTAAGTGTTGATAAAACCTCTCTATCTTCAGCTTTTCCATGATTAAAGTTATTGTCTGGGTCTATCTTACTGTGGACCATATAATTTAAGATCATGTAATATCCAAGAGCAGTGCCATAATACAAATTGTTTTACAAGTCTTAGAGTAGCTGAAATATTAGTAATTTTGTTATGAGCCAAACTTGAGTTGAACGGGTTTAGAAAAAATGGGTTGCTTTTTTCAATTTTAATTTTAAAGCTTTTGAAATTGCTAAATGTCATACTTTGCCAAATTTTTTATATATTAAAACAATAAATTTGACGAGAAAAAGTTTTATTAAGTACAATACTTAGCAATGTCACAACTTCAAAAGTAAAATTTTTTATATGTTTTGCATCATAACTTTTTTGAAACAGCAGAATGCTTTATGGTACTTTTCTTTTTAAAGTAATAAAGGAGGGTGTAAATGATACCATAGATGTTTCAGTGTTTTATCAAGAAATGGAGTTGGTTGTACTTATATGGGCTTATTGGTCCATTAATGGGGACAAATGACACTGTTCCAAGATATTCTTGCAATGATTTTTAAGCAGAAATTTCAGATAGTGCTTATTATATTTACAGCACCAGGATTCTAAAATATGAAAGGTATAGCAACAGTACAAGTCAACACTCAAAATGCTTTCATTATTGTTTGTGAAGACAGTGCGCATGAGCAAGGATTATCCCTTGCACCATTTGGCACAAGGCGCCGTTGCTTTCAGTACCCTCCACCTTTTTTTTTACCTGAGTGACATTGATGATAGCTATTTAGCTTCTGTTTTGAATTTGCTTTCCCTGGGGAAGAATGATCAGTACAAACTAGTTTGTCCTAGTCCTGGACATCAAAACTCTCGATCAGTCCCGAATCCTTGATGATGCAAAACAAAGTGTCCCCATTATTTAGACCGCTAAGTAACAGATAAGAAGTACATATTATATATATGAACTTAAAATTTTAATAAGCTCGCAGTAACAATGATCTTAAGTTAGTATCAAAGTAGGAGGTTATTAAATTTCTGCGTGGTCATCTCATGCCATTTGATTATTGTCCGACTTATTAGTGAGGCAGACTGTTAAATAATATAAGGAAATATACACTATATTTATAAGCCCACAACCTTGTAAATAATGTTCGGTATCCTATTATGTCTCCAAAATAAAAATAATAATTAAATGAATAGACCCAATTTGAGTCTTTTTCTTAATATTCATTCACAAAAGACTAAAGAACAGATGAAAATGACTTCTTCTAGTTAATCTTACTAGAGTTAATGCTTCAATATTGTTCCATTTTATTGAATTCATTCTTGGCTATCAATCTCCTTCAAAGTTGCTTTGGCAAAGAACATTTTTAATGCTTAAAAATGATAGTGTTCACTTAATTCATGTTTCCATGAGATTTCAAACCTTAACAAACTCTCTTGCATTCCTTAACTACAGAGGTGTCATGTTGGATGGTGACTGGTGAGAGGCAAGCAGCCCGTATTCGTGGCTTGTACTTAAAAACAATCTTAAGACAGGACATTTCATTCTTTGACACTGAAACAACAACTGGAGAGGTCATTGGGAGGATGTCTGGTGATACAATACTCATTCAAGATGCAATGGGAGAGAAGGTAACTGCTTAGTATCTCATGAGTCATAGAATTTTGATCATTGTGAAATGCGTGTTTTAGCCATTCAGTATTTAGAAGTACACCTAAAGATGCATGGGAAGTTTTTGTCAGGTTGGCAAGTTCATACAGCTCCTGTCAACTTTCTTGGGAGGCTTTATTATTGCTTTTGCAAGAGGATGGCTCCTCGCTCTGGTCTTACTCCCTTGCATTCCTCTCATTGTCATTGCTGGTGGAACCATGGCATTGATCATGTCAAAAATGGCGAGTCAAGGTCAGCTTGCCTATGCAGAAGCTGGCAATGTTGTTGAACAAACAGTAGGAGCTATTAGAACGGTAAGATAGTACAAGGAGATCTATTTTTTTGGCTCATATAGATTGCAAAAGGTTTACTGTTTGATTTATTTTGTAAAAGGTTGTATCCTTCACTGGGGAGAAGATAGCTATAGAGAAGTATAATAGCAAGCTGGAGGTTGCTTACAAATCTACTGTTAAGCAAGGACTTGCTTCAGGCATAGGACTTGGAATTGTGCTACTTATTGTGTTTAGCACCTATGGACTTGCTGTTTGGTATGGATCTAAATTGATCATAGAAAAAGGATACAATGGTGGGCAAATCATCAATGTGATAATGGCCATTATGACTGGTGGAATGTGAGCAGATTCCTACTTGCTAATATTCTCTAGATTATCTTATTTGATTTTCATGTTGACCTAAAGATTCAATCACATCCTTTTCCATTGTCAAATTCTTGGACCAGGTCGTTAGGGCAAACATCGCCATCCTTGAATGCATTTGCTTCGGGGCAGGCTGCTGCATACAAGATGTTCGAAACAATCAAACGCAAACCAAAAATTGATACGTATGATACTTCTGGGATTGTGTTGAAAGATATGAAAGGTGAAATTCATTTGAAAGATGTGTATTTTAGATACCCTGCCAGACCAGACATACAAATATTTTCAGGATTTTCATTACACGTTCCAAGTGGTGCTACTGCAGCACTAGTGGGTCAAAGCGGCAGTGGGAAGTCAACAGTGATTAGTCTATTAGAAAGATTTTATGATCCTGATGCTGGCGAAGTATTTATAGATGGTGTTAATCTAAAGAAGCTACAACTTAAGTGGATTAGGGAAAAAATTGGATTAGTTAGTCAAGAACCAATTTTGTTTTTAACCACCATAAGGGAGAATATTGCATACGGAAAGGAAAATGCCAGTGATGGAGATATTAGGAGAGCAATTGGACTTGCAAATGCTGCAAAATTTATTGATAAGTTGCCAAAGGTATGCCAATATTTCAGAATGCCCATGGTCTTTTCTCTTTGTATACTCTTGATTTGGATAAACAGCTAATTTCAACTATCGTTTTCCTGAAGGGACTTGATACTATGGTAGGTGAGCATGGTTCTCAGTTATCCGGGGGACAAAAGCAGAGAATTGCAATTGCAAGGGCAATTTTGAAGGACCCGAGAATTCTCCTCCTTGATGAAGCAACAAGTGCACTAGATGCAGAGTCTGAAAAAGTTGTTCAAGGAGCCTTGGAAAACGTAATGCATGACCGTACAACTGTTGTGGTTGCACATCGTTTGACTACTATCAGGACTGCTGATATTATAGCAGTGGTGCACTCTGGAAAAATTGTGGAGCAAGGTAAGATTCACTTTATGCATCTTTTACTTTTGTGAACAGTTACCAATATATATTCCTGGCATCGAACTTTAGGAACTCATGAGAAGTTGATTGGAGACCCGAATGGAGCCTATTCCCAGCTTGTTCGTTTGCAAGAACAGTCTCGTGGTGATGGAGGGACTACTACTTCAGAAGCAGATAAATATGATGTAGATTTTGGGGGAGACAAAACCACAGCTAGAAGCAGTAGCGCAAGACTGTCGATGAGAAGATCCATAAGTAGAGGTTCATCTGGAAGTGGTCAATCTTTTGCTCTCAACTTTGGCATTCCTATCAATATGCCGGAGAAAGAAGAAGAGGATCATGGGAGGGATCAAATGGGAGCAGTGCCTGAAAAGTCTAAGAAAGTGTCAATTATGCGTATTGCAAAATTGAACAAGCCAGAGTTGCCCATTTTTCTGATTGGCTGCATTGGTGCAGTCGTTCATGGACTTGTTTTTCCTATATTTGGCCTCCTGTTGTCATCTTCCATCAATATGTTCTATAAACCACCAAAACAGCTAAAAAAAGATTCAAGATTTTGGGCACTTGTTTATGTGGGTATGGGATGCATCACTCTAGTGGCCTTGCCGCTGCAGAACTTCTTCTTTGGCATTGCTGGTGGCAAATTGGTACAACGAATCCGCCAAATGACATTCCACAAGATAGCACACCAAGAAATTACTTGGTTTGACAGTCCTAATAATTCCAGGTATATGAAAAGAAAACATTACTTTTTTACATCCTTCTTCCAAATATTAAATCCACTACCATGTTTAGGGAAGAAGCCGCATAAACCTCACTATGTTAGTTTCCTTGCATATTGAAGATGCACAGGAGCTTATTATCCCACAAAATGGATGTCTTATTTAGGTTTACAGAACTGTGATATTCTGATGATACTTCAAGTCTTATTTATTACATTAATCAGAAAGCTTTGCCAAATTGTAGTGGTGCAGTGGGAGCAAGGTTGTCTACTGATGCATCAAACGTGCGTAGCCTAGTTGGTGATGCCTTGGCCCTAGTTGTCCAGAATATAGCAACAATCACTGGCGGGTTACTCATAGCATTCATAGCCAACTGGGAGTTGGCATTCATAGTTCTTGCTGTATCACCTTTAATGCTAATGCAAGGATACTTTCAGACCAAATTTATGAAGGGCTTCAGTGCAGATGCTAAGGTCAGTCTGAAATTAATCATTCCAATCTATTAAGATGCATTTGGTATCCAGATTTTCAACTAACTTTTGGTGATATCTGCAGGAGAAATATGAAGAAGCAAGTCAAGTAGCAAATGATGCTGTCGGAGGCATTAGAACTGTTGCTTCATTTTGTGCTGAAAACAAGGTGATGGATTTGTACCAAAAGAAATGTGAAGGTCCTGAAAAGCACGGAGTCAAGCTAGGACTTGTCAGTGGAACAGGATATGGTTTCTCCTTTTTAGCACTCTACTGCATAAACGCCTTTTGTTTCTACATTGGAGCATTATTGGTGAAACATGGGAAAGCGACATTTGGAGATGTTTTTAAGGTATATCAAGGACATTATTTTCATACCATGATTATTCAACTATTCTTTGTTTTAATAAGCAAATAATTTGGCAGGTTTTCTTTGCTTTAACAATATCTGCTGTCGGGGTTTCTCAATCTAGTGCATTAGCTCCAGATACCGCCAAAGCTAAAGATTCAGCAGCTTCAATATTCAAAATTCTAGACAGCAAACCCAAGATTGATTCAAGCAAAGATGAAGGAACTACACTAGATTCTATCGATGGAAACATTGATCTTGAACATGTCAAGTTTAGGTATCCTACAAGACCAGATATGCAAATTTTCAGAGACTTGACATTAAAAATTCCTGCTGGGAAAACCGTTGCTTTGGTTGGGGAAAGTGGTAGTGGCAAGTCCACTGTAATAAGCATGATAGAAAGATTCTACAATCCAGACTCTGGTCAGGTGTTGTTGGACAGAATACCAATAAATAATTTCAAGTTAAGCTGGCTAAGGCAACAAATGGGATTAGTAGGCCAAGAGCCAATACTCTTCAATGAATCAATAGGTGCAAATATAGCTTATGGCAAACAAGGGCATGCCACAGAAGGGGAGATCATTACTGCTGCAAAGGCATCAAATGCGCACAACTTCATATCAGCTCTGCCTAATGGCTACAACACATCAGTTGGGGAACGGGGAGTGCAGTTATCCGGTGGGCAGAAGCAAAGGATAGCCATAGCAAGGGCTATATTGAAGAATCCTAAGATTCTTCTACTTGATGAAGCAACTAGTGCACTTGATGCAGAGTCAGAGCGTATAGTACAAGAGGCCTTGGATAAAGTCATGGTAAACAGAACAACAGTGATCGTGGCACACCGGCTCACTACCATAAGAACTGCAGACATCATTGCTGTAGTAAAGAATGGAGTGATAGCAGAGCAAGGGAGACATGATGTGTTGATGAAGATTGCTGATGGAGCTTATGCTTCTTTAGTTGCCCTTCATGCAACAGCCTCCAATGCATGATACGAATAAATGGTTCTGAGAATGACACCATTTGGTTTTAGTCCCACTAATGGCTAGGATTTTAATGTTCAGTAGGGTTAGGCTTTTATCCCTCGAGTAGGATTCTAAAGAATCTAAATTGTTTATTGGAAATCTTGAAAAAAAAATAATCATTTTATGCTATGTATTCTCGTTAATACCATTCTCAAAATTAATAGAAATTTGGAATCTTCTAAATATTGTTCTAGAGGAAGCATAAAAAAATTCTGTAAGTTCCTTTTTGGTATAAAATCCTTAAGTTTGATATTGTAGGGAACACATGGTGTGTTCCTTTCCTCCTTTTTCCTATCCTTTCATTCTTCCATTCCTACACTTACTAATAATCAAAGCCATTTGTCAATTTCTCCAATCATATGAAAACATCCACATTGGACCTATTGCCCAGGTGGTTTGCCCAATAGTGGCCAGTAAAAATATCAAAATAAATACTGTATATAATATATTAAATATTTATTAGTATAATCACAATTAAATATAAATTTGAATTATTAAATTAACAATTAGATTGGTCCTATTAAAATATATGGCTAGACCATTAAAATTTTCTTATATTTCTAAAATTGCATTTAACAAATGCAAACTTTTAATAAAAATTTGAAATTGCAATTCAAGATGTGATTTTATAATGTATTTTGGTAAATAGTTGTATGATATATATTTTGGTAATTGTTTTATTAGTAATGATATATATGTGCTATATTTGTAATTAGAAGTATTTAATTTTTACAATACATATAATATTTATGAGAGTATTTTGAGGAATAAATTATGTAGACGTACAGAATCAAGCGAAGTAATTACATGTGTGCGTGAATATCATGTTACATGTGGCTTACTTAGGAGTGGCATAGCCCTCCATGTAGCTTATTTAGGAATAACACATAGTGGACACTTATATAATGATTAAGAAGTAAGTGGAAAAAAGAGAAAAAGTAGGCATCCTCAATGGCTTATAAAAGGTGAAGGAATTATAAAGTATGAAACTCCACTAGTAATGATGTGTCAGTGTTTAATATTTAAGATAGAAATTCTACAACATGTCATTATTTCTGTCAAATTCTCATTTCTTAAATGAGGAGAGACTTAGGGTATTTATAGAGGTTGGCCATCATTTTAAATAATAGGTCAAACCGTGTTGAAAATAAATTACTAAGATGAATACTTTTGGTGCATAAGCTTTATTGAAAAGATTGCCCAGCCGGTCCTATTTCAAGCTGATCAAGACAAATCTCCATTAATTATCCTATCACTTAGCTTAAAAAAGTTTTATATAAATAATCAGTGAAAAAATTAATAGTTGGTAGCCCTTTACAGATTACTTTCAACTACACATTTTACTTCTTGTCATACATCGATAATTAGATATTCACGACCATTAGATTATTCTCGTGACCGATACAGTTACCTTTGATCAATATCAATCCTATATACCATATATTCATTTATTTAAATCCTAACAGAATCCGGAAATAACCAATATTATCTCATTTAACTAAATAAAAATGCTAATATTCCTTTTAGTTTTCAGAGACTATGGGGTCTGATAAATTATTATTATTATTATTATTATTTTCATCTCGATAATTATACACATGATACAAATTAAAAAATAAAAAAATGAAAAAACCGACTTACTATTTTGTGAACTTCACCAGCAGGAAAAAGACGTTAACAGATATTTGGGCCGACAAATCACAAGCCCAACTGACTTCGCCGCCACAGAACTAGTTCCTCTACACCCAACCTCAAAAACCATCCAATCAAAACCAACCACATGTGGACGTGGCAAACAATATCCACCTAAACTACACGATTCGTTAGAGCCTATATGCCTTACCATATGCTTAACCCCACTGTATCCTCTCTGAGATAAACAAAGTCAAATTGGCATCAAACAAAACAAAAGAGTTGTACCTCAAAACGAACGTACCTTCCTTTGGCTTTCTCATCAACCCAAAAGCTATTCCTTTCTCTTCCGCCTCCTCACCTTCACCAAAAGTACAGTCAAATACATTCCACACACACCCCTCTCTCTCTCTCTCTTTCTCTCTCTATACCCTTTATATACTCTCCTGTCCCCATTCATCCTCCACGGTCAAAATCCAACCTTTCATTCATTCAAAAACAAATGGCTATTGTCAATAAATTCTTCTCCCCAACAATACCTTCATCTTCTTCTTCTTCCTCTTCTTCGCATTTCAGAAGATGCAAATCCTCAACCTTTAACCCAGTATCCTCTCTTCACCATTCCAATACTACCCCTCCCTCACCCTTCACAGAGAAACATTCCCTAGAGAGATTTCAAAGAGACCAATGGCTCTACACCGTCCAGCAACATTTTCCGGAATCTATGTGCTCTGTTCCATATGATCCTGACTCCATAAGGCAGAATGACATAGCCCAGCAGTTGCCTGAGCTAAAGAAGTTGCTTCAAGTTTTGAGGGAAAAAAGAGAGTGTGGTGAGGTGGATGGGAAGGATAAGAAGTGTCTGCCTGGGGATGTTTATTTAGTAGGGACTGGACCTGGGGATCCTGAGTTGTTGACACTTAAGGCGGTTAGAGTTATAAAAAGTGCTGATTTATTGTTGTATGATAGGTTGGTGTCTCATGATGTTTTGGAGTTGGTGGGTCCTGATGCTAGGCTTCTTTATGTTGGCAAGACTGCTGGATACCATAGCAGAACTCAGGTATATTTATGTTAAAAATTGTACTAACAATGTCAAGCTAGGGAGTCTTAAATCTGGTAGTCCTTGGGTTTTGTTTCGCTCTGTGTTTATATGTAATTCGGTGCCTTTGGATGCAGTTGAATTTATGTTCTTGTTTGAATTACTTGTTATGTGATTCCAGGCTCAATATTTGTGAGTAGAATTCATATGCAACAATGTTGGTGGTTACTACGGTTGTTATGTTTCTTTTTATGGCTGTTTTTGCTAATTCTGATATATGGATTTGGTTTTGCTTCCTAGCTGCTGAATAATGCGGTTTGGTTTGGTTGGTGTCGAGCTTTGTTTCATCTAATATTTTAATTAAATGTGATTAGGAATAAAGAACTATATGAAAATTGGAGTGTTTCTTGGTGGTTGCATAATTTATCGCACAATGCTTATGAGAATTTGATGCATTTGAATTTGTTTTATTGATTGAATTACTGGTTTTGTGATTTCACACTCAAATTTACAGGTTGACATACATCAATGAATTGAAACATTGTTGGTGGATGAAATATTTTTGACTCTTTTTAGCATGGTCGTTCCTGTTAATATTGATATATGGATGTTGGGTTGCTTGTGAGTTAAGTAAATATGAGACATAGTTATGGCCCTTCCTTAGAAATAAGTGTCAATTAGGAGATTTATATTGTGAATTCAGTAGAGTAAAGATGTGATTTTTGAAATGCACTTTTGACTTATGGGGGCAGGAGGAAATTCATGAGTTGCTTCTCAATTTTGCCGAAGCTGGAGCCACAGTTGTGAGGCTCAAAGGAGGGGATCCACTGGTGAGTTTGGTGGTTCAAATTTAACTTCCAAATGTATTCATGCGAATTTGATTTGGGAGTTTGTTTACCAACTTAAAATTCTGATGATTTAGGTATTTGGAAGGGGTGGAGAGGAGATGGACTTTTTGCAAAAGCAAGGAATTCATGTGAAAGTTATACCAGGTATATTTTTGTGGTCTTAATCCTCAGCCTTTCATTCATACACTCTTGGTCCAGATTTCAGCAATCTACGATTAGAATTCCATTTATGACATTTTAATTAGACTGGCAAAGCACATTATACTCGTATTGAAAGCTTCGCTATGGTCTTTTGCCCTGTCAAGGAAGTTGGGTCCGCTCTCCAGATTTGTTTGCATATCCTCAATGGAGTGTTATTTTGCTTATCTAATCAATGTATGCGGCTTAGTTTGCCAAATATTGTCAGTTTCTGTATTCTTTTGAACTTGATGGGAAATCAAATGCTAAACCAGGAAATGACTATTGGAAAGTGCTTTTGTTTTCATTTTGTTTTAGAAGTGGGAAGGAAAATAAAATAGACATAATTAGGCAGCATTGCAGTGAATTCACTCTCAATATTTTGTAGGTATTACTGCAGCTTCTGGAATATCAGCAGAGCTGGGGATTCCATTAACCCACAGAGGTGTGGCAAATAGTGTTAGGTTTCTTACTGGACATTCAAGAAAAGGCGGGACAGATCCTTTATATGTAGCAGAAAATGCAGCTGACCAAGATTCTACCTTGGTCGTGTACATGGGTCTAGCAACTCTTCCTTCTTTAGCCCAAAAGTTGATGCATCATGGTCTGCCACCTGATACTCCAGCAGCAGCAATTGAGCGGGGGACAACACCTCAACAACGTACAGTAAGTATGCTGCTCAATATCATGGCCATTGTTTCGACAATGCAGGATAGTGCACTTAACATAATTATTAGGTCACGTACAAAAACAATCATTGCAATTCCATATCGCATACTTGTACTGTATGTTTCTTGTTTCAACATCCACCAACAATGCTGTATCTTTCTCATGCTGGATCTTGATTAACTATAGTTTGGTCGAAACTGAATTCATGTTTAGACAGATGCTTGATATTCTTGCGAAATTCATGTTAAATCACCGTGCTTTTACTTTGTCCTTTTACTTTCAATAAATAGTTTTACAGATCTTATCGGGTCGGTTACTTCAAAGACTAGTTTATCTTCCCTGTTGATATTTGATCAGGCTAAAGCTATTGGATATAAAAATCTAAGCATGCAAGTGGAAGTACATTTTGGTTGTTAAATATTACATTGGTCCTTTGATCTGGGAAACAACTTCGATTTGAATTTTTCATATGAAACTACTATAAATGGACAAAGAAGGGCTGACTTAATTTTAAATAAATTACTGTTTGAAAAGACAGATATTTTTCATAGTGTAATATATGGTAAGTACACAAATTACCTTTTCGTGGTAAATATTTTTTTACTGTCTTTGATCAATTAAAAGCATCATGATGGTGCCACTGGTAAGGCATATCCATTGCATGCATTGCATGTTCCACTGGCCTTGATTAAACTGAGATGTGGGAGAGCCACCACTATGTTCGAATGACTTATTGAGAGCAATGCCAGTGTCTTTTAATTAACAATGCAAATCCAACTTATGGTTCCTGTTGATGGATTGATATACCTGCTTGACTTGTAAGAATTGTATATGGACCATGCATTGAATTCTTTTTGGTTTCCATTTAGTGAAAGAGGCATGTGTTCTTGTAGTTAGTGGGTGAATACTTTATGACATGCTGCTCTCAACCTGATGGCCGGCTGTTTTGTCATCCCCTTTTTAGGTATTTGCTGAACTGAAGGATCTTGCTGGCAGAATATCATCTGCAGAATTAGTTTCACCCACATTGATCATAATTGGCAAAGTTGTTGCTCTTTCCCCCTTCTGGTCAAATTCTGAAAGTGAAGCGCCTTCCTTGGTTGAAGCTAAATGATAGAGAAGTTATGATGCCATCAAAGGATGGGTTTTGGGAATCAGTTATTCATAATTATGACAACTTTGCCGTGGTTGGCAACGGGTAACTTTCTCACAGCTGCTTTGAAAGGAGGATGATTTCTAAAGGCACAGGATCCATATGATGCCATCTAGAAGATACATATTGCAATCGGTTGTCAGATGAAATAAGCTCTTTTTTGGGTTTCCATCATTGTGGTCTTTGGCTATTAGAAGTCATCTTGAAGCAGTTCAGAGCAGTAACTTCTCTGACCAGTATGCAACCATGAATGTGGCTGTTTGTCGCTACCACTCTGTAACTGTGGGATTGATCTAACCAATGGTATTAGCATTCGGGAGTAGTCAAAGTATGTCATTTATGATGCAGAGTTACCATGATCGTTGTTATTTTCTCAACATGTGTTGGCGCAATTGCCATCAATATGATTTGATTCCACTGGAATTATCATCAATAAATTTTTCTTTTTTCTTTTTTTTTTTTTTCTTTTACTCTCTTTTCTCTGATTATGTCAACTACAAAAAGGCCTTTGGTGGTGATGGAAACACTGTCTGGATACTATGCCAGATGCTGTTGGCAGAAAGTTGTCTATAAATGGTGTACGTTCAAATCCTTTGGAACATTGTGTTCAAAATTTCGCTTGCTGTGAAATTCTATGATTGTTCATAAATTGTCCAAACTAATGATTTTTTCACCCTCTCCAAGGATTTTGAATCGCCTAGGCTCAGAGTTGTGTAGACGAGGCAGCAAGGGTCTGTTTGGACTAGCATTTTTCTTGTTGTTTTGGTTTTTTTCTTTTTTTCTTATTTTCAAACAAATGTTTATCAACAAACAAATGAAAAATATATATTTTTATTTATAAACAGATAAGATATAGATGAGAAACGAATGCAGATCAAATACAGTTAAGATATAATAAAAATCAGGCAATCCAAATAGACCCAGACTCTTAGTTTAGAACTATTCTGATGATTTGGAATATTAGAGCAATATGTAAAATGTAGCGTATGTGTGATTTTAAAGGATTAACCTTATAAAATGTTTATCATTTGTCGAGTTTGTAAAGTGAGTCTATCATTGTGAGTTTATCATTGGAAAAAGAAGCTGTGTAGGGTACGTTGATTTGGTATCATTCTAACGTCATTTTCAAACAAAATCGAAACTTGACTGATATAAATATGATATCGATGAAAAAGTGATAGTTTTACTCATAACTAATCAAATCGAATCAATAACAATAAGTTATCTATATAGATTTGATATAGATAAAAATCCAATAATCCAAATAGACCATTGCATCATCTAGTAAGTATGAAAAAAACAATCTAGTACGTACGAAAAAACTAGAGTTTTCTGTATTTTACTATCTTATCCTTCCTATATTGTACTATTCTAGAAGTCTTATGGCTCATTCACTTTAAGGAGAGAGTGGAATTCCAATTCAAAAGGAATCTAATAAGGATTAGGTTGCTAATGGCTATTATAATGTTCATCTGGTATAAAAAGTAAAACAAATAATTATTAGAGTAAAATATAAAATATCTATAATACCCTTTATATTTATTACAAAGAAAGAATAATTATATATGTGATATTTTCAAGACAAGGATATTTATGAAAAAAGATAAAAAATAAACAATTGAATTGTAATTGTTTAGAGTAGGAATATGAATTGCTATTTATCATTATGAACAATGTTGTTAGACCCGAACCCGGGGGTCAACCTAGACATGCTAAGGGGTTAGGAGTCAAGGGATTGAACCAGGTTCCATCGTTGATCGAACCAGAGTCAATGGAAAATGAAATTTTCTAGCAAAAAAAAATGAAGAAATAAAATTTAAGTTTTTCCCTTAAGCTCATGTTATTGTTTTAATTGAATTGGCTACATGGAGTGTGATTCAATAATGCATATCTTAATTTTAGTCCTATAACTCCATTGAATCTATTTCAATAATATATTCTTTAATGTGCTTTTACTCTCAAATATATAAAAGGTTCAATTATAGTGAATATACCAAAATTATAGCATAAATTAATACTCTTATAAGTTGATATTAATGCCATAGTGATACCCAATAAATAAAATGAAATAGACATAATATCTCAAATCATATTTTGCACATGTATTAATGTATTTGTGCATAATCTTGATGCATGATAAATATGATTTATGTTAGTACATGATATGTGTTGTATTAATGTATTTAAATATTGATATATCTTAATGTAATTAAATGTTGAGTTTATAAATTTATAAGTGTAATAAAATGTATGAAACTTTGCTTAAAACAAGTTAAATATACTCTAAATATTTTCTCCACATAGCAGAATTTTTAGTCATGTTAACAAGCCCAAAAACACATCTTTAAGACCTCAAAATAAGCCCAACTCATGCTTAATAAACCCATTACTTTTGGCAGCCCCTAAAGTCAAAGTTGAGATAAGTATAAGCCTCATTTGTTGAAGAAAAACACACTCCAAAATCTGTGCAAAAAGCCATACGAATTTTCATCTAAAGCTTAGACAAGCTTCTTTCCCTTGTTCTTAAAATACTACTCTCCAAGCTCTAAGCAAGGTCAAGATCCTAAGCCCAAGCGATATAAGTTGTTCAAGTGTTTATCATCAAGATATAAAGCCTCTTAAGGTATGTGTGTTTACTTTTTACATGTATATTTGTAGTCAAGTTTTCTTGTGAGAATGGGTTTTATGTTAAATATGAGTTAGGATGAGTTCTATATGTTGATAATGGTTTGAGTAGTATATTGATGATTTAAGGACTTGTAGTATGTGCTAAACATATAACTTGAAGTGCATAGATATTTGAGATTTTAAGTAAGGAGTGTTAATGAAGTTGATGATTAGAAAGAAGTGTTTATGCATGAATTATGTTGTGTTGAGAACTGAATTGTTGCTAGTTAGGTTAAATAATGTTATGAGCATGAATATGCTTGGTGAGTTCAAAATAAAGTGAGAAAGTGAAATGAGAAGTTGGTTTATGATAAAAGTGTTTTGGTTATACTTGAATTGGTGGAGTGAGAATGAAGTGTTAATTTGAATTGATATTAGATGTGTTTAATGAGATGAAAATGAAGTTTATGCATGTTAGATGTTGATAGAATACATGTTTGACGAATTAAGAAGTTGAGAATATGTTTGAAGGAGGTTGAAAAAGTGTAAAAGTTGTAAATTTTTGAAGTTTAAAATAGGAGAAAAGTTTTGGGCAAATCACGAGTGAGATAGGTCCCATGATGAGCTTGGTTTTTCTAAAAACTTGTCAGGCAACTAATCACGAGCAACCTAAAGGGCATGATTAGTTCTAATCATGAAATATTTCCTCATCACGCGACCAAAAGGGCGTAATAAGTCCCCTGCAGCGCAACAGTGCTTTTGTAAAATAATTATAACTTTTTTATCTAAACTTGGATTTAGGTTATTCAAATTACATTGGAAAGCTTAAAAAGAGATCTACAACTTTCATGTTTTGAGTTTTTACAAATTTCAAAATTATCAATGCTTAAATTTCGCTTCTTTCTAGCTTATACATTTTCCAAACAAAGTTTAAAAACTCATTTTTGCATGTTAAATGTGTGATTGCTTAGGAAATGGATCTTTTTGGACTAAAATGAGATGTATTAATGATATATGATGTGTAATGATGATTGAGTGATATAATTAAGCATAGATTAAGTGGATTTGTTGGTTTAACAAATAATTGAATTTCCATGAATGTTAAGATAAAACTAGTTATATTGTATATATAGATTGAAGTTAAAAATGATGATTTTGTGAGCTTGTATGATCTTGATAAATGTATAAATGATAAGTTATGACCTTGCTATGGATTCATTTGAATTTTCATGAGTGTTAAGCCTAGGATTAGTTATGTTCTATGCATGAGTTAGAGTGTTTATATTGATTTGAATTGAATGACCTTATAACAGTGATAGATACTTCTTTGAGTGCTTCTATTGGTTCTCTTCATAACACGGGTACGTAGTAACATACTTGATTCTTTGCTTAATTAAGGCATACTCTAAGTGTAAACTCCTAATTTTTAAGATAATTTCAAGCTTAAACCCTAAACCGGAAAGTCAACCGGAAACCCTAAGTCAACAAATCCCTAAGAAACCCTAGCAATTTAGATCTAGTAACCCCGTGTTTTTAAACCAAGCGTTCAAAATATAAGTGGATAGTGTAGATTGGTTCGTAATAATATTAGGATGCTTAAAAGTATCAGATTAGTGAATTTTCGACCTATTTCGAACCCGATCGGATACAGACTTTGAAAAGCGTGTCCGTGGCTCGAGATACTAAAAATATGATATTAGCACCATTAGATTCGTAATTTCATAAGATTTCCAAATATATCAGTTATATAATTTTTCAATTTATTAAAGTTATAGTTATAACATTTTTATCGTATTTTTATTACTATCGGTAATTTAATTATCTAATCGACTTTTTGATTTCTAATCACACTATTCACAAGTATAACCACCCATACCTTATTCGTATATCCTTACAACCTATTCTTACAATTCACATCATTTTCCTTACATTTTCTTTTCCAATACAACATTTACTACTTAAATTACTTTTATATTTGAATTTTGTACACAAAACAAATATCATACACCTCTCCCCCTCTCTAGTGGAACCGGCGCCCCTCCCCTTGTCCTCTCCCTCAATTTACTTTATTTTCTTCAATTTATTTAACACACAAACCCTAATCCACTTTTCTATAAATACCTTTTATGCCAACTTCATTTCACTTTCTCACTTTTTAACAAAACAAAAATCTTGAAATTTTTTTACTCTCCTCTCCTCCTCTCATCTCTAATGCCATGACCCTCTTCCCCATACACACACACACATACATTTTTCTTCTTCAAGTTTTCTTTTTCCAAACCATTAATAGGTAATATATCTACCCTTTACCACAATAAAACATGTAATGGCAAGATCCTACATGTGTGATTCCACTCAAAATCCCCATGAGCTTTATGCTAGGGATGTGGAAATACTTAAACATGAGATCCTTGCCATCATAAGTTGTAAATCTTGTTATTTGAGTTGTTTTGCTATTATTTTGCTTTATTATTGTTTTATGTTGTTAATATTGATGTTTTGTGCATATATTCATTATTTAACCTCATCTACATAATGATCATAGTGTATTTGCATTTGCATTTATGACTTGTATAATAAATTAGATCTAGTTGTTTTGAGTATATAAATGTCTTAGGTTTTTATTTTATGTACATAAAGGAGTCGTAGTAGCATGATAATAGTGGAAAAATGTTAGAAAGCTTAAGGTCTATTTTAATTTCAACAAAAAATAATTTTTGGAAATTCAGATAAAAAAAAGAACTCTATATATAAAAGTTATTTTTCAACTTCAAAATGAGTATTTTACATTCAAAATGAAAGACTTAGGGAATGAGTATCATAAATAAGTGGTTTTGATGAGTAAAGCTTAGATCTACCAAGGGATATGTTCAAAACAAGAAAAGTTTACAAAAGTTATGTTAGCATTATGTTTCAATCCCAACAACAAACTTAAAATTCGTAATAAGGAAAGCTTGATATGTGAACACCTATTTTTCAACCCAAAAACGAGATTTTTATTGAACAAATGGAAGCCTTAAGGGGTAGGTTTGATTAGGAATTGATTTTAGAAAGATTAAATGAAATTTACACAAGAAACAATCTCAAATATAAATTTCAAAATTCTGATTTAGAAATGACTTTTATTTAAACACCTATTTCCAATTGCCAAAATGAGGATTTTAATGAAAAATAGAAATCCTAGGGAATACATGTAATAAAGACCTAAGTTTGACAAGGATAAATGAAATTTATCAAAGTATAATCCTAAAACAAGGAAAGGTTTCAAAGTATAGATTAAACAATGTTTTCATTCCTTAAAGATTTTGTAAAATTCGTAACTAGGTAAACCCCTTATTTAAATATCTACTTTCTAACCCCAAAATGAAGAATTTTATTACAATAATGAAGGTATTAGGCATATAAATCATTAAGGTTGAGTTTTGATACAAGCAAGTGTGATTTTGCAAGGAATAAAACTAGTTTTCTTAAATCTAGTAATTTCAAAAGTTGCAAAGCAAAAGTTTCTAAAAGAATTCTAGATATCATACATCATTGAGGATATACATATAAATAGCTTATCTCATGACATTCATGATAATAACTTGTAGGTATTGCATGTACATATAATGCACTTGGTAGAAATAAAGCTAGGAAAATAGTGTCTTATACATCTCATAAAGCATTGTCTAAGTATATGAGGAAATAGATTGACCCACACCCATGAATCATGCATGATATTGAGTTATTATGCATATAAAAGAATCTTTTGAGATATAATGATAGCTAAGTATCTATCAAAGCTTTGGAATAATGCATGAATTGAAATTAGAAATTGATTTGTAGGTTGGGAATCTCGTATAGCATTCTATACCCTACTGTTCATGGACCAAACAACCTTTTTTGATTGAAATAACTTTAGAAATAGATAAATCTTGTCGAATAGGTAGAAATCGATATATAATATGTGTAATTCCGAGTTAAAATGACCAAGTTATGGCCGTTTTAAGCTGGAATTTCCTCTTAGGCGAACTTTGACGAACTTGTTAGAATATAATTTATAAGTTCATTCAAACTTCATAGAAATACTCATTGTAGTTATTTCTTTTGATTAGGAGACTTGGGAGATGGACTAGACCTTCCCGAAGATTATTACGATTAAGTGGATTTTCGCGCCATGGCAAAGTGAGTTCACTATCCTTAAATTACATGCTTATGAATGTGCTTGTAATGATAGTGGCACTAGAAATAGGACAAGATAAAATGGGAATGTGCATGTGAATTTTACTTGGTTGAAGTGATGATAAGAATATTGAAATGGGAAGTGTGATAAATATTTTTATGATTTAGTATAGAATTGAAATGTCTAAAATATCTATGATCGACTATAATTCGCTTAAATAATAGACCATGATCTTATAATTAAATTGCCAATGCATAACATATGTTGAGTCACATTTCAT
Source organism: Combretum micranthum (assembly GCA_024138025.1). Lineage (NCBI taxonomy): Eukaryota > Viridiplantae > Streptophyta > Magnoliopsida > Myrtales > Combretaceae > Combretum > Combretum micranthum. The sequence goes on from JAMXBD010001086.1 coordinate 251,163, forward strand.
TTGTTATTATACCTTTGTGGGAAGAAGACATAATAGCTAGGCAACGAGTGTGCTCGAAAACTCGAATGTTGGCATGAATGGTCTGAATTAAAATGGAAGTGGCATAGGCACTTGAATCAACTACAAAATTAGTGAGTGGTTGGGTGCCTGAATCAACCACTATATAAATGAGAAAAAAAATTGAAATCTATGGTCGTATGGGCCTGAAACACCTAACCCTGAATGGAATGCGTAAATCCATTCAACATAGGACTCTTGTAAAGTCTTATATATTGTATGTTTACGTGCTTGTGCATTTTATATGATTGTCTAATATAACTTGTTTGCCCCATTGTTTGATGAAGTATCTAATTTTGGAAGTGAAACTCACTAAGCTCGTAAGCTTATGCCCTTATAGTTTCCTGTTGCAGTATGATTATTTATGACTATCTCCGAGAGGCCACTTTCCTCAGGTACAACTTTTGTAATTTAAAAGGCTTTGTAAAGAAGTCGGGACCTAGATGTTAGGCATAGACTTCTAATTAAATCTCCTTAATCTTATATATATATATATATATATATATATATTGTTGTAAGAGACTTTTGTGGACCTAAGGACTCTCAATATTCTGACGGGAGTATGTCCCTTAGATCTTTGTAATAGATTAATCTGGTTAAAACTATTATGATTTATATTCTTATTGATATGTATGTCTTCTTAAGCTATTTCGAATCAAAGTAAGGTCCCTTTCGTGGTGAACGTAAGCTTTACTTACACTTGGTGTTTAAACTCACAGGATGACTAAGGACGTCATACTTGAGTTTAAATATCGAGTGTGGCAAACTATCGCGTATAGGGTACCCTTTGGGTGTGACATTAAGTCTACTCTAATTTAAGAAAAACATAAGGATTGTTTGTATGATTGTCTTTTATGCCGTTGAATCCAGTTTAGGGAGCAGCACCTTGCTCAGATTGGGGGCATGGTAGTTTAGGCGCTTAGATCACCCCTATCATGATGCAATAACTTTCATAAGTGGTTCAATGGGTAGTTGATAGGGTATTCGGTATCAGCATAACATTTGCTTATTCTTAAAGAGAACTAATATGATTTAATTCAATTGTTTATGGGAACATTTGAATTAGGTGATATTATGGATTAAGTTAAGTAAAGTTGAGAAACGGCTAAAAACCCTAGAGGAAGCTACTCATTCATTATTGGATAGATTTATTTAGGAGATATAAGTACCCAAGCTACTTATATCAACCATCTGAGCGTCGAGATCGTTACTCAGGTTCCCCCAGATACCCCTGTTATCCGGAGTTTGAATACTTAAGTGTTGTTTGGCTAACTAAAGATTATCTAATAACTTAATGATTGTGGCATTTGCATGTAGCCTAAGCTTGTCTGCTATTAAGCTTGTGTTTTCGTTACTTGTGTACTGGACCTTTGGCTCATATTTTATCAATTTCAGGTGGCAATGACCTTGATGAATTTTATGTGAGTATGGGCTATGGTATAGACTTTGAGGACTTTCTAGACGATTTGGAGGATTAGATGTTAACCATGGACCTTGATGGATTTCCTTTTTGTAATAGACTAGCTTAATGTAGTATTGGGATATATGTAATAGATATTATAGCTTTGTCTATCTCTTATGTCTTTTGTATAAGGCTTGTTATTAGCCTTTGTATGTAATATCTATACTTAACTGTATATGTTTTAGGTTTGTATTTCTTATGAAATGTATATGATGAAGATGTTATGTTTTTCTTAAAAGTCATAAAAGTTAATTGTTTAGTAAGTTTGTTCCTTCAAAGATTTAGACAAACAATTATTCAAACACTTTTTTTAAAGACAACCTTACATATAATACTGCAAATTATATATGATTGAGGATCTGTAATCACCTATTTTAACTATCGGGGTAAGGTCGAGTCTTTGCATAAAATGAAAAAGTAAAACTCTAATAAACAATAACTTGTTAAAGCGAGCTGTCATATATATATATATATATATATTTGTCCAAAGAACATTTAATGTCTGAAGTGGTATGAAAAATAAAGTTAATTTATTGACCAAATTTTGTTGACTCTTTTCATCTACTTCAAGAAGTAATCAATATATTGAAAAAATATTCAATTCCTCTCCATGTGCTATTGGTAAGACAAGTACTCTATGTGGTAGATGCTAGCTATTGAAAATTTAAAACAAAAAGTAATAACTCTTCATGGCATCTTGAGATTTGTGTTGTCACTGCCTCCCTTTCCTCTTTCCCTCCTTAGAGGAAACATGGGGAAAAAAAAGGACACAGGATGGCTTTTTCCTGATTTGATCTCAAAAAAGAAAAACAACTGAAAAAAATGTTTAAAATTTCCTATTTCTTCTCCATCTTCTTCCTCTTCTTTATTATCAACCCTACCTCTCTCTCTCTAATGGCCTCGCACAAAAATCTCCAACAACAATAATGGTGACGATGGCAGTCTTAACAATAATAGCAATAGCAGTTGGAATTGTAAAAACTCTTCAGACCATCATCAAACCTTAATCTACCAGCTTCGTCGATCCCTCCTTCCACCCTCTTCTTCTTATCCTCCATCTACGGGTCCTTACCCATTTCATGTGCAGCGCTACCTCCCCTATGTGCCACCATCAAGACCTCCAAATCTACCAAAACCCACCAAACATGTGCCTTTCTAGGGTCCCAACAAAACCCTAACACTAACTCTAAAGTGAACCTGAATCCTCCTCTTCTGGTTGTTGTGCTTTAACCCTTTAGCCTTTCTTTTTTATTTTTTTAAATAAGGGTGCGTTTTGACCTGGATGACTCGTCAGGGTCAACCAAGTCACAGTTGAACTAGTCGAGTCATCCGGGTCTAGTCGGTTCAACAAAAAAACGGTCCGTTAGATAAAACCTGCTCGCTTTTAAGGCTTGTTTCGGTTGAACCAGTCAGTCCAGTTTGGTTTTGACACCATTGATTATGAATTGACATATCCTTCAATTAAATACCGTAATAGCAACTTTACGTCGAATAAGGAGTAAATGAATAGCTATTCATGTCAAGTAAGCAGGTTGTTAGTACTATAAAGCATAACATTGTATTATTCTAAAGCTTATAGAGTACTTGTGCAATATGTCATTAGTAGTAATAAAAACATGCAAAATGCTCCAATCTATAAGGGAGAGAAGAATAGGATAATTTAGGACTTTTATCATTTCCTATGAATCAGTACATTGATAAGGGTATAGCATTAGCTTTTAAATTTTCTTTTACTTAGTTTAACTAGTTTCGTGCTATTATTGTGGATGATTCAAGCATTAATTTGTGGTTTAGAAAATTGCTTTTTATGAATTTCTTGCTATTGTGGTTATGACACCTTCGTTTTGTATCCTAAAATTCTATCATATTTCATACAATGCTTCTTGTTGCTTATGATATTTATCTTTGTTTTTGTGTTGAGATAGATTGTTGTATGTGTAGTTTATCTTAGACGATGAGAAGAATTTTGTAATTGTTGTTATGTACTAATGAGTGTATGTTTATTAGTTTCATAAATAAATAAATAACATGAATCTAATATAGGACGACCTAATTAGTTACATATTACCACAACTTTCTCACATGGGTGATATAATGATTAGCTTTGTTATGGCACTCATAGTCATGTCAATGGGGTTTAAAACTTTAGATACTATGACTCAATTCAACAACTAACCCTAGTCAATTAGAGCCAAAACATTAGAACAGTTTGAGCTTTATTATGGTTTGGATTTTTCTTGAAATATAATTTTAATTAAAGTAATTCGACTTGTAAGGGAGTTTAGTTTTCTTTGAACTAAAAAATGTAGATCAACTACCCTAACTAAGATATTTCTAATGTATGATAGAAATAGTATACGTGGTGATTAAACTTCATTGAGGTGTTTTTGGAATTCAATTTTGCTTTTTTTAATGCGACATATCGCTCATGAGATGCTAGCAAGTACATTTTCAAAATCAAGGGTAGCCTTAACTTTTTAGCCCCTTACAATCCCTAAAAGTTTGGCTAAAAAACCCCCCATTTGTTTTCAACCTCAACTAAAAGGGAAACATAAAATCTAGGTGAACATATCCATCGACACGGGTTGTGTCAACACTTAGATTCCACTTGAAGGGAATTCTTAGTCTGACACAACCACCTAACGTGAGTGTGTCTAAGTCCGTGTTCAGTTCATGATTTTCATTCTAGGTTAACACAACTATGAGCATGGTCATGTTCATGCATGTACCTAGCTCCATTTCCCATGCCAAGACCAATATAGTCTCTTGACACGGTCATGTCTAGGCCCGCTTTGTGATTGTGACCTTTAAATAAGACCATGTTTAAGCCCATGTCATATACAACTTCTTCAAAACTCTAAACTTATACCCCAAGTGCCTACATAAAAGCCCAAAATGTCTCATCTAAATAAGAGTCCTTCACACTTATTGGTCTAATAATTGAAATAGAATACTAAGGACTTATAATTAATAAACTATGACAGTCTATTTTTGGAAGGCTAAGGACTGAAACCCATAAAATATATTTCACTAAGAATTGATTGACCTTAAGCCAATCTTTACCTATATAATTAATTAGATAACTTGACTAAATAAACGGATGACATAAAAACTTAAGAAATATTTGATTATCCATAACCTAAACTCAATGTATGTGAAGAAGTTGAGTCTTAAGTAAGGATCCATAAACATGTGCATCCTAACTCAAGTAATTCAAACAATGAGAATAACAAAAATTTAACTAAGGCTACTTAAGACACTATCCTAATACTAGTCTTTGAACTCATGAATAGTCACTAATGGTTAAGCTATTAAAGAAGAGAAATAGATTTAGAAAAGATTTAAGGTACAAAGTGAATGCATAGTGCTTGCTAAGATAGTATTAAAAGCATAACTAATACTTAATGTTGACCTAATTATTCGATGGTTGTTGTTTAACTGCTTAGTGCAATCCTTGGATTAAGTTGCAAACTTGATCTTAAGTTTGGGATGATACAGTAGATTAGGCACTTAGACTCTTAAGATGTGTGTGATATGACTTAGCGGGTACTCAATAGGGAAGCTCTAAGACTAGACAATCATTTGGGAGAAGAACAAAGTTGAAACAAGTTACACGAGATTATGGGTACCTATGTAAATCATAGCAACGGTCTTTGCTCATTTCCAATTGGACGTAAGGAGTGAATTGAATGAGATTACTTCTATTCTTTCCTTTTCTAATAAGTACTGAAGGCTTGTCAATCCCTTCGATACTTGATTCAAGACCCCTATCATTCATCATTATTATTTTGTGGGAGTCATGGGTACTCCTATACGTGTTGGCGTTTCTAGAATATCAAAAATACTTAGCCACTTAGGGATGAAGATGTTGAGTGAGGATTTGATAGATGACGTGTACCAAAACCTAGACTTTTGTTTAGAAATTTCTTTGAAAACTGCTTTTAAACTTTGCTTAAAATTCATATTACTACAATTAAATATTTGTATACTTACTAATCACCTATGGATAAGCCTTTAGACCCGACACTTTTTAAAGTGAGTCACACTCTTATGAAAAGGCCCATAATTGGCCTTGTATATATATAAATGTTTTATGAAAATTCAATTTTGTATAGTTACTTTTATGAGTTTCTAAATTAACCTAAACATGGTGAAACATATGTCATTGTGCCGAAATTTTCAAAAATTAACAAAGGATTTCACAATAAAAATATGGATAGAAACTAACCAAGTTTAGTAGAGTCTTGCATATATTGTTTAAGTAACATACATAGAGAGACCGATACATTCTGTGGAATTAAGATGTAACAACAATATTTTTAAAATGGGATAATGTCACAAGTGATATTTGAACTTTGACAAAATATACAATTACGTACCTAAACTTTGAAAATGATCAATTTAGTACCTGAACTTTGAAATTGATCAATTTGACATCTATAAAACTTTGAAATTGATTAATTTGATACCTATAAAACTTTGAAATTGATTAATTTAGTACTTAAAGAAACTTGATGGAACTACTGCTAGTGTGCATTAAAAGTTATTTCAGGTACTAAATTTGTCAATTTTAATGTTTAGGTACTAAATTGATCAACTTCAAATTTTAAGTACCTAATATATATTTTATCAAAGTTTAGATATTATTTGTGATATTAACTCTTCTAAAATCACACCAAGTATGTAATAACATACATTTATAAAAACTCCCTCAATTGTGAGGTCTTGTAAACTTTAGTTATCTCATGTCATCTCTAATTTTTGCTTACATCTAGGAAACTTTTATATCTATCAAAAACTAAATTCCTTCAAAACTCCGTGTTGGAAATAAATGCAACTAAGCTTGCTACACGCATGTGGAAGCAAAAGCTACAAGGCAGATTTCTAATTTCACTAAACCAACAATTATCTCTTTTATCAATTATGCCCAATTCATGCAATTATAACAACAATAATAAAGAGATAACATAAGGAGAAGATCACACTGATATTTAATGTGGAGTTTGCTTACGTCATAGTCTCCATGATCCATAAATTGCCTCACCTAAGGATAAGTTCACATTTCACATTCAACAAACAATTTATCTCACAAAGAGGACTTCAACACATGCCTACACAAATGTAGGACTTCATACAAGTGTCTCAATGCATGGGCACTTCACCAATTGCCTCAAATAATAGAAGAATTCACTAAAACACCCACACACAAAAGTGTGAATAGTGCTTTACAATATTAGCTCACTAATCTCACTATTGGACCTATCCATTCAACAAAAACAAATACAAATAGAGAGAGTATGTTCACATAATCTCTACTAATTAAGCCCTACTCACTTGTATAAAATCAGCTTAACTTTTCTATTTATAGGTAAACAAAATAACTTAGCCATTGCCCTCAAAAAGCCCACCAACAATTGGATGTCAGAAGTTTCAATAACTATTTTACATGCACTAGTAAGCCGTTCCAGATCCTATTGGTGAACCAGTCCACATTTCATGCCTGCAGTCTTCCCCTCGTTCCCCTCTATTCAAGAACTGTACATCTATTTGTACTGGTGAGTCGGTGCGCACCCTTATACACACTGCACCAAAGACACAAAACAAAGCAAACACAAAATATATATATATATATATGCACAATAAAGCTTGAAACATATCACAAATAAGTTTTACTTATTAAATGTAATTTAATTAAGTTAAAAAGCATTTATATAATCTATTTTCTCATCAAAATAAGATGGTAACCTCCACATGGTTCAACACTTCTCTCTATTTATATGTAAACTAAAAATTTTAGTTTAATTGAAGCCCCAAGATGGTTATAGTTAGGTCATGTTCCACCAAATTTTAAAAGATTTGTATCAAATCTAGTCCACCACGACTCCCGACATGGTTGTGTTTACAAACTATGTTCTTTCTTCAATATTTTGTACAAACATTTTTCTTCCCATAACCCATGCACAAGCGTGTGTTCTTGATCATGTTCTCTGACTTTTATATAACCTTTAAACCCAATCATGTTTAGGATCGTATTTGCTCTCTAGCTTCAACATAACCTACCAAGACAATCATCATTCAATTGTGCCCAATAACCTCTTCAAAATTTGACAAATCTTTTTTTTTTTTAAATCCATGAAAATTGTTCAATTCCTTTTCTTAAGCTCAAATTATTCTTTAAAGACCTAAAATCATAATATTATCAAATTAAGTACTGAATGCATGGTTTATTTATGAAATTTATTAATTTAAACTCAGATTATCCTATCTCAATAAGGGTTAATTTATACTTATCACCACCATTGTATTAGTGTTTTATCTTGAACTTAAAAGGACTTTGCATAGATAGTTAAGAGCAGAGAAAGAGAAATGGAAATCAAGAAATTAAATGTGAATGGAGGCAATGGAAATGGTTTAAATGGTAACAATTTAAATGGAAAAATAAAGTTGAGCAATAAAAGACATGAACAAACATGGTCAAAATGAAAATGGTATTTAAAAAATTTTATGAGAGTATGTAGTATCAACTATAGATAAGCTTGTACATGCTATTTGACTAACCATTTAGAATAATATTGATGAGTTAAAACCCACTTAATTCAAATGGTGCAAATGAGCTAATTTGGACAAAAAAAAGTATTGGAGGACCTTATAGAGCATTTATAGAGTTTTTCTAGTTGTGCACAACTTTAAAAGGAAATTGGGTGTTTGAAGATATAATCCACCTAAGGCTTCTTAATTTCTCCTAATTTTCATGGAAGAAGTTGGTTGTAATTGCTGCCTCCTATTTTCATCTCAAATTGAGAATAATTTGACTAATGGCTTTTTACTTTGATTAAATCATATAAACATTATATATAAGTTATTGCATTCCAACCTTCAATAACCTTCTTTAAACCAGCCTTTGATAAACTTTTATATGATATTTAAACTCGATTTATATTTTCGAAAACAAAAAAAATACCAATGTGCTATGTGTATTAGTGAGTGATAGTAAAATACACTATAATATTGCACTTATACACAATGTGTTAACACCATTAAAATTTTTCTTCTATTTTAGGTGTTATTTAATTATTTTTTTTCACAATCAAAATAAGAAAATGTATGACTCTTTATGATGTTACACAAGTATAGTAAATCAACACTTGTCCAAAAAATATTTTAAAAAATTATCTTTTTTGTATTTTTTTATATTTTATATTGTTTAGAATCAAGCCCTAACTACTAAAAACTTTTAGGGATTAAATTTGGCTTAAGCCGCTATTAGGCGGCCGAATTTTCGATTGAGATGTACACTGTTCGAACAAAACAATTTAATCGTGATCATCCAATTGTGGTATGTGTGTTGTAATTTGGTAAGTGTGTTCGATTATGGTAAGTGATAGATTTGTCAAATGCTAGTAAGTTTGTCGTATTCTGGTAAGTTAACATGTGGTATTTTCATCGGGTTCTAATAAGATTGTTGCACTGTGCTAAGATTGGTACTATTCATATATTGTACTATTTATGAGCATATTACGATAATTTTATTGTATTCTAGTAAGTTTATCTGATTATGATAAGTGCTAGATTTATCATATTATAGTAAGTTTGGTACATTATGGTAAGTGTGTTTATTGATATTGTTTAATTATCGTACGATTTATCATCATATTATGGTAAATTCATCACAGTATGAATATTTTGTTTGAATTTGGTTTATGATAAATTTATCATGTTTTGATATGTTTTCGTCCGATTATGATTTCCCAATCACATTCTAATTTTAGGTCGCAGGTTGGCGACCTAAGCCCATTATTTCCCGTTACTTTTTGCTTTTGTTGTTTCTAAAATTACTTTCAATATTGTCTCTTTTTGGGTAAATTTATTTAAAGAAATGTTATTACATACTTACATTTTCTCGGTTCATGTATGAATTGAACATCCTACTGGCAAACTGTCGACTTCAATTCAAAACCCCAATAAAACCCTGTCTAGTGTCTTCCCATTTCCTCCACTAATACGGCCAGGTTCATCGGTTCATGACAATAACACAAACACCTTTCCTGCATGATACCATCTTACTCTCCATTTCAGTACCAGCGTTACTACTAGCATGCCACTGATTCATGCCCACCCTTTATTCTCACACTGCAAATTCCCATTCAAATTCAATCCCAATTCCAATTCCAATCTCTTCCCCCGAACTCTTTCGAACCCTAATTCCACTTTCTCTCGCAATCGGATTTCCCTCATTATTAAAGCTTCCGCCTCGAAAACCGACTACTACGCCACCCTCAATGTCGGTCGAAACGCCACTTTGCAAGAAATCAAAAGCTCTTACCGTAAACTTGCCCGTCAAGTAAGTATGAGAAGCTTAAACTCAAATATTCTTTTCTTTTCTTTTCCTTTTTCTTTTTTCCTATCGAGATGTATGATTTTCTCAGTTGAAGTCAATTGGAATTCATCATTAGTGTTGCTCAGGATTTTACTCGAAATGTCACTATGTCACAGCCTTGAGCTTTTGGAGATAAAATTATAAAACTTACCGATTCACAAATGTAATTTAAAACTGTTCTCATTACTTATAAGTGAAGTCATTGGAGAATTTCAAAGCTTGGAGGCGATAACCCGAGTCACAACATGCACAATCCCCTGCTTATATGAATGGAATATTGGAAAAATTCGTACTTTTATGCATAACAAAGTCGTTGTTGTGCTCACTTTGTAGTGTTACTTGGAGACTGAGTTTATGGCATAGTTTTATTATGTGTGAACAGTATCATCCTGACGTGAATAAGGGTCGTGGAGCCGAGGAGAAGTTTAAGGAGATTAGTGCAGCATATGAGGTAGATGAATTCTACTGTATTTTTGCAATTAGGTTATTTGTTTGTACTTCGCTTAATCTGTTGTCCTTTGGGTGTGCATGGTTGAGTATCTGTGTTTCTAAATATATTCCATCAGAAGATTCATGCTCTCTGACACGGGGTTTATCCCTAGTAAAAAGGATTAATTGATTAGTTTTTTGTAGGTCCTATCAGATGAAGAGAAAAGATCTTTATATGATCGCTTTGGTGAGGCGGGTTTACAAGGAGATTTTGTGGGTTCAAGTGTTAATTCGCAGGGTGTAAGTTCTTGTATTATTCGTTGTTTTTCAAAAGTGATGCCTTGTGCATTTGTATATGGATTGTTAGTCTTTCGTTAATTTTAATTGTTTGAGGCAATCTTGCTTTCCTACTATTTGGCTTTCCATAGGTGGATCCATTTGATGTGTTTGGTACGTTTTTTGGAGCATCGGAAGGTTTTTTTGGAGAAGGACGTGAACCAGGAGACTTTAACTTCAATTTCAGGAATGTAGGACAAGATCGCCTTGATGTTCGGTAAGCATCAAATTGTCCTATTTGTCCAGCAAACGAAGTCCCAATCTTTCTTAAATTAAGAAGCCAAAGCAAGTGCATGTAAAAGTTTGCCAAAGTTTGAAATCTTAGTGAAGGCTGAAGCAAGTTTTTATGCACTGCAATGTTTATTTTGACATGGATTTCTGTGGCTTTGCTATGTTTACTGGCCTTGGATGCATGCATTATGAGCTCTTAAATTTGTGATGTGTGGAGTCTCGTGTATTCTATCCTTCTCTTCACTAATGTTGATATTACTTATATCATTTAGATAATTAATCAACGCTCTCATTCATGGGCCATTCCGGTGTTCAGATGTGCAGTCTCTGCTAATCTACTTATCTGGGAAACCTTGAACATGATTTAGGATCATTCTATGTCTGGTGCTGTTAGATCACATGCAAAAGTATACATTTTTAAGGCCAGTCATTTGGAATTTTGTGTCCTAGTTTTCCATTCTTTAACAAACTTCCTGGGCATTGCTGGAAATTTCATAGAACTTTGCAACCATATTCTCTTAGGGGTTGATAATATTGTGATTTAATTTCCACGTAAGTAGCCAAACAATTCTTGAGTATTCGACCTTGATATTTAAGATTTTTTTGAATTTGAATTTTATCCTGAGCCTTTCCTTCCCCTTCTCCTCTCCAATCCTTGATCAAACTTGATTATTTTTCAGTGCCTTGCAACAGGGGGGTCTTTCTAGAATGTCAAATTGCATCTTAACGAACTTTGTTTTGGTTGAATTCTCTTTGTATCTAGTGTTGAAATTAGTTTTACAAGCGATAAGCATATCCAAGAATCTTCATCTCTGAGAAGATTGCTCACATGTTGTTGGGCCACCACACTCTAACTAAAGTTTTGAATAATGAGACAGGTACATTTCTCTTTAATCTTGAAAACAACAGTCAAATTTTAGAAGTTTTTGAAATTGCTCGGTATTTGCTGGTCAACTTTTTGTCCTTCAACAATGGGAACGGGGATGTCTTTCCTTAGTGAAGGTTTTTCATCTTTTCCTATATGGGACAAGCTATGGACTGAGAATATGGAGTTTTTTTCATAAGCAAGGCACTACTACATAGCAAGTCAATTAGGATAACCTTTGCTGGTTGATTCCTTTATAGTTTGACAAGACAGGGTGGGATTTGCCTGTGCTTTTATTGGCATGAGTAATGATAGTGATTTTGTAAACACGATTTGGATTGGAAGTATTCATAGGTGAAAGATTCCTGTTGGGTGTCAAGTACCAATGAAAACCACCCTGCTGTTTTCAGGGTAGGGTCTTCGGACATACTCTGGTTGCTTGTTTATTGAAGGCAGAAGAGACTTTGTTTGTTACCCATATACCTATTGAGGTTCATGTGTCTCTACTTCTTGGGACTGTGGTTGATGCTTTGGGTAAAGAGACATTAGAGGGCCTTGTTGCGGCACTGGCAGTTGCCTTTGAAGTTCCTCTTGAAGCAAACGCCATGGTGCTAGCTTGTTAAGGCCAAGCAAATGCAAATGCAAATGCCTTTGTGATTGCTAATTCCCTGGTTCTTGATACGGTCTAGAGCTCAGTTCAGTTATATAGTGCAAAGGCTCCCCTCTTTTGACTTGACACTTAACATACTTCCTTGATGGTACCAAGCTCGCCAACCATGTTTCTTGCAAATTCTAGATGTCCCAAGAAGAAGAAAAGGAGTAGACGCAGGGCTTAGTATCTTTATTGTATTATTATTTTTGGGTAAAGCTATTGCAATATTATTTTAATTAATGAAACACACAAATAAGTGTCATCTTCATTTTTATATTGTGAGATACTGTTGGAATTTTTGTTGTGTTATGTTGTCACTTCATCATATAATTTGAATATCCGTTGGGTTTGATTTCTTTACTGCAGGTATGATCTTTATCTAAGCTTTGAAGAATCAATATTCGGAGGCCAGAGGGAAATTGAAGTCTATGCCTTTGAGGTTTGTGATATTTGTGGCGGAAATGGTGCTAAATCTTCTAGCTGCATCAAATCCTGTGAGGCATGTGGAGGCCGGGGTGCAGTGATGAAAACTCAGAGGACTCCGTTTGGAATAATGTCACAAGTAAGGCACGACTCTATTAAAATTTAATATTATGTGTGCAAATTATCTTTTTAAGCCCATTCTTATGGTACATATACACCATCTTGTAATGCAATCATGCAACGTACAACAAAGCCGCCATTGGCCTTCTTTGCCATTTATATATGTTATATATATTTTATTTTTCCTTTTAGAAACAGTTGTAGTTTCACATTACCATACATTTAAGAAGTCCATTGGATTGTTCTTCACTTTTGAGGATGTCCTTTTTTTTTTTTTTTTGGGTCTGTGTTTGCCATTACAATTTGGAGGATTTCAATCTTGTAAATCTCACTTGAAAGATCAAGGTGATGCCCTTAGGCTATAAAATTACTGGTGTTCTGAGCATACCTCTTGATTAGGAGTTATTGTTTTGGTTACTTGATTAACAAATTATAAGCAAAGGATTGTTCATGAGCAAAGTGTACACAAGTTTGAAGCCGAGATTTTATGGGATTCTGAGATAGGTGTATAGATACTATGGAGCCATATGGTGGCATGTGGTAACAATACATTAGCCATTTTTGTAGGTTTGCTTGTGACAGACCAATTTTCAATCTAATATAATACACATAGTGATTTCAGATGCATCCCACATATGCACATGGGTATTTGTTATTAATAATTGGACATTCGACTTGTCATGAATTCTTTTCCTTGTAGTGTGTGTTACAGTTTATGTCAGGTGATTCCAGGTATCCACATGCTCCAGTTGTAATGGAGATGGTAAGGTTGTGACAGAAAAATGCCGGAAGTGTAGAGGCAGTGGGAAGATAAGGTCAAAGCGGCGCATTGATGTTGTAATTCCTCCTGGAGTTAATGATGGAGCAACTATGCAAATACAGAGGGAGGGACACTTTGACAAGAAAAGGTGTATTTTCAGATGGTTTGCTTGCTCTTAGCTCGGTTTCTTCTTTGCCTTTCAGCATTTCAGCGACAAGAGAAAGCATTATTTTAAGACGTGACTGATCTTCCCCACCTCTCTTGCAGTGGTTCAAGTGGCGATCTTTATGTTGTTCTCCATGTAGAGGAGAAGCAGGGGATTCGCAGGGATGGTATCAATCTATATTCTAAAGTGGATGTTGATTATACAGATGCAATATTGGGAACAGTGATAAAGGTAAGTTGGGTTGAGTGTGCTGTATAAAATTATAGATGCTCAAAACACCTATAGAACTAGTTCTCATTCATGCAGATGCAATGTGAGTTGTCCTTTTCTAGATTAAGTTCAGCTGCCACCATTTGCTCTTTTGACTGAATTCTTCCTTGAAATACCTAAGTCTAGCATAAATATATACCTGACTAAGTTCTTTAACTTATTGGAATCCTGCTGAGTGCAAATGCAGCCATGCCTTGTCTGTGGCAAAACAGCAGGTTTTGCATCTTAAATGTTCCAACTTGCACAGTGCTTGAAATATTCGTTAACTTGTATTGATAGTTCAGCTGAGGTGGTCTATGGGTGAGTAATCTTGTGCAATGCACAGCTCAATTTTATTACTCCAAAGTTTTTCTTTACTTGTCCAGAGAAAGAAATAGCAAGAAGCTAAGTGGGGAGAGGTACATTTTTAGCGTAGGAGGAAATTAATGAAGTGTTAGAATATCCGTTGAAGAGCAACTCTGTTTATGTCTTTTATGGTTTTCATGTCCATTCATATATTTGTAGAACTTGTTTACTTCATTTGATATCCATATTGTGATTTTGTTGGTTATATGTATATTGTCAGCTTTGTAATGGTGCTTATAGCAATGAATGTTCTGAACAAAAGGAGTATTTCAGCATTTTAAGGTTGTGAAAGTCATTTGCAGGTTGATTGATGTTGCCATCTAACTTCAGGTAGATACAATTGATGGTTCGAGAGATCTCAAAATACCTCAAGGAATTCAGCCTGGAGATACAGTAAAGCTGTCAAACTTTGGGGTTCCAGACATTAGAAAACCATCTGTCCGAGGAGATCACTTCTTCATCGTCAATGTTCAGATTCCAGAGGAGATCAGGTGCATTGACCATCCTTAATTGTAGTTATTTTAAAGTCAACTCAAGCTGTCTCTACGTGCTCTTTTTAATCTGCTTGTGTTAAACTTTGGTTGTTCTTTAATGTTGACACTGCAATAAGAATTTTTCTAGTCATTTGGTCAATGCTGACCATATATCTTATACCAATACATGCTTGAGTCTGATTAAATCAATGTCAGACGCTCTACATTGTTCTGTTAGGACCACCATGAAGCCACACAACCTTAATTGCAATAATGAAATTGGTTTCTGCTGGGAGTTACATTAGGGCTGATTCATGTGACAAGCCAATGGAACTTTTGAAATGTCTCATCTGCATTCTAAAATACAAGATTTTTCAGAAGAGTTCATATTTATGCAAACCATTGTTTAAATAAAACTTAGTGAGCTGGACATATATAGTCAGTTAATCAATTTTACTAACCTTGTCTGCACTTGTCTTATTTGACAATTTTAACGAACTGTTTTGTCTCAAATGGAACTTCTCATGTCAATTGTCCTGACAGCGACGAAGAGCGGGAGCTTGTCCAGAAGTTAGCTGCTCTGAAGGCAACTAGGAAATCCTTCACAACTTCATTTGGCAGCAAAGGTATGAATTTTATGCTGAAAGCTTTTAGTGGTGCCATGACTTGTATGGTATAATGTTGAGATGGATGATTCCTGATTCTTCTTTGGACACATTGTTTCTCCAGTGGGCACTGGGGGTAATGCTCACAGGCATACTCAGGCTAGAAAAGACCATTCTGCGAGCCAAGGGAACAAAGCTTCATCATTTTGGAATTCCATTAAAGAAATCTTAAGGTTAGCTGAAGTTCTTTTCTGCACTTTTTATTATTCCTTCTGCTGAGATCTAAATTTTAGATATTTCAGCTTTTCATGCATTCAAAATCTTCTTTAGCCCATCACGTTATCATAGGTATTCTATTGAACTTTTACGATTTAATATGCAGGCAAAAGAAGTCTGGAGAAAGGTTTGCATCAGTGTGTATGGTCACATCACCCACATTACGGTGTGCTGAGTCACACCCTCCAATCATGATGCCTCTTTCCACAGCTATCGTTTTGACTTGTATTTTTCTCCTTGCATGGAGGGGTCTTTTCCAATTCATTATTGACAAAAACCAGCACAAAGTTTCCTGACTGTGACTTTGAAAAAGCCAAGAGTATTTTTTATCTTTGAAATGATTTACACTGTTAGCAGAAAATTTCCAGTTTTATAAATTCCAAACTTTCTATCATTATCATTTCCTTCTATAAACTATGGTGCCTAGTGGATCTTCCTTTTGCTGGATTGATTTGATAGGGACTAACAATGAATGGGTATTGGCATCTGCCTTGATATGAAAAGGAGCCAAAAGTTGAGGAAAGCTAAACCTCAAATGATGCTTGCTTCGACAATCAGAATTTCTGGAAACAATGTTTCTTATTTTGGATTAATAATCTTGCAAATTGTTGCATTTGGGGCTTTTCCTTGAATGGATGGTATTACCACTGTCAAGCTCCAGCAACCTATGTTGTGGGGGATGGTGGATGCATGATTCAGCCATTACAAGTATGCTCTAGTTTGGATACCAATCCAAACAGCTATACTATCACCTTTTGAAACAAATCCAATCAGCTATACTATCAACGTTTGAAGACACTTGACAAAGAGGTTTGCAAGAAAAGGTATGCTCATAGACATACTGAGGCTAGAAATGACCATTCTTCTTTTGACATACTTTTTTTCTTTTTTAGTTGGCAATAATTAAATGCTCATATTTGATGCCTTGCTACTTGACTGGTGAAATTACTATTTTGCTTATTGCAGACTGTCAACCGAAAGCTTTAAAATGCTACACCGATCGCAGTTCATGTGGTTTAATGTAATCTGAAGGTCAAACTGGGTATTTTCTACTGGCAGTGAAAGAAAATTTTTCTTAACAGGGATCTTATCCACCTATGGAAAAATGTTATCTTCATCACCAGATGCTTAGCAATGCATGAAATCTTAGGAAATACAGGACCTATATGAGAATATTTTTAGTTTTTTTCTTAAAAGTAATCTTGCAATTTTCTGTAGATTCTTATTTTCCTCCTGACGTCTTTCCTAGACTATGCATGACGAGAATCGAACATGGTACACTATTGAACATGGGAGGTGTTCTGTCCAGGTGTGTTGTCCACGTACAGTTTCCTGCAAGTTTTCTTGTCAAATATCTTACCGACACAGGAACAATGGGAGAGAGAGAGTGACATGAGACTTGAGCGTCTATTGTAGTGTGGTCTGTGACTATAGACTAGAGGAGGTTTGCTTTAATTCAATAATGGAAGGTGAAGTAGAGCCCAACTTAAACAGCCATGGAGTGACCTGGAAGAAACCCAATTTAACTTAATACTTATGAATTCATCTACCTCTCAGCTAACCTTACATGTATTTCTTACCAATCTATAAAAAGGAAGGCGTGAGTGGTTGTTATAATCAAAAACTTGCTTCCTTGTAATGCATCCAAGTTATTAATTTCGTGATCTTCAAGTGCAAAGACAAATTACTTCTGATAGCTACTAACTTCAATGAAGCGGTCGTTTTATTTATAATCCTCCAAATTTGGACTCAGGAAATATATTCCCCGCAAAACTTCTAAACGTTAAAAATATTCTTTAAATTTTCATGAATTGATAAATAATTTCTTGAATTTAAAGAGAACCTTGTAAACTTTGACTTTGTTGTGGAACCTCCACATTAAATTTATCAAGATAATATCCAATACTCTTTAAATTTTGATCTAAGGGTATCTCTTGAACTAAATATATATATATATATATATATATTAAATATTATGAAACTATCAAAGTTTAAAGAGGTTATTGGTAATATTTGCAAGTTCAAGAAGTAGTCGTCATCAAGGTTCGGTTTGGTTTGGGTCTGGAACCGGGCTCGAATTGCTCGTTCCTGGTTTCAAAAATGGTGGAACCGGAACCAGACCCGTAAGAGTCAGTCTGGTTATCGATTCTTAGGAACTGTCGGTTCTCATAGTTCGATTTCGATTCTAGAGGAATCTGAACTATGAAATTAAAAAAAAATAATTAAATAATTTATTTCATTTAACTAAGAAAAAATGCAAAATAAATTTTTAACTTGAAATAACATTGAGTCTAACAATAATTGTTCATAGCATTAGTTAAAAAAATTCTATAATTATATATTTATTTATATACAATCACTTGCGCTTTTTGAGTTTTTATATTAACAATGTTATACTATAAAATATTCAAGAAACAAATAATTTCCAACAACAAAAAACAAAACACATTGTTAAGAAAGAAAGTCTACTTTGGTTAGAAATCTACATATATTTAACAATATATGATTTCAAATGTATTTATTACTTGTGTTGTTAATAAAAACATTAAATATTATGAATAGGAAATAAATTTTTTATTATTTATAGGAAAGTAGTTTTAAATATTTGTTTTATAATTACAATTTTTTATAATTTTCTTTTTTTTTCTTTTCTTTTCTTTTTTTATAATTTTTATGGTGTAAAACAGTTAGTTCTGTCGGTTTTTGAACCAGTGGTTCTAAAACCTCCAGATCATGCGATTTTTAGGGATAGAACTGTAAGGATCCACCAAAATCGATGGGTCCTTTATCAGTTCAACCTGCCATTCCCGAGCAGGTTCCTAGTTTAGGAACCGTCGGTGACGGTCAGGTTAGTTTCCAGTTCGGAGCCGATGCGTGATGATGTCTATCAAGAAGTAATTCTCTATGTAGATATATGGGATTAGGCTCAATTATTCTCTTTTCTAATTAAAAAAAAAGAAGTAAAAGTTCTTTATTTGTCTCCATATCTTTTTATTTTTTTAATTAAAAATAGAATTGCTTTAAATAGCCATCTCGTTGCGTTGCTAAGTTAATCAATCCTTCAAATATGTTTTTACCTCATACTGCTATAGTTAGGGATGCAAATATTTCAAGTCTGATGTATTTTAACTTCTTAGCCTAAGTAATCCAGTTTTTACATTTTAACTTTTTAGTGTAGCTTCCACATATATCATTCAATTACTATCTTATTCTTTATATATTTATTATTACTCTAATCAAATTTTGATATATACACTTGTTGACAAGCATATTTGAAGAACTCAACCCAGTCCAACTAAAGCACAAGTTGGCTCAAGGACTCATTGCTAACAATCTTAGTTACACTCGATTGCCCCCAACCCACTTAGCTGGACATATTACACTTGGTCGAATTTTATTGCTCAACCTGAATTCTCCATATAGATCACATCACATGAGTATGCAATGTTCATAGAACTAACTTGGTAGCTTTCAAGTCACTAAGTGTGCATCCCCCATTGATCCTTACCGCCTTCATAAATCAACAAACACCACCTTTGATGATCAATAAGGGGTTAATATGGAAATATCAGATTTTCAAAAATTGATTTCGAAAACACAGTATACAAAATAAATATTCTCTATCTAATTTGGTAAAGGCGCATGCATTGAGTGTGCCCTAATTTTTACAAAAAAAGGCACAATTTGTGAATACACTCAAAAGGGGAGTATATATTATTATCAAAAGAAGAAAATTACTCTTGGACTTAAAATAAGATCACATCACATTGGTCATATCCCAACTCTCTCTCTCTCTCTCTCTCTCCAAATCACATTGCTTAAACGACAAAACGCTTTCCATCTCCATTAAGCAATCCCCCCATTAAAACACTTCCCCACAACTCCAACATGCACACAACACAACACCACCAACCTTGAAGATCACATTTTTTTAAGCAACCAACTCCACACTTAAAAAGATCAAAACTTTAATAAGGCCCATTATTCCTTTCATGAATCTAAGTCATACCCATTAATAGACAAATGGATCCTCCATTAATCAATGGTTCATCTTTCTCAGTAGCTAACCCATCTGCTTACAGTTTGCTTAAAGAAGGGACTTTGGAGTCTCGAGTAAAGCCAATTTATTATGTTGTCCTAAAGATACAAGTTTTCGTAGAGAGTAGTGTTATAGAGAGAAGGATGTGTAAGAAGGGAATGTGAAATTTAGGGTTTTAGCTAAAAGTTGAGAAATGGAGATTGAAAACATTCAATGAATGTGCTCGCTTCTCAAATGTGCACTCCCCCATGGGTGCATTCATGGAGTGCATCTTCTTGGTAAAAATTAAGGTGCACTTCGTGCATGAACCTATACTAAATTAGATATGAAATATTTGTTCCATATACCATATTTTTGGAATTATTTTATGAAAATACATTATTTTTGTACAAATCCCGTTATATAAATACCCTTTATATACCCCATTAACTTAATCGTTGGAGTAGTCACATCAGACAACATATCGATACCTGTTAACCCATTATTGTTTTGCAAATAAATCATCTGGAGGTTCAGATTTAAGATAATTTATCAGCAAGTTAAGGCACCAACAACTCTATATATACACTTTATTCCATTCCATTCTATTTTTAAACATAAGAATGAGTTATTCATTTTGAAACTTATTTCATTTTAATTCATTCCCTTTCATTACATTTCAAATGATCCATATGTAGGAAAAGCGACATGATATAGTTGCAATATTTTCACAACCTCATTGAATAATGTTACATAGTCAAGTCCTCTCACACATTCATGACATTGTTACATTTCTCAATGCATAACACATCATAATTATAGAAGGGATAATGACAAGTCAAGTGTTTATTTTTCTATTTTTTTAACAATTTAGTGTCCTATGGTTAGATTTTAACAAATTATTGTCTGCCATTATATTTGTGATTTAGTACTTCTATTAAAAAAATATTTGGTAGATATTTATTTTGATGATAATATAATAGTAGGTACTTAGTAAAAAATTGTCAAAATCTAAAGAAAATGTATTATAAATTATCAAAAATTAAAAGTATAAACAC
Source organism: Combretum micranthum (assembly GCA_024138025.1). Taxonomy (NCBI): domain Eukaryota; kingdom Viridiplantae; phylum Streptophyta; class Magnoliopsida; order Myrtales; family Combretaceae; genus Combretum; species Combretum micranthum. Next base: position 272,086 of record JAMXBD010001086.1, read on the forward strand.
TTGGTTTGCTATTATTTTATCATTAAAATAAAAATCCACCAAACATTATTTAGTAGAGAGACTAAACCACATATACTTTGAAAATAAGAGCACCAATTTGACAAAATTAAAAAAAAAAATAAAATATTAAATTATCAAAAACTAAATGTATATAACATATTATTATCCCATTATAAATAAAAAAAAAGTCACTCAAAGGTGAAATCCTACAAGCCACACACGTCAAGTCCTGTCGACTAATTGTCAGCTGCTGCCCTTTGCTTCTTTCATTTCTGTCCCTCCCTCCCAATTTGTATTGAAATCCTCCTTTTGTGGTTTGCCTATATCATAAGATTTTTTTTTTTTGAACATAAGAAACATTTTTATAAATACTTAACCAGTATCAAATACAACATCCGGAGGATTAATACCCGACATACATAAGTTGATATCTAATAGGGCTAGCTTTAGGAGTAGGGAAGGGGGGTTATACCACCAATCCATCGGACACATCCCTTTCCTAGTACAAGTAGCTACCCAATCAGCAACTCTGTTTGCTTTTCTGGAAACAAAAGAAATAATAGGCTTGTCATCAAAACTATCAAGGATCCCTTTAATATTTTGCAGAATAGGTCTGGTAGCCCAATGGGCTTTTCCTTCCTGTTCTACACAGCACTGGACCACAGAGAGGCAATCAAACTCAACTGTGAAGTTGGACCACCCTTTATCAACTGCCAAACTAAGACCCAGCTGGACAGCCCTACATTCCACCTCCTCCATGTTATGTCCGAAACAAGTCAAGGTTCGGCCTCCCACCAGCTTACCTTCACCATCACGAGCCACTACACCCACTCCTGCTCTTTCCCATTTTGATTTCCATGATGCATCTACATTTATCTTAATTTGTCCCAGCTGTGGTCTTCTCCAGACTTTCACCACCGCTTCCTGGCCTTCTCTGTTCTCCTTTTCTATTACTGCTACCGAGGCTGCCGCATCCATCATTGCTCGCGCCTGGGCTACCACCTTCACCACCTCAATTCTTCCACCTTCCATCACCGCTTTGCATCTAGAGGTCCAGATGCACCACGCTACTATGCTAACCTTGGCCTCCGCATCTGCAATTTGCTTCCCTCCCTCGCCTGAGACTTGAAGGATCCAATCGAAGGCAGACTTGACTTGCTGCTTATCTACTCGGATTCCCAAGCACCCAAACCATATTGGTTGAGTCCAATCGCAGGTCAGAATAGCATGCTCGATCGATTCTCTCTCTCCGCAGATTGAGCACATGGGATCAGGTAAAGCTCTTCTTTTATATAGCAAATCTGCCGTTGGGAGGGAATTAGTGCCTATACGCCATAGAAAGTGTTTAATTTTGGGGAGGGTCTTAATTCTCCAGACTCTATTCCAGCTCGATCTTGATATGCTATCTGATGTAGAGGCTATAGCTGCTAAAGGGCTTTTTTGGTTTGCTTTCATATTGTGATATGCTGATTTGACTGTGCATACCCCCTCTCTTATATGCGGCCACACCAAGGAATCGGCTTTATGAGTTCTGTTAAGAGGTATATTCAAGACCCTTATTGCATCCTTGTTAGGCATAATCTGTTTAATTCTCGTTGAATTCCAAGCTGCTGTTTCCTGGATTATGAGGTTTTTTACAGTGATGTCCTCTGTGTCCTCAACCCCAAAAGAGCTAGGGATAGCTTCTGTGATTTGGGGTACCCATTTATCTTTAAAAACCCTAATTCTGTCTCCTGTTCCAACTTGTCAAATCCCTTCTCTGAATAATTCATCCCTTCCTTTTAGAATGCTGTTCCACGCCCATGAAGGTCTTTCTCCTCTTGGGGCATCTCTGAATTCCTTATTAGGGTAGTAAATTCCTTTTAGGAATCTAACCCATAGATCCTCACTGCCCTGTTCAACTCTCCATGCTAGTCTGGTTAACAAGGCTAGGTTGAAAATATGGAGATCTTTAAACCCCAAGCCTCCTTCCTCCTTAGCTTTGGTTAGCACTCCCCAGCTCTTCCAATGGATTTTGTTTTCCTCCCTCCTTTGTCCCCAAAAGAAATTGGCCACATACTGTTCATCTCCTTATACCACATTTCTGGGTAGCAAAAACATGACATAGAGTACATGGGGATAGTTGCTATCACAGACTTGATTAGAACCTCTCTTCCAGCTTCGGTGAGCAAGTTTTTCTTCCATCCTTTAAGTCTCCTTATCACCTTCTCTTTGACAAACCCCAAGCCTCACACTTCGAGCGGCCCCACAGCATAGGCAAACCAAGATATAGCCCTGGATCTTCAGTCACTTTTATCCCCAATCTCCTTGCAATGTTCTGCTTTAGCTGCGAGTCGTATTAGGGCTGAAAAAAATGCTTGACTTCTCTAGATTCACTTTTTGACCCGAGGCTTTGCAGAATTTTTCCATGATTATGGTGAGTTCATCAATTTCCTCCATCCTAGCTTCTGTAAAAAACAGAGAGTCATCTGCAAAAAAGAGGTGTGATAAGACCGGACACCTGGGTTTCATTTGCATGCCTAAAAGCTTTCCATTTCTTTTGCTTTCTTCGATTCCCCAAGATAAGACATCTGCCACCAAGATAAACAAATAAGGAGACAGGGGATCCCCCTGTCTTAAACCTCTACTAGGTTTAAACTGAGAAACTTTTTTACCATGAAGAATAACATTGAATTGAACAGTTGAAACACAGGCCATGATCCAATTTATCCATTTTCCTTCAAAACCATATTTAGCTAACACATTTCTCAAAAAACTCCATTCCACTCTGTCATAGGCTTTATTCATATCAACTTTTAGGGCACAAAAACCTTTTTTACCTTTCTTTTTGTTTTTTAGAAAGTGGAAAGCTTCATGAGCAATGATGATGTTGTCATGGATCATTCTACCCGATATGAAAGCAGATTGATATTCAGAGATTAGGTTCCTTAAGCACGGTTTCAACCTATTCACTAAAATCTTAGATATGATTTTGTATGAAAAATTGCATAGACTTATAGGTCGAAAGTGAGAGACACTTTGAGGCTATGGATTTTTGGGATAAGAACCAGATCAGTATTGTTTAGTAAGGGGGGAAACGAACCTGAGTCAAAAAAGTCTTTGATCGCATCAATAACCGATTCCCCGATGATAGACCAAGAGCTCTGGTAGAAGATTCCTGAGAACCCATCTGGTCCTGGGGCCTTCAATCCTCCCATTTGCCAAACAGCCTCTATAATTTCCCCTTCCTCTACTTCCTTGCATAGGCTTCTATTCATGTCCTCACTCACCTTTTTTTCTATCCAATCCAGACAGCTACCATCATTACTTCCTACCTCCGCGTGTATAGCTCTAAAGTGGTCTGAGAATTCTTTGGCTATTAGCCTTCCTCCTCTATCCACTTCCCTTCCCTGTCCTTCAGTCTCATCACCCTATTTTTATTTCTTCTGATCCTTGTAGATTGATGGAAGAATGATGTGTTTCTGTCTCCCCAATTTAACCACTTGACCTTAGCTCTTTGATGCCAGTATTTTTCTTCCCTTTCCCATAATCCATTAAGCTCACCAAAAAGCTTCTCCTCCTCCTCCAAATTCACCCCATTTGGATCCTTCTGGATATTTGACAGTTTTTGTAAGATAATTTCAATTTGTATTCTATTATTTGGGAAGTTTTTCACACTCCATCTCTTTAGGCTATCCTTGCATGACTTGAGGTTTAGGAGCAAGGATTCCCAGACATCGTCTCTAATATTCCTCTTCCAAGATTTATCTATTATCCTTTTACACTCATTTAAGGTCAACCACATGTTCTCAAATCTGAATTGTCTAGAATGCTTCCTTCCTTCCTTGACTAGCTTTACCAGAAGAAGAACATGATCAGATGTGCTCGAGGGAATGTGTTCCACTCTGCAATTGGGAAAGTTTTCAATCCAACCAACCGAAGCTACTCCTCTATCCAGTCTTTCCCTAACCAGATCCACGCCTTTCCTTTTGTTGCTCCACGTGAACTTTGATCCACTAAAACCCAGATCCTGGAGGGCTGAATCCTCTAAAATCTCTCTAAAACCCCTCATAGTTCTTCTATCTACACTTCTTCCTCCTTCCTTTTCATGTTCATATAGGATAGCATTGAAATCTCCAATGCACAGCCATACATCCCTATTTTTTGCCTTATCTGTGAGGGATTTCTAGATAGCTTTCTTTTGTTGGTAATCCGTGGGAGAATGGACCCAGGTCACATAGCCAATTCTCTTCCCATCTTCCCAAAAATTTGAGAGTCAATAAAGAAATCCGACTTGTTAACTACCTCCACTTTCAGACTATCATTCCACCACAAGGCCAACCCACCAGCAAGACCTCTTCGATTCACATAAAAGCTGTCCCCAAAACGGAGTCTACTCCTCAATCTTTCCAAAAGACTTTCTTTATTTTTAGTTTCCATAAGGAAAACCAACTAGGGTTGTATTTACAAACAAGGCCTTTTAGGTTGCGAACTGTCTCCGGGGGCCCTATCCCTTGACAGTTCCAGCAAAAGAAACTCATGGCTCCCGTGTGGCTGTTGAAGGCCAGCCACCACCACCTATAAAGTCTCTAGCTTCAATCGGGACATCAAACCATTCATTAACCTCAGCACAGTTGTAATTCTAAGCTCCTTCCTAATTTTCCTTGTGACACCTCTCTTTTTCATGACCTGGGCTTTCATCATAATGCTTTTTCCTTTCTTTGCCTTCACCTGATTCTTGGAGCCGCTGGACAGGTTTTCCCTACATTCCTCTTCAGCTTCCTCTAAATATAGCATCTCCTCCTTGTCCTTCGCGTCCTTCAGGGTCCCTTTCTTAGCTTTTTTCAGGTTTTCATCTCCATCTCCTCTCCTATCCTCTTAATGGATAGGCTTTCCATGTCCATAAACAGCTCATTCGGGGAACTAAGCGAGTTCACTGAGTTTTCTGTATAGGGTTGGGAGGGTATAGGTACCACCTGAGAAGATATGCTGAGTTCCATATCACAATCCTCTACTTGTTTTGGTGACGGGGAGGGCCCAAGGGGAGGTTGATGTAGAGGGGGAACTTGGGTTCAGACAGGGATTGGGATTGCATAGAGGGGAATTTAGAGAAGTTGCCAAGAAAGAAGGAGAAAATTCAAGAGATTGGGGTTTGTTGGTCTTTGGAACTTTGGGAACAGAGTAGAGCTTTGGTAGAGAGATCAAAGTTATCTTGATTGGATGGTAAACTTAAAAAGGTCTGCGGATTGGTGGACTTGGAAGCCGGTGAGCAAACATTGTTCTTTTTACCCAAAGTAATACCATTCTCAAGGTCTATCTCCCTCCTCTTTTCTTCCTTTTCCCTCCTCCAAGTTTTTGTACCTTTTGCTCTTAGTTCAGGACCAATCCCCTCTTCGTTACTACTACCAAATTCACAGTTTTTGTTCTGATGCCCCAGTCTCCCACAATTAAAGCACCAGTCATTCAATTTCTCATACTTCAGAAACACTCTATATTTTTCTCCTTTTCCATTATTTACCCATATACTAGCTTTTAGAGGAATATCCACTGGGAACTTAACTCTTACTCAAAGGAAATATCTTCGTTCTCCTCTGTCCGAGCTTATAGGTTCAACATCCAACACCTCCCCTATTTTCATTCCAATCATTTTTGCACCTGCTATCGTCATGTGATTTAGCCGCAACCCATGAATCTGAATCCACCCCACCATCATATTCAGGGGGATTTCATCTATTCTCATATTTCCATGCCATTCCTCTACTATCAAACTATGGCCCATAACCGACCAAGGGCTTTCTTCCAATATCTTGAGGAGGTGCAGATGAGAATTGATGCTTATGAGGTATAAATTGGCTTCCATATTGTTTATGGCTTTTACTCCATAGCCTCTCCACAGATTTCTGAGAATATTACTCACCGCATTCTTATTTAGGCTTTTATCCGAGATAATTTTAACCACAGCTACTACCTCCTTATCTTCCTTTATGTTTCGTTGGTCTACTTCAGGAGGATCCTCAAGGTACACTTCCTCAGTCATTGGACTATCATGAGGAGAACGGTTGAAAGATGCTTCCATAGACCTAGCAAGCAGGACAAAACGTAAAGCCAAAGAAAACAAGGTCAGAACCGAAAAGAAAAGAAGAAAAAAAAAAGAGGAACTGGCAAGAACACCAAAGGCAAGGAAAAACAGGGGAAGAAGGATAGGGGAAAGAAACACAATGGAAGATCAAAACAGAGGGTTAGCCGTACAGAAGAAACAGACTAAGGACAAGGCTTACAGGGCAAACAAATCAAACAGAGAGATAGGGGATGGGGGATTAGAAAGGAAAGGACAAAAAAACGGCCTAGAGCCGAAAGAAACAACCACTACTATCAAAACAGATCTAAACTCCCCAGAAGAAGTACAATCACCCCAAGGATGCAAAGACTCTCCTACAGAGAGAAAGAACTCTCCTACAGAGAGTTAGTCGGCATGCGCTTAGCTATTTGCCTATATCATAAGATTGATGACTTATTTTTAAGACTTTCAGTGGTGAAATCTAAGTCCAGTCATCTAGTGTCACCAACTATCATTTCTATGCCCATAGTCTAGGATAAATTAAAATACATTTTTAAGATAAAAGGTCGAAATAATAAAAAATCTCTATCGGTGTCTCTCTCTTTCCATCTAATTATTTATGTTTATAATTAGAGATATAACTTAGATTTCAGACGGATCATATAATATCAAAATCTAACCCATTATCATATAAGTTATATCAAACTTGACCTTATAACCTTATAGATTTTTATCCTATATCCAAACACGTCCTACGGAGTTTGATTTAGAACACAAAATTTGACCCTATAATCCTACTTTTTAACCTATTTTTAAATTTTAATGATAAATTTAAGATAAGCCAATACTTTTAACACAAGTTTTTTATACATTCAAAAATGAAAAGATGCATGCGGAATTGATAGCAAAATATTACAGATCATATTTATTATACAACATCTAAACATATAAATATGTTACTTTTATCATCATTCAATATCTTTAAATTATGGTTAAATTAAATTTCATGCTAGGAGTAAAATATAATAGAATAATATTAATCTCTCCACAACAAAAATGACTTGAACAAAATTTAATAAAAAATTCTAAAATTTGTAGCTAGTTTAGCAGATGTAAAAAAAAAAAAAAAAAAACATCATTAGAAGGTAAAAAAAAATGATAGATACTTCATGTCTCCTTTTCTCTCTTTGACCTTTAATAATGTTTTTATTTTTATTTTTTTAAATTATAATATCTAGTTGTCGGTAATTATCGGGTTTGTTATATGATTCAAACCTGACCCTTTAACCTTATAGGATTTTTATTATATATCTAAACCCGATCCTAAAACCCTATAGGGTTTTTAACGGATCGAACGGATTTGAAACCTTATAACGACTTATCTGGTTATATCCCTATATATAAATTTCTTTTTGCCTATGTTTTATGTATATAATTTATTTGACATTTAAATGCATATACTCACATGTGCATATATTTATATTTTGTATCGAGGATAAACACGAAACCATATAATTAAGGGACTCAAATTCTATTGGATTAATGTGTCATATCTAAGGATGCAACCGATGCGGGTTTGAGACGGGTCATATAAGACCTAAACTTGACCCGCTTCCCAATAGGGTCTCCCAAACCCTACCCATGACTCTATAGGATTTTCTATTCAATACCCAAACCCGCCCCTACAGGGTTTTGACCCTAATCCACCCCGCCCTGAGACCTGCTCCATTTCTTTTTCTTTTTTTCTTTTCCTTTTTCAACTCTTAGTTAAATTCAATTGCATATTCCAATAAAATATTGGCTAGTAGGCTGGTAGCTAAACTTCAATATAGTCTAAACCGAGCTAGGCTAGTTACAGTACACTCGCCAATTCACAGGCTCATTGAATAAACTATTTTATTTGTTAAAACAACAAAAATTAATAATATTGTAAAAATAATTTTTTAAGAGATAAAATTAAAAATTAGAAAAAAAACAAAATAAAGTTAAAATTATTAACAACCATTCTTAAAGACAAAAATTAGTAGAGTTTTATTTTTTGATATTTCAAACTTAATTTTTTAAATTGCTTATAATATAATGGGTTCGGGTTACCCACCGGGTTTTTTTAATGACCCGAATCTGACACAAAATCATATAAGATCGGTATGTGATTTTCTAAACCTTCTCAGCGACCTTATAAGGTCAGACTTTATAAGGTTTTTAACTGTTCAAGCGGGCCGGATACTTTATAATGATCCACCCTAGTTGCATCCCTGGCCACATCAGCTAACAGAATTAATGATGTTAGGTGATGTAGTATCAACATATTCGAAAAGTTCAATTAAGTACTAAAATTAAACTTTTAAAAATTTAGATACTTAATTATATTAACCCTATAACTAAGAGAGTCAAATTTATTTTCTTATAAATGTAGTACATATTTTTAATCTTATTTAAATATATTATAATAGTTAAATTTTATCTGAAGAGGAGGGTCGGGTCCTATTATGCCCTTTTGGGGGGTGTGTGTGTGTATGTATATGTATATACGTATGTAAGTTCATGCATGTAGGTACGTATACATCCGAGTGTGTACTGTGTGAGCCGACAGTAGGGTGGCAAACGGGTAAATATGGAGATCAATTAAAGTTTCTAACGAACAACAGCTAATCCTTGACATTATTGGACGTGTCATGAAGTTGGCAATACCATTTTTTTATGTTTTCTTTTAAGGCAGTGTGTGTGTGTGTGTGTGTGTGTTCAGTGTTCGCATTCTCACCTAATACTTGTCTACCCCATTATTTTATCTTAACTCCATTCAAGTTCCACTGGTTTTGCTGTCAAATCGGGTGCGCACTAATGATGTCTGATGATCTAATACTTGGGTTATCATTAATTCTTTTACTTAAGTATGGGTTTTCTCAGATTATTCTTTTGATTACAGTCGTTAATTAAACATTGTAAATTTTAAGTTGTTGTGGGGTTTACTTTTATTTAATAAGTTTTCGTTTTTAATAGGAAATCTGATTACTTAGAACAATATGTTTGTTAGAAGGTCCAGTCATTCAACAAGCTCATAATGTTATACATACATATATATATATATATATATTTTTTTTTTCCTTGTGTGGTTGGACTTCTTGTAAGCAATATAAACAGATGGATTCCAATGATCTGCTCCTGTTTTTACCTTCTTTTTTCTTTTTTTTAACTTTTTCTTTGTTTTCCAGATTGCATATAAATATTCTGTTTAATTTGGCACAATAGTAATAATAATAAGCGATCATGAACTAGACATAAAGCAAGACGAGTTTACTTTAAAGAAATATTATAGATTTATTTAAAATGAATAATGAAACTTAGCTAGGTTTAAATAAAGACATTAAAGTTAAGAAACTTCTACGTTACCATCGAGTCAATCATTTCATCTTAAACTAAATATAATAATCAATGCATTGTGTATTTTATTTATGTTATTATAATTGGATATGAATGTGAAAAATTAAAAACCGGTCCAGTTAAAAAAAAAAAAAAAAAAAAAGAATACCACCATAATATTTTCCTCAAAGTCACTTGCATTTTTTATCCCTTATGATTTCTTTTTTCGATAATATTTTTATACCTTATTACTACCTTTTATATATATATTTGTGTGTGTGTTGAGTACTCGTTAAATTCATGAATAAAAGTGCTTAGTAACTAAACTACTTTAAATAAATAAAGAAAACTTGCTTTTAGATAGAATATGTCATTTATTCTTTAAGGAAATTATAAAACAAATAGTAAAGCGAAAATTATTATTGATAATTTTTTTTAATAAAAAAAAGGGGTGATAGAAAGGCAAAAAATAAAAAATAAACACGTTGAAACACTTAACAGCAGTCATTCTCTTTCGGTAGTGGTGAGGCTACAATGAAATCATGAGCAACATGCTAGGCTAGAGTCCGATTGTTTTATTTGTTTCTCCTATTTTTATGGTTTTTAAATAAATATTTATTTAAAAATTAAATATAAATAAAAAAATAAATTTTTTAATAAATAGATTAAATAGATAAAATACATATACAAATAAAATACAGATAAAATCAGATAATACAAATAAACTCTTAAGCCAGATAACCAATGTTGTGGATGACCCACCAATAGAAAGATAACGGTGATCGATTGGTCAAATCTACCCATTTTGAGTAGTGTTTTCTTTGTTCGCTTTTTTTTTAATAATTTATTTATTTATTATTATGGAATAGTGAACTTTGCTCATCACCTCATGCACATATTTTGCCTTGTATTAACGAATAGAATACTGAAGACATATTCAACATTGTATTGCTGCAGCCTCTGAGAATATAAATGTTCTTAATTCTCCATGTTATGGAAACAATATGGTAATGAAGATAGACATAAGGAAAGCTTTTGATACAATGAGCTGGGATTTCATACAATCAGTGCTTACCAGTTTTGGCTTCTCATCAATGTTCTGCAGCTGGGTCCTCTCCATCCTGAAATCACCACATATTTCTATTCTTATCAATGGCTCTCCTAAAGGTTTCTTCCCATGCTCTAGAGGAGTAAGACAAGGAGATCCTCTTTCTCCTTTACTTTTCTGCCTAGCTGAAGACTATCTTAGTAGGAAATTAATTATGTTATGCAAAACAAATGCCATTTCCACAATGACTGCTTCTAGATCCTTGGAATGCCCCTCTCACCTGATATATGCAGATGACATAATTATCTTTTGTAAAGCATCTAAGAAGAATATAAGGGCCATCTTATCCCTTTTTTTCCAATTATGGAGAAATTTCTGGGCAGATAGTTAATTGGAGAAAATCAGATTTATTCTTAAGCAAGCATATCCCAAGACATAGAGCTCAAGTTCTTCAATCCGCTGCTGGTATGAAGACTGGAACCTTCCCTTTCATGTATCTTGGAATCCCTCTATTCTCAGGTGCGCCTAAAAAAGCTTGGCTTCAACCTCTTGCTGATAAGATTTTAAATAAATTTGAAAACTGGAAGGGTCACTCGTTATCTATGGCTGGAAGACTAGCTCTTGTGCAATCAATAATATATGGATCTTTTATCCACTCCTTTATGATTTACAAATGGCCTTCAAATCTCCTAAATTCTTTAGAAAAATCTATACGGAACTTTATTTGGACAGGCTCAACAACATGTAAAAAATCTGTCACTGTCAAATGGGAAGTATGCTGTACTCCAAAGGATGAAGGAGGGCTAGGAATTCAACGTCTTCATGTGCTAAACTCAGGTTTACTTAGCAAGCTAGCCTGGAATGTAATTAGCAATGATTCTTTGGTTTTTCGTTTTCTGAAAAACAGATTCTACAACCTAGCTGGAATTCCACGAGCTGCACATATATACTCTTCTATTTGGTGCTCTATCAAGACTGTTGAGAAAATATTAAGATCGAACTCTCAATGGATCATCTGCCATTGTTCCAAACAGAAATTCTGGAACACCAACTGGCTAGGCTACACTATTGCTGATAAAATAGGAATCCCAGCACGTTTTAGGACAAGATTACACCTTCAAATTGCAGACATATATCAGAATGGTGAATGTATGTTACCTGATTGTCTACAAAATGTTTTCCCCTAAATATATTCTGATATTCTGCATTCCAATCCCTCTCCTATGACAAAAGATGAACTTATTTTTATCAAATCTAATGATGGTCAGCTTTCAAATAAAGATGCATATGATCTTTTCCGCCATCAATATCAGAAAGTAGAATGGGGAAAATCTATTTGGAGTCATTTCATTCCACCAGCAAAATCCTTTTTATTATGGAGAGCTATTCATGGGAAATTACCTACTGATGAAACTCTGTGCGAAAGGGATTTTCTCTAGCTTCTCAATGTTGTCTATGCTCAACTGCGTTGGAATCTCTGGATCATATTCTTATGAAGTGCCATTATGCAACCACAGTTTGGACTGCTCTTGCAAGCTTCTTTCAAGTTAATTTACATTTTCCAGATAATTTTATACATTTCTTCCACAAATTATGGAAAATGCGATTCTCTTCTCAAATAACAGCTCTATGGAAGTCTGGAATTGCAGCAGCCATATCGTTAATTTGGTATGCAAGAAATAAAGTTAAGTTTCATAATGATTATACATCTATTTCTCACACCATTCGGAGAATGTGCTGCTGTATCAAAGAAGTGGATTTCTTTAAAGTTGGTCACATGAACAATTCCCAATATGACTTAACAATTTTGAGAAGTTTGCAAATAGCTCCTTTGTTAAGGAAAGCTCCCACTGCTATCCCTGTTTTTTGGATCAAACCTCCAATCGGTTGGATAAAAATTAATACCGATGGGGCGGCTAGAGGATCACCGGGACTTTCAGGCGCTGGGGGAATTTTTAGAAATCATCTAGGCATTGCTCTTACATCCTTTTCTGCTCCTATAGGTGTTGGCTTTGCTTTTGAAGCTGAATTAGCTGCTGTCATCATTGCTATATCCAAAATGCATCTTTTTCCTAATGCTCCAATATGGATTGAAAGTGATTCTGCTTTTGTTGTTCATCTTATTAAAAATCAAGGTTCAGCGGTCCCTTGGAAGTATAGAAGTGCCTGGCAAAGAAGTCTACACATTTTAAAGCTTTTGCAAATACATGTGAGTCATGTTTACAGAGAAGGCAATTCTGTTGCAGATCATCTCGCTATGAAGGCCTTTTCTCTCAATACTACTCATTGGTGGCACACACACCCTCAATCTTGTAATAGCTTGATTTTTAATGATGCTTTAGGCAAGGAATACTATAGATTCTCTTAGTTTTTCTTTGCTTTCTTTGCCCTTTGAAGGGTTGGAGTGTACTCGAACTTTCTTTTTCTTTTAATTTTATTTTCTTCTTTGGTTAAAAAAAAAAAAAAACGAATAGAATACAAATCTCATTTCACCGTATAGGCATGGGTTCCATTTTAGCCTTAGTAGCAATGGTTACTATGGAGCAGGTTGTGGCTGGCTACCGGCCATTAGGATTGTATATTCCCCAAATGTTCTAACTTCATAAATAATCCTTCTAAATTTTTACAAATCAACAACATAGAATTGTTACCTTTTCAATTCAAAGAAACTCACTAAGATCAAAATTTATATGGCAAAATATATATAAATTAAAAGTCCAAAACCCAAGTACACTTCAATCTTAATATTATTTATAAATAAATTACGTCAAAAGTATCAATGTGTGACATAATTTCATTTAAAATATTAACATTTAGAGTATTAATATTATGTAGTAAATTCATTTAAGCTATCAAGGTTTCACATGATTAAAAAAACAAATCAATATTTTATAAAGTGATTTAAACAGTGTATCAATAATTGACAATTAAGGAAGATTAAGAAAAATTAATACAAATATTAATGTTTTAAATGAATTTTATAAAATATTAATATGTTACTTATTTACTTTATAAAATATTAATTTTTCATTTTAACAACTCAAAATATTAATATTTACTTTTGATGTTATTTATCCAACTTCTATCGTGGACGTCCACGTATGGTTGAGATGCTTTTCTCCATTATATCAAAGGCTGCATCAGATCTTAGGTATGGGCAGCAATGTCAAGATGAAATTCAAGTCGAAGGTAATTTAAAAAAATAAAAAAATCATACTGTAGATTTCCTCATATAAGTAATTCCTTAGAAAAAAAAAAAAAAAAAAACAGAGAGAGAGAGAGAAGGAGTATTTAAGGGTGAATAACAAGTCAATTTGATCCAATCGCCCATGAAAGGGCCAGAGGATAACTCCAAGATTGACGATTTTTGGCATGTCAAACTTCTAGAATCTAAATTCATCGCTTTGGTCCCATGGTTAAGGTTTATACGCTCTCCAATCCACAAGTAGACGGAAACCTTTAAATTTGATTAAATGAGATTACATCAAAATCTCTTTAGCTATGCCAATAAGTTTTATTTTAGCCTTAATTGAGGATATATTCGATCAAGCAATTGATACTAAAGTGACTTTTTTTTCCTTTTTTGTCTTGCAATTTGCTATTCTTAAAAGGGTAAAAATCGGATCTATTTAGATTGTCATGTTTTCCATTTATATCTATATCTATTTGTCATTTGTATTTAATCTGTATCTAGTCTGTTTGTCATTTGCATCTGTATTTGTTTCTTACCAAATATACCCAAAATCTACTTAATCCATGTCTATACTTTTATTTCTCTCTTCATCATTTGCCAACCTGAACTAAAATAATATAAAATATATGTTACTTGTTTTTCCATACACTAAATCTCATTAACATTTTTTCGTACCTTTTTTTTTTTTTTAAAGAACCCATGCCGAAATGGTCCATTGAATTCCCATTCCAAGCTCATTTCTCCAAATGAGCGGTAGGTTTTGAAATCTAAAAACTAGCAATGAATTTAGATTCTACATATGGATATAACTTATAATATCAATTAAATTTGCTTAATCTTAGAGGGTTTCTTCCTTAGATAGGAAGATACTCAAAAAGCACCAACAGTGATAAAGAAGCCTGCTACATAAAGAGCGATTTGGCAAAGAAAAAATAATAAAGTTAAGACACTCAATCCCTTTCAAATCCCACTTGTTTGCCTGGTTGTAGCTACCTGGAAAAAAGAAGAACACCTCAATTCCCTTTAAAAGTTGGAACACTACCAAATAAGCAATAAATATACAAAAATGAGGGGGGGTAAAAAACCATCCATTCATAAAGCACAAAGTGCATGCAAGGAATGTATATATATAGAGAGAGACAGATAGAGAGAGAGATAAAAGTGTTGTGCGTATAATTAAAACATATTTATTTGAAAATATTGGCTAAATACAGATATAACTTCTAAAATCCAAACACACATTTCCTATCTTATAACTTTTCTTTTTTTTTTTTTTTTGTTTTCCTACTTACCTCATAATTTTCTTACGTTTCCAAATGTCTCTATCATGAGCCATTTGGCAACGGATTTATGCTATGTTTGGTAATGCAGAAATCAACAGAAAATAAGAGAAAGAAAGAAAAATTTGGTGTTTAGATTCTTAAAATGGAAGAGAAAAGAAGAGAAATAAGATGAAATGGAAAAAAATATGATGCCCATTTCTTTCTCTTCATTTTTGGCCAGAAATGGAGAGAAACCAACATAAAGTAACATAAATATCCCCAAAAACAAATATAAATTTAAAGGGGACCTGATCTTTTAGTCTATTCATATCAATATTTCATCTCATTTCTTATTATTTCCATACAACAATCCAAACCAAAAAATTTAAACTTCCTTCCCTTTCAACTCTTTTTTTTTTCTTTTCTTTTCAGCTTATTTCTCTTTATTTTCTTTGATTTCCATGATGAAGTGGATTGCCAAACACAGTTTTAACATGAATGGGAAGGTAAGTGTATATATTTTGTAGAGAATTGTTCCAAGTAGAACTATAAATAAGTTAAGTTAAACCAATTTTTATAAGGATAGACTTGCTTGTTTAAAATATTATTATGTTTAAACTAAGTTAAGTTTTGTAAATCTTAAAAGTGCAAGTTTAAGCTTGAGCTCAAACTTGTTGAGGATTCTCAAATTTGGACATGTCTTGTAAACTCATTTAGATCAACAAATCTAAATGAGTCCAAACTTGAGCTCAAAATAAAACTTATTAAATTTATTTATTTTTGCAATTGAGGCAAAAATCAAATTTAGATTTTTAATAACACATCATATAATATATATAATTATATATATTATATATAAAGAGCTTGCTAATAAACCTTTAATGTGCTGCTGGTGAATTTAAATAAAAGCTTGAATTTGATAAGTTTCATGATTACATAAAATTCAATTGTATTTGGCCAATAATTTAGTGTCTCTATGAATTGTTTCTTATAATTATATAATATGGATTATATGCAGTTGTTTATTAAATAGAAGTACATTATTGGAAGATATAGGTGGCATAGAAAAGATGGAATTGAAACTTTTATCCACACATGACATGGCATATGAGCATCCCCCTATGTCTTACTCTTGCTCTTGCCCGTTTGCAAAACCACAAGAGAGTGTAGCCCCTCTAGGTTGAAAGTATACTGATGTCTACTAAGTACTAACCACATATCACTGTCTAAAGAACTCTAATTGGTCATTAAAAAATAATTAAAAAAAACTTTTTAGTTTTGATCTTAATTAACCAAGTATAATTGGGATAAAACCCCTTTTGGTACCTAAACTTTGACAAACTAGATAATTATGTATCTAAATTTAAAAAAAAAATCTAATTTCATATCTAATTAAACTTTTCGTTTCCCTTGTAAATACCTGAACTTTTAAATAAACCAATTTCATACTTAATCAAACTTTCCATACCACTTTTCACTACCTCACTCTTTTATTATTTTTTTGAAGTTATTAGACACGTATCATGCAACAATGAATGAGATAGTGTTTATGACCATGAAAAGTTTAATTAGGCATGAATATATAATTGTCTATTTCGTCAAAATTTATATAACAAAAGAGACATTTTTCCCTTATAATTATACGTACAATTGGAAGATTGAGATTTCTTCCTATAATTTATCAAATACTTTGTCAGATTCTCTCTCATCATCAACAACAATAATAATAATATAGTGTTTGTATAGGTGACACACACGAATGAACGCTCTAAGATTGAGAATTTGGAGATGTGACTTTCTTTTTCTTAAAAAAATTCATATGGCATTTTTTTCAATCTTCGTATACTTTTTGGGAAATATGAAAAATACATATATTCGACTGTATTTCTTTTATGCTATTTCACATTAGCATAATAATTTTTTTTTTCGTTGGTTACAATAATACGATACGTGAAGAATCGAATTTGGTACTTCAATGATAAATACCACGATTGGATACTATTAGATTATATGGTTATGGCTGGCTGATAATAAGATTTTATTAATGGTTATTTGGTGTGTTTTAATCACTTCTTAACGAACTAAAAAGAAGACAATTTTATCTCCGACATTGATTATATTTGTATTTTGTTAAAAAAAGAGTGGACAAAAATTACGAAAAATGAAACTTTATTTTATTTCATAACCAGTGTTTTTTTCATGCAACTGTTAGGTTTGGTTTCAATTACTTTTAGGGTGTCTTGAGCTAGTAAGCGGACATTATCATGCCATTTATGACTTGCTGGTACTCGAATTTATTATTTATTCATTGGGAAAAACCATTTCAAGACCAACTCAGCACACATCATGATCACCTTATTTTGTAAAGTTTTAAGGTAAATTTTTTAATGTCCTTCACCTAGGAAACTTAACCACCATCAATTTTATATTAAGAGAATCAAAGTGGGACAGTTACTGATATCTGCTCACAAACCCCTGTGCTAAAACCTTTCCAAGAATTTACCAATTGGATGATTTCTCCCTGCATCTGCATCTCCTGATTTTGGGTTCACGCCCCTCAATAAAATTTATAAAAAGAAAAAAAAAATCGATCGGATTAATGATCATACATACCTCGTGTACATATAAATGATATATAAATATTAATTATATTTAAACATGTGATATAGGATCTTGGTAGTTTTTTAAAAACTATTATCTATATTTTACATATATTATATATTTTAAACTTTTATTTCTACTTATTCATTATTTGTATCTATATAGGTGTATAATATTTGACAATTTTTTTTTTCTCTCTTCTCAATTTTCCTCCTTTCACTTTCCACCACTTTCAAAGTCAATAGCTGATAGTGAGTTGGTAATATATGGAACTTGATGTAAAAGAGAAAAAAAATAATGAAAATTAAAAATGGATATATAAAAAGGATCTATCTCCTACTATTTTAACTTCAATATTGTCTTTCGTTTTAGAATTTTTTTTTTTTTTGGTAATGGGAACTTTCCTTTTATTTTTTTCCCTTTAACTTCTTCCTTCTTTTCTCTTGTCAACAAATAGGTGGATAGTTTTGTTGTATTTGAAATTGGGAAAATGCCAAAATTTTTAACCCCACCTCTCAATTTCACTTCATGACTCTTAACGTTCCTGTTTTTTGAAAGGAAAAGGTAATAGGACAAATATAATGTCCTAAACATCCTCTTACACGAATGTGCTCTTGTATAATTTATGTATCTGAAATGCCACAAACTTCCATTAAATGAAAAGGACATCTCGCATTCATAGGACCACCTTCTCTCTAGTCTTTCCCCTTGAAATATCAGTACTAACAACTGCAAAATAAATAAAAAGGAAAAGAAAGGAGAATTTTTTTTTTTTTTTAAAAAAGAAAGAATTGCTAGCAACCGATTTATTTTAATATAATTTTTTTGGCCAAATATTTTAATATCATTTAACTAGGAGCTTTTAAATATCAATTAGGGACGCTTGCATCTTTTTTACCCCCCAATTTTTCTATGTACATTAGAGTTATTACACAAACAGTAACCTCAAGGGATAGGAAAGCCACGAGCCCCGTCATATACACATGTCAAGGCACCAATGCAAAAGGCTACCGATATCTGCAATTTGTTCAAGAATTATAATGTAACTCCAAAGATACTTTCAAATACCAAAGGTTTATAAAAAAACTACATTACTTTTCATATAGAGTTTACATGATGAAATTAAAATATTACTTAAACCAAAGTCTAATAGTAATACTCCAACGAAATTTTGAATTGTCACATTTTAACCAATATAATTAAATAAATCTCTCCCTATTGTTTAGCTAGCGCAAACCCCATATCTTGTATATAGATCATAGCCTAAGTAACCATATTAACTAGAGTCCGAACCTGTTTTCTTTTTTTTTTTTTTTTTAAGAAAAGATATAAATTTCACCTTTGGTTTGTTTTTTTTTTTTTTTAACCAAAGGGACCCTTTGGACCAGTTAGGTCCTTGAGGTGGACCCGATTGAACCTGCCAACCTCGTGGGTCCTACCTTGATAGGATCCTAGAAGCATCAAGTTTAGAGTTAACCAAGTCCAAATCCAATGATATATTTTAAGGAATCGAAGACTCATTGAATGGAGTTTCAAGGATCAAAACCCGAGTCAAGCAAGCCAAGAATTCCTATAAAGTAGTTTGAAACTCAAAGGATTGAAGATTTTAAAAAATAGCACCCAACACCGCTAGCCTTGAATAATACAAGTTGGCGTAGGAATGAATTTGCTTTCGGCAATTTTGTTGAAGTGAGATGTTGTTTTAACTCAAATGTGTAATATAGGTTATCTTATTTATTTTTATGTCTTTAGGAATATTTATTATGTCCTTAAGAATATTTATTGTATTTATTAGGTGTTATTATTTGTGTCTTTTAGTTTTCCTAGGTTTTATTATTTATGTCTTTTAGTTTTCCTAGGAATTATTATAAATAGACTTTTGTAATCAAATAAAGCATATTATGAGTTATATCTTTTAAATGAAATTGAAAGTTTTCTCTCTTTGTGTTCTTGATTAAACATGTTTATGAACTTATCGGGTTTCATTCGTGGCGTTCGAAACCTTTGACTTATCAATCGGAACTCCATCACCAGTTGTGGCGTCTTCGACTATACCAAGGTTTCTGCTTTGTTATAAGTAACAAGTCGCGGTTTCCACCAGAATTCTTAAACAGTCCTGTTTTTTCGTATCATACCTACCTCCGCCAATGCGGGTTTAAGCAAAGACCTACAGTGGCTGGTTCTTCTCGGGTTCTAGATCGGACCTGATCTAGAAAGATGTCTAAGTGGAGGCATGGGAATTAGAAAAAGAAGAATTCATGCAATTTATTATCTAACCCTTGTTTATAGCATGATATTTAGGATATCTCAAGAAGATCTTTGGTGACTAGGAGTGATTTTATAAATTAAAGTGGATAGAAAAACTTTAAATTAAACTACAAACATGGTGATTTTACAAAATGTAAAATAGTTTTACAAACAATAAAGTCATAAAATCACTCACTTTTGTAGCTTTTGGCCAATTTTCTATTGTAGAAGTTAATAAAGAGGACAAACCCAGTATGATTTATGAGAAATATAATTTTAAAATGAATGATTTTTTTTAAATATTTCATAGATGATTATGATTGAAATTAAAAGAAAAAATGGTGTAATAATAATGTTGCAAGATATTGATTCATAAATTGAGAAAAATCAAGAGAAGAAAATTCAAGAAGATCCAAATCCTGTTATCTTCCTCTCTTTTATCATTTAAAGGAATGATTTTCATAACATAATATTAATGATGAAATGAGAAGGTAGAAAAAAATTAAGGGAATGAATCCAATCTATTATACTTCTCTCCATTCCAATTATCTGAAACTACATGGACACAAAAGAAATCAAGAAAGGAAGATAACATTATAATAACATGAGAAGATAATCCTAAAACTTTAAAAATCTCAGCTTTATAAATAAAAATAAATTAATATTGCATTTGGCATACAAGAATGAATACGAAGTGGCATCATAATTCTAAGTTCATTCCATTCTCATATTTGAATACATTTTAGAAGTAAAAATCGTGAATCTTAGAAATCGAAAATTCCAACCTTGAGGAAGCTGAAATTAATAATTATTATGATTACATCATTATCTTCTAGATATTTATTATTAAGAATATTTAAAAAAATAGTATGTCAATTTCATTCCATTCCATGTATATAAAATGGATAATTCCAAACAAAGAAATAAGTTTATAATTCCGCTACTAATCTCATCCTATTTTATTCTTTTATTTATTTATTTTATTTTAAACGATTACTATGTATCGTACGTGAGATATATATATATATATATATATATGCACGCATCTTAAAAAAACGAGAGGATGTAAGTCATCAACCCAGGTTCCTAGTAGGTTAGAAAGCAAAGTACCAGTAACACCGTAACTGTGGATCATGGTGAACCGTACCAACTTGATGTTCTTACGCTGTGTATGACAGCCTCATTCAAAGTAGAAATCAACGGAAATAAGTAGAAAGAAGAGGGTAAAAATGGAATGATGAAATTTTTATTTTATACTTATTAACTTATGGAAAAAAAATGAAGAAAATGAAGAAAAATAAAGTTGGTGATTAACAAATTATTCTTATATTATTTTTATAAAATATTAGTAAAAAAGATAATTTTGTAATTGTCTTTCCTTTCTATAATTCTCCACTCATTTCTCTGTGGAATTGAAGAGAAAAGAAGTGGGCTAGAAAGAGGATTATTTGCAACTCATCTCATCTATTTTCTACGCCAAACATTATTATTATTATTATTATTTTTGTTTTGTCTTTCCACTGGTTTCAATAGTTTCCGTCCATCCAAACACAGTGTTAATCTTGTTTGCTTCCAGCAGCTTATTATATACGAAGGTGTTTCCAATGAAATGAATGCCTGATGAGCTACACGGTTTCATAGATGTCACTTTCTTTTCTTTAAAGAATCATTCTTGTACCATCTAATTAATTTATAAATGATGTCTGTGCGTGAAAAGGATACTGACTTTAAGGAATTAATTAAATATAACAGAAGAATGAAGGGAAACCCAACTCTTTCACTTTGGTGGGAAAGAGATGGTCTAGTTGCTCATAATTGGTCAAAACTATATGAAATTTTGTTTATTTGAGAATTTTTTTTTTTGCCAAAAAATAAAAAGAAATCATTCTCTTAAATGCGGTCCATTTTTTATTTCTATATATATATATAACAATTTCTCTCTTTACCTTTTATAGGTTGTGTTCTAGGTTTGCCAATAAGGCACATTTTACTAGAGTTTTTTTCACATATATATTAAAAAATATTTTTTTATTTAATATTAAAATATATATTAAAAGGAGTTATTCACATCAAACTATTGTTTAACTTTGTTTTATAGGGAAAGACCATTTTCGGTCTTCACTGCTTTTACTATCTTAATATATAGTTTTCTGTTTAGATTTACCTACAATAATTACAAATAATAAGACGAAAACCATAATTGAGAAATTTACAAAATAAAATAACGGCTCCTATTGTATCTATCCATCTTTATATATGATTTCTTAAAATTTTGCTAGTTTTTTTTTTCTTTACAATTTATCTAATATGTTAGTTTTTTTATGAAATTACATTTTATTTTATAATGCGCTCATTGTATAAATAAATCAACCCGACTTATTCATTATTCATACTTGGCTTGGCATGGGTTCAAGTAGATTATAGTTGAGCTAATTCGAGCTGGAACTCTTCTAAAAGAAGTTGAATCTATTAAGTCAACGAATTTGCCATCTTATCAAGCTTAATCAAACCACACTTAAGCTTAAATATTTATTAAATTTTATTACATGTGGGTTGAGTTTAAGTTTTAAGATAAATTTAACTAAAAAAGAAATAGAAATTTCTATCAACTAGTTCATTTTGCCATATGGAATAAAATGGAAATTGAATTTCAATTCAATTCGAATTGGAAATAATAGAGTTGTAATGATTACTATAACGTTAATATAATATAAAAAATAAAATAAGTAATGATTGGAGTAAAAATAAAATATCTACAATGATATTTTCATAAATAGGGAGATTTATGATAAAAATTGAAATAAACTATGAGTATGGAAACATGAATTTCTATCATCATTCCATACAATTAATAACAATTTAGTAAGAATTGTCATTTTCCTACGAAATAACATCATAAAAGTTTTACATAAAATAATGAGAAAATAAATAGTCATTTCCTTCAAATGAAGGAGCTCTAATATTGTGTTTGGTATAAGAGAATTAGGAATGAATGATTATGAGGGAAAGAAAATAGGAAAGATTAAATTTTATTATCTTGCTTGTTTGAAAGGAAAACAAAATGTGAGAAGAAATTGATGTAATATTTTTCCTAAATCCCACCACTTTGTTAATTCCATCCATATGGAGAGAATGAGGAGTAAAAGGAAAAGTATTTTTGAAATTACTCTTGTACACTTCTTTTTTTAATTATTTATTATCCTTTAGGGGTATATAAATAATTTATCGCTTTATCTTATTTTGTCTTGTATAATAGTTAAGAGTCATTCCATTCCTCCATTTCATTATCCAAAACACATAGAAGGCTATAATTTCTCTAATAACTTATCCCCTCCGCTTCTTTCCTTCTACTATCTTTCCCTCTTAATTTATTATATCATACCAAACAAAGCCTAATAAATTTAGGCGAACCAAATAAGCTGAAGTATTCATATAAGCTCGTGCTTTTGAGCTGTGAGCTCAATATTATTTAGTTAATTTAATTATGTTGGTTTATACCCAGATTCATAATGCCGATAATTACTCATGCATTATCTTGTAATATTCTCCAAAGGACAAATTGCTCTTCAAAAATTTCAACCATAATTTCTTACCTAAGCAACCGGCTGGTTACATTTTGGACCAAAAGCTCTAAGGGAAAGTTAAATGCACACTTTGAAAAGGAGCTAGTTACTCGGTTTATTTCTTCTTATTCCTCTTCCTTCTCTCTCTCTCTTACTTAAGATGTTAGGTGCAATAAATTTATAAAACAAAAAGAGGGTTAAGCTGTAATTACCTTAATTTTAAAAGGATTAGGAAATATACAAATATGTGGTCCCTTACTCTTTAAGGCTGATCCGTCATTGATAACACACAAAATAAATAGGGTAGTTTTTAGTATAACTTAATCCAAGAAGTAGATATAAGCTCTTAATTCCATGTGTGACCATGCCTATTTAATGAGGGATAGACCCATTTAGTCAATAACTTAACTTAGAATCCTAGTTTAATAGAGTTCCGATTTTAGTCTTGGAAAACCCAACGAACCTTTGAAATATCCTTGCAATTATTTGCGTAGATTAGGCCATCATAAATGCATCAACCATGCGCATTCATTTATTTCCCTTCATCCATAAATCATAAAAGATCGATATGGATATTTTAACATATCTTTTTTTTTTTCCTCTTTTTTTCCACAGTGAATCTTACTTATAAAAGATTTTCGAAATACAAAGTTCAATCAGACAGTCGAGTACAAAGGTCCACAGATCCAACACTTCAATATTTGATCATTAAAATGATAAAGACATTAAGTTTACATCTCTCTCTGGATTTATAATTGTTATCATTTATAAATCATTTCTTCGTATTTTGTATTGATAATGATATAGATTTTTTTGATCCTAGCAATATGACTTAAAATCAATATATAATACAAAATAAAATATTGCATGCGATGCATTATGATCGATTATCCATGATAATTAAGATAGCAATACTTAACAAGCAAATTAAACGATAAAAACTAATCATGTGTACATATTGATAGTTAAAATGTTCAATTGTATTATTGTAAAAAGGTGTAAAATTAAGATGTAAACTATGATATTGATCTAAATAATAACAAAAATTAGATCATGAAATTCGTTAATCTAATCCACCCTCCCCCCGGAATGCTGCTTTTATCCTCGAATCACTATGCCCGAGTCTTTAAGGAGGAGGAGGAGGAGCAAAGGTAATATCGCACGTAAATAAAATGCTGCAAATCATGATTAGTCTAAGTCCATTTTTCTGTGGATTAGTTATACGAAATATATCAACTACTTTTTGGGTGGTGTTCATGTTTGATAGGATTAGTTATACGAAATATACCAACTACTTTTGGGTGTGTTTATGTTTTATAGGAAGAAATAAGCATTTGAAAGGAATGCCCTATTCCCTTGGTAAATCCTTCGAGAACAGAATAGCCATTTCTATACCTGTAGTTGAATAGCTAATTCTCCATTCATTAGGAGTAGAAATTGTGGGTTTTTTTTTTTTTTTTTTTTGGGAAAATATCATTTGGAAATTTAATTTTATATTCAACAAGTACGTCTTTATTTGTTAGAGTGGCATGTAACACCAGTAGTAGTATTAGGGCATTATTCCTTTAGTAGATAGTGAACTTGTCTTTAACTGAACAATTAAATATTAAATAGCAATAACCATGCAGCTGGACCAAATAATGGCACACATAATCCCAACAATAAATATTCCTTATAATATATTTATATATATGTATACATTTATCAAACTAAGTCTAAAGTGTAGGGTAAATTCATAAAGGGGAGGAAGAAAATCCTTATATTGGAATGCAACGGTATAAAGCCAAGTATTCTATGGGGATAGATCTAGAATAAAAACTTCTCATTCACACAATTTAACCTGCACAGCCCTTTTGAAGCAAAAGTAAAAAAGATAAATATTCAAAGCAAAAGCAAAAGGTATTTGATTAAATGAATCAAACATTTCATGAAATTCTATATGAATTTAGCACACAACACGTGATATGCTGCTATTTATCAAATTACATATACTTTTAGGGAAATTTTATGATGTCATTAATAATTTTGATAGGACCGATCTCATCAACTATCTAACGATTCACATCATATCCAAGCCTGATCAAATCAATAAAATAGTTAATATTTTAATTACTATATTTAAAGTTGTAAGTGAGTTGAGCAACTCACGAGCTACTCGAGTTTGTCCCGGTGAAAACTTAAATTCGACTCATTTCTAATCAAGTTGAGCTTAAGTTCGATTTACTTGAGTAGTTTCCAAGCTCGAGTTCAAGCTTTAAAATATTCGACTCGGTAAACTGCAAGTTAATCGAGTTTAAAGGGGTATTAAATCAAGGCAAGTTGAGTTCAAGCTTATCGAATATCAAATACTTTTTATAGTTAAATCAATATTTAAAAAAAATAATCAATGCTTCATCAAGTCGAGTTCAAGCTTAAAAATTAAAGCTCAATCGAGTTCGATTTTTTATTCGAATTGAGTTCAAGCTTAGTATTGTATCGACCGACTCGATTCATTTATAATCCTAACTATATTTATTTTAACTTTTAAATAATTAATTATATGATTTCATCGATGGTACTGTAGAACCTTTCGTACTTTTTAACATACGTTCAAGCTTCTTTAAAGTATGATTTGTATACTAAAAGGTAAAGATTGAACATATTACAATAATGTTATCCTCTGCTGAAAAGACGACAATAACTTATAATGCATTTTTTTTTTTTTTTTTTAAATTTTGCCAAGGATAAATCCCAATTTGTACACTTCATTTTTTCTGCACTGAAAGGTTTATAACAGTTAACAGAAATGGTATGAAATAAAATATAAAAAAGGGGCAAAAAAAAAAAAAAAGATAAAAGTAAAAAGTGACTCTTCACCAATCACCAGCAAATAGCATCACTCTCTTCACCAATCACAGCAGCAAATGCATCACTCTCTCTGACTCTGTCACTCCACTTTCTCTCTCCTCTTTCTTCATACACTCTCTTCTCCAACTACAACCACACACACGGGGAGAAGAGGTGCTGAGACACACAGCCTGTACTCTCTCTCTGTCTTTTCCCCCCAACCCACCGAAACAAACCTCTCTCCTTTCGCATTCTTAACCCTTCCTCGTTTCCGCCCCAATACCCAATCTCTCTCTCTCTCTCTCTGTATACCCACACACAATGCTACCCTTCCTCCACCTCCTCTTCATAACCTTAACCGTCCTCTCCCTCCACCCATCCAACTCCCTCTCAGACCTCTCCACAGACCGCGCCGCCCTCCTCGCTCTCCGCTCCGCCGTCGGCGGCCGCACCCTCCTCTGGAACACTAACCAACCAACCCCCCCATGTTCTGGGCCGGCGTCTTATGCCAACAAAACCGCGTCACCTTCCTCCGCCTCCCTGCTGTAGCACTCTCCGGCTCAATCCCCGAGGGCATTTTCGGTAATTTAACCGCCCTCCGCACCCTTTCTCTCCGTTTCAACTCTCTGACCGGTCCGCTCCCTTCAGATCTCGGTCTGTGTGCTAATCTCAGGAACCTCTACTTACAAGGCAACAGCTTTAGTGGCGAATTCCCTGAGTTCTTGTTTGGTTTGCATGGTTTAGTTAGGCTTAACCTTGCAAACAACAATTTTAGTGGTGTTATAAGTGATCGGTTTAACAATTTAACACGTTTGAAAACTTTGTATTTGGAAAATAACGGGTTGTCTGGGTCAATACCTGACTTGAATGGGCTCAGTTTAGACCAATTTAATGTCTCAAATAACGCTTTAAATGGGTCGATTCCGGATGGTTTGC
This sequence comes from Combretum micranthum, assembly GCA_024138025.1. NCBI lineage: Eukaryota > Viridiplantae > Streptophyta > Magnoliopsida > Myrtales > Combretaceae > Combretum > Combretum micranthum. Next base: position 299,159 of record JAMXBD010001086.1, read on the forward strand.
AGAAGTTTAAATCTGATTCGTTTTTGGGTACTTCATTGTGTGGGAAACCACTTGCCTCTTGTAGCGAGGCCATTAACTTGCCTAACGGTCCGACTAATAATAATGGGACGAATGATAACGTGGCTGAGTCCGGTAAAAAAAAGAAGCTTTCGGGTGCGGCGGTGGCCGGAATTGTGATTGGATGTCTTTTTGGGTTCATCTTTATTGTTGTGTTATTGATCTTCTTGTGCCGGAAAATGGGTAGGAAGCAGACTAGATCTGTTGACATTGCTTCCATTAAGCAGCAGGAGCTGGCTGTGGGAGGTGCTGGTGGTGATAAGTCTGTCAGAGACGTCGAGAGTTCTGGTGGGTATAGCAATGGACATTCCGTGGCAGCTGCTGCAGCTGCCGCAATGGTGGGGAGTGGGAAAGGTAGTGAGGTGAATAATGTTGGTGGTGGGACTGCAAAGAAGTTGGTTTTCTTTGGGAATTCTGCCAGGGTGTTTGATTTGGAAGATTTGTTGAGGGCTTCGGCCGAGGTTCTTGGGAAAGGGACTTTTGGACCGCTTACAAGGCGGTTTTGGAAGCCGGGATCATTGTTGCCGTGAAGAGGCTTAAGGATGTAAATATAACTGCAAACGAATTCAAGGAGAAGATTGAGGCTGTGGGGCAATGGATAATGAGAATCTGGTGCCTCTTAGGGCTTACTACTATAGCAATGATGAGAAGCTTCTGGTCTATGATTACATGACCAATGGAAGCTTATCTGCCCTACTACACGGTGAGCCTTTCTCATTAAGCTTCATTTTCACTGTTTCATTTATTGCTCTAGCACTTTTATAGATCTCTGCTCATAATTGTTGTTTTGCATCTCCTTCAGCATTATAGTTTCTAGGAATCCTGTCGGTCAACCCCCTTCGTAGATCATAGTTTTTCTTCATTGCTTTGACCAATGGCCGTTTGGGTTCTTTTGCCATGGAGGTTGGTGAAAATTGAGAACAGATCTCAGTTCTTTTCCTAATATTCTCTATATAGACCTGAAATTCGATGGGTCTGCTTATGGTTCTAATGTTGCTCTCAGCGGATTGTAGACTGCAGTTATGTTTTCCATTTTTTGATCAAATCATCTGTTAAGTGTTAAGATACCTCTTGTCGTGGAAGGGCATCTAAATAGGTAAAATCTCATTGGGTGCATCAATGATATCTCATATATGGTGATAATATTATTATGTTCTCTTTTATAGGTAGAAAAAGTAGATCCACATTTCTTGTACCTTGATCAGGCTTATCCACATGAGCAATAACTTCACTACTTATTTGTTTAATTGAGGCATGCTTATGACATATATGTCCGTATTAATCCTTGTGTTTTTTTGCAGGAAACAAGGGTTCTGGAAGAACACCACTAAACTGGGAAATGAGATCGAAGATTGCCCTTGGAGCTGCTCGAGGTATTGAATATCTTCACTCTCAGGGTCCTAATGTCTCCCACGGAAATATCAAGTCATCCAATATCCTCCTCACCAAAGACAACGAAGCACGTGTGTCTGACTTTGGCCTCGCTCACCTTGTTGGACCTTCTAGCACACCAAATCGTGTAGCTGGTTATCGTGCACCTGAGGTTACTGACCCTCGCAAGGTATCCCAAAAGGCTGACATCTATAGCTTTGGCGTCTTGCTATTGGAGCTTCTTACAGGAAAGGCCCCAACTCATGCTCTCCTAAACGAAGAAGGTGTAGATCTCCCGAGGTGGGTACAATCCGTAGTTCGCGAAGAGTGGACTTCGGAAGTTTTTGATATGGAGCTCCTTAGGTACCAGGATGTCCAGGACGAGATGGTTCAGCTTTTGCAACTCGCAATAGACTGTGCAGCTCAGTATCCTGACAAGCGCCCTTCAATGACTGAAGTTAGAACACAGATTGAGGATCTATGCTGTTCTAGTGGGCAAAAGTATCCCGGGCCACCTCCAGACCAAATAAACGACGGGGAGGAGTCATCTTAGTGATTCGATGAGAGATTCTCACCCAGGTTTTAAGGTTCATCCGGCCTCATTGTTCATTGCTCCCATATTTTTAGCAAGTTAAAATCCTGTGTTTTGTATGTTAATCTGGCTTCTTCTAAAATTGTCATTACAGCCATCATAGTCCTGCTCCTGCCCTTTTACTCTCCTTCCTATTGTACTAGAATTTCTTTTATTTCATTCATACTTTGGGGTGGTATCTTTCCATTGTTCTTGTTGGGTGCCCTGGTTCCTGTAATTATTAGTGTTCTTCGCCTTTTTCTTTTTGAGTTTTTTTTTTTTTTTTCTCCCCCCTGCTTTTGATGCCACATTTTATCTGTCCAGATTGAGATGTTTTAATTGCTTTTTTGGAGGTTGGTGCTATGTCGCTTCAAAGGAATTGTTCCACCGAACTTCTTGTTCCTATATTTTATGAATTCCCATTATTTGTACTGCCTCAAATTTGTTAAGGAATATGATCTGCACTCGAAGTGGTCACCAAACAAATCATTAGAATGCTGATCTTTTACGATGTTGTTTTTGTTTTGTTCATTGGTTTTATGATTTGGTTTAGTTTGATTATTCCTTAATCTCCAAGACTTGTAAAGACGTTCTGATTCTTTATGTATACCAAATCAAACTTTTTTTTTTTTTTTTTTTTTGGGACACAGCTGTTGCTGTATTGTTAAATCACTCTGTTAGTTAGGATTCTCTTCTTTTTATTCTTTTATTTTTTACTTTTTAATTTTTAATTTTTTTTAATTTATCTCTTAGAAAGTGTAAAGAGTGATGACAGCATGCGGCATCTTTGTCAGTTTTAATCGGCAATACAAATAATTGTTATGCTAAAGAAAAGCAAATTTTGTAACTTTGCAATTGCATGTTCATGAACGAACTAGCCAGTCCTTGAAATAATTTGTATGTCTTGCCTATCACATCGCTTTTGGAGTAGCATTGTATTGGGAAGTGGGGGGGCCGGGGACCTCCTTAAAGCTGAAGAACTATAATTAGATTGATTGGGAACCGGTTTTCCTAAAATATTGGTCAATGATTTCAACTAGGAATTTTATCTTCATTCCAAAATTAATTACATAATTCAACACATGGAGAAAACGTAAGAATTTCTTCTTCTAGTTGATAATAATTAACCAGTGTTTGGAGAGCACCCGTGAACATCTTTATTATAATTGAGGTCGTTGAATAAAATTGAAGTAATCCTAAAATTTGTGTTGCTTCTCAATCATGACCTTGTAAATGACAAATGGAAAAAACTATTATAATGCAAACGAGCTCCAGGACACATGGTATAAAAACCCAATGTGATGACGGTGCTCTCTTTCTTCCTTTTCTTTTTCTTTTTACCCCTCTTATCTTACTTTTCAAGAACAATCCTAATTAAAAAAACCCTAATTGGCAGCTGCCTTCAAATGCAATATTTTCCTTTTTTTCTTTTCCTACTATCACTTTCAAAAACTTATTAGAGATCCTCCACTCACTATTTCGTCATCTCTTTTTTTCTATCTTCAAATCTAAAGCACTTCAAAATCATTTAACTTATCTTTTGAGGTTTTTTTATGTTAGTACCAATAAAAGGACATTGAAGTATTCAATGTTTTGGGTATCAACATTATTAAATCTTGAAGAAAAACAGTTTTGGAGGTGGGAAAAAAAAATTATCTTCCTTGTCGAAGGCTTCTTTGGATACAGTTTGTGTGCGTCTTTTGTTTTTCTCATCTTACTGTCCTTACATGTCTTTTTTAAGTATCCAACTCCTATGTGACTATTTCATCCTATTAAAATAAGGAATTTTTATTCTTATGGTAAAACCTCTTTATTTATTTATTTTTTTTAAGGGATATTGGTATTCAATGTAAGAGATAGTGGTTTGTTTTAATTTTTTTAAGTTGTTATATATATACTTTGTTCTGCTGATGAATGAAATTTCTTATTTTTAGGTTGAAAAAAAAAAAAAAATGATACATACTACTAGCCATAAATTTTATATACATATATTTGGATAATTTATAACCGGATCATTATAGATCTAAACTGCACATGAAAAAACATATGGTAAAACACGAAGGATCTACAGCATGCCTCAACTAAGAGTAGCTGAAATTATGACAAAAGGGGTTGGAATGTGATAAATCTTAAAGAGACTATGTTATATTAGTTTTAGGGACCTCCAAAATTCATCTTATATTAATAATCTCAATTGTAAATCATACATGATGGTATTTGAAAAAGATAAATTTAAAAAATTAGAAAAATTAATTGAAAAAAAAGAGAAAAATTAGAGATCTGTTTCCCCGGCATCAAGGTACTATGGAATTGGAAGGCCATAATATCCCCGTGAGATGTTGATGTTGGTCACGGCTGCTGGTTGTTAAATGGCATCTCGCGTACCCTCCTGTCATCCAGCTACAGAGAGTTGTCAAAAAAATAAAAAAAATGTAAATATTAATGAGAAAGGTGATAAAGGAATTGTGTGTGGGACCATGTTTGTGCTAAAATGTCGAAACGGCGGGGTGGGGGGTAACCTACGGTAAAGACCGTAAAGTTAGCGGAAAGAGGATGTTGTGGTTGGTGGTCCTAGGTAAAGGCAAGGAAAGGAAATCGCCTTGTCATGTTGTTCTATTGGCATCCTAAGCCCAAGCCCTTGAAATTTTTGTAATTTCTCTCAAAATTTGCTTCAACTGGATCGGGTGGCGTGCCTGTTCCAAGAAATAGATCACAAGGCACATGACAATTTCGTGACTTCTTCTCTGTGTTGTTGTCTGGAGGTTAAATCATGTCTTATTCTTTCTTTTGTCTAATGCGGCATGATGCGTTTTTTGTATATTAAATAAAACAAGAAGTGGACTTGCTGTCTTTCAAAATGGACCAATGATGATTTAGACTAGGCTCTGGAAATATTTTATAAAACTAATTGAAAAGTCTTTTGATGCGATTCTTGGTGGTATGCATCAATTCCATTGTAAGAGAGGATTGAGTTGAGACAGCGATTGCAAACCAGTAGAATTGAAACAGCAGTATAATGGGTTGGAGCTAAATTTAAAATTTCAAAACTCGAGTTTGTTGAGCTTAAGATCGAAAGGTCAAGCTTAATTTGGTTTTGGATTTGTCTAAACTCAATTTATTATTAAAATATTTTTAATTCTAATTTTGAGATAATATTAATTTTCAAATTTGATTTCTATTAGATTAATGTTTATATCCAACTCAAGCTCAATAGAGATCGATTAGGCTGGCAAGTTAATCGGGTTAAACATATAAAACTTGAGCTCAGCTCGATAAATTATTTGAATAACTCGAACTCGAACTCAATTAATTATTTTTAAATCAAACTCAAGTAAAGATCAAATAGAGATCGAGTAGTTTGTAAACTGGTTTGGTTCATTTTTAGCAGAGTGAAAGTAGGTTAAAAAATTAATATAATAAAAATTTAATGGTTGGATTATAGATGGAATAACGTCCGTTTGACAACTTTTGTCTCCGCGTGAAATTCAGGAGCAAGAATCCTAGGTAACGCTGTACCGTGGCATTTCCATTCTCTTCGTCCATGTTTTCCTTGGGCATTATATGTTTCTTTCGGTAGTCTGAAAATTGTGCAAGGTAAAGCATGATTGTGAAAGAAATATGCGATTTTACAAGTTTTTGTTTTAATTAAAATAAATGTAAAATTATTTAGATATATATTTTAGGTAGAATTATGAATTTAGATATATTTTCCACACATTTAAAATTTTGCTGGTTTTACTCAATTTTATACAATTCTACCTATTTTATACGGTCTAAAATTGTAATTTTAACAACAATGATGTAAAAAAGTCCCGAGGCACATCAATACCAAATATGCAACCTCAACCTGAATTGAAATCAAACGGTATTTTTATGTTTTGAGCTCCATTTATTATATAAAAAATATTTTTCGAACATTCTTTTTTTTTTTTCATTTTTCTACACTTCACTTTCTCACACCAATGACCAGTTTGCTTCGTTAAAAATGTATTTTTCCTATTCCTTTTGTTTATTAAGTTAAACTATCATTTTAAGTAGGATTGTAAACAAGCCAAGCTATTCGCAAGCTACTCGAACTCAGCTCGCTTTAGGCTCTGCTCAACTTAAGCTCGTTTGTCTAAACGAGCTAGGCTCAAACTTTAATTTAGGCTCGCAAACCAGCTTGTGAACAGACTTGAAACTAAGTTCGTTAACAGGCTCATTAATAACTTCATTAGCAGATTTTTAAAATTTTTTATGCATTATATATTATCTATAACTACACAATAAAAACCAATTTCGATTTAATAATTATGTGTATATATATTATAGGTAGGAGTGGGCACGGATCGGTTTGGTTCGGTTTTTCCTAAAACCAAACCAAACCATAATTTACGGTTTGTTTTTTTTTCCCATCCCAAACCAAACCATTATGTAACGGTTTGATTCGGATTAGAAATTTTTTTAAACCATTAAATAACAGTTTGGTTCGGTTTGGATTACGGATTAAACCAAAATTCTAACTAAAAATTTTCTTTGTTCTAATTTTTTTTAAATTTGTGTAGATACTTAAATATTTATATCATTTTACAAAGTTTATGTTATAAACCACAACAAAATACTTTATAAATTCAATATTTTTAATCTATAGATCTTTTTAAAATCAGTTATCTACCAATAAAATACATTCACCAATCAATACATATTAAGTCATTATTTATAATTTTAATAGAAACATCAAGTTAATTATCTACCAATAAATTTAGCTAATATAAAAAATCATCTATCAACAAAATTCATCAACGAATAAAATGATCCGCCGATAAAATATATTAAACAATTAATATATAATAAGAGTTTATAACTAAATAAATAAATTTCATACTTTATAAAGTTAAAAGGTATTTAAAAAAAACAATAGTTCATCATCAACAAAAAAATACATATCATGAGCCTAAAAAAAATATTAAAAATGAAGAAGTTGATTTTAATCAATATTCACCAAATAATAAATATCAAATGAAATCATATGAATATATAAAATATTATTATATTTTTCTAAAACGGTTTGGTTCGGTTTTACGGATTGATTTAGTTTTTCTTCCAAACCAAACCATAAATTTATGGATTGGTTCGGATTAGAAAAATTTAAAACCAAACCATTAAAAAAACCATATTTTTGGTTTGAATTGATTCGGTTTGGTTGGTTGTTTTGCCCACCTCTAATTATAAGAACACTTATATATATGTATGTATTATATTTTAAGTTTAAGAAATGAAAAACATTCCGTGTAAATGAATCGACCTCGGACTTAAATTTCAGACTCGATAAAAGCTTATTAGGCTCGATAAAGAGCTCGCTAAAGCCAAATTCGAGCCTTAATTTCAAGCTTGTTTCATAAATGAGCCGAATTCTAGCCTCAATTCAAGCTTGTTAAAAATCTCTATTCGAAAACCTAGTCCGATCCTTCAAAAGCTTGGGTCGGCTTATTTGCTGTCCCAATTTTATGTAAGAAAGATATACACTTGTGAAGAACTCCTATTAGTGGAAAACTTTTATGCTTTTGTTTGTTAAGTCAAAGAAGCATTTCAAGTAAGAAAGATAAAAGTCCTTTTTCTATTTGAGTTTCTATAAGATATAAAATTTCTCTCTTTTTTTTTTTGGCCAGTAAGGTATATAAATTTCAAATAGTGATTTTCATTTGTTGTTAATTACTATCCACCGATAAAATAATTTTAAACATGACAAGACTTTGGTAGATGGGGGGAAAAACTTAATATGCTTATTGAATTAATTACAAAAATAAGCTAAAGAGATTGTAATCATGGATATAAAAAAATTCATCTACATTTTATATTTTTTTATTATTCAATACAAGGCTTGGCATAGTGTACTTATGGTAATTTGTAGGTGATACTTTATTTGGCACAAATGCAATTCACAAAATATGTATGTCAAACATTAGAAATAACTATTCGAGATATTTTTATAAAGACAACTAAATATATAAAATCAAATTATTTTTATGAATTATTTTCAATAAAATACATTTTTTTATTAACAAGTGATTTTTTCTTCTAAACAAACAAGTTATCGGAAAATTCAAGCTTTACTATGAATATAACTTAATAGTTTTCAAAACAAAATCATTTTTCAAATTGGTCCCTACAAGTCTTTTTAACTCTAAAAAATTAATTCTATTCCATCCATTAGAAAGAAAACTGTGCAGTGAAAGGTATGAATGTTACAGAATAGTTCAAATTCAATGGAAATAAAGCGAAATAATTTGTACTAAATAAAATTAATGGCTTGAAGTAAGAATTTTTTTTAATCATTTCTTATTTCATTTTGTTTGAGATACGGCCAAACTGCAATAATCAATTAAGAGGTTAAATTGAATCGCATTGCAAAGAAACCGCATTTTACAATTTAATTTAGTACGATGAGGAGCACCTGACTCTGAGATAAAATGAGTCACCTTTTATGTTAACAAACTATAAAAGAAAGATCTTTTTTCGGTTTCATAGAACAAATTTTTTATAGGATTTTATGTAAGATATATAAAAAAGTACATATGTTCAATTAAAGTGGATATAAATCATCAATTTAATGAACAAACTAGTTGGATTTATTATGTCAGTGATAGAAAAAGGGTCCTCACAATGAAGAGATTGTTGGATCGTTAATCCAACGTTGGCCTTATATGTGAAATAATATATATTATCGGCTGTCATATTAAGTTAAACTCAATTAAAAGTGATCAATAGGATTTAAGTACTTGGCCTTTAATGTACTTAATAGGGTATAGCCCTTTTATGTGTAGAGACATTATAGGTAATTTCTATTTTTATGATGGATTAAAATAGAAATTCCAAAAGATAACATGGAGTTATCTTTATAAATAGTGGTTATGATCCCTAGGTCATATAAATAACTTTTCTAGTCTCTTCTGAATCTCATCATCAGAGAGTATAGAGAGAAAACAAAAAGGATCAAGACTAAAATTATTTATTACTATGGATTCAGGTACGCTTCTATTTATCTATTGTTTAATTCTAATGATTAAACATGAACGATCTAGGGTTTCATACGTGATGATTTTCACAAAAGGTTAATTTGGATTTAACAGTTATTTGATAAGACTGGTGTTTTTCATTGAGAAAACTCAAATAGTAAGTGTATTCAATACTAAAAAGAAATTGAACTGGATGTCTAAAAAAAATCTTATTAACATGCAAGTAAGGCCAAAACTATCATAAAATAAAAACAGGACATATAATAAAACAAAAACAAATGAAACTAAAAATATTCGTAATTTTATGAGGAGTCTGAATCTTATGTAATTTCTTCAAAACTCTATACTTTTGGGAATTCTATCTAACTTTTTACAGTAGCTGGCAAGAAGATTTGAAAACATATTACATGAAAAATTGTATATTGAATGGATTATGCATAATCTCAATAAAATGGTTACGTGTGTATTTCGCTTGTGTTACACATAATCTCAAAATAGAGATATTTTACGCGAAGAACGTGACAATAAGTCTTGTTGCTAAATGAATAGTTGACTGATGAGCCAAATTTGTACGTATATACACAGAATCAACATTTGTAATCAAGTTTAAGTAGAATATGAATATCATTAAATTGCTACAAATATAGGATGAGTGTTATTAAAGTGGTATGAATAGCGTATGCTTTTACATTCAAATAAGGGATGGAAATCATTATCCGAATGATGAGTTATGGGTCTCTTTGGATTGTTTGTTTCCCATCTATACCTATATCTATATCTAAAGTTTATGTATAAACATGTTCAATTTGATTTGCAACTATATTTTTTTTTATATTTTATCTATATTTGATATATTTGATGTTTTCACCAAACTGTCATATGTTTTTCATTTATATATATTTTTTCACGGTAATTTGTTGAAAAAGTTTAAATAAATTTCTGCCATCTAACTTTAAAAATGCACATTTAAATAATTTTAAATCAAATCAGAAAAAACCTGAGCTTAGCGGTTCTTATCACCTTTATCAAGTTTATATGCGCCTGCATCATGATGAAATATAAAACCAGCAGTGACCGGTAAGCAGTGTGATTGTGAGATGGGGGAGAGTGAGAGGCAGAGGTCAGATATAGTATAGGATTTACATTTAAACTCTAGAACTTTAAACGTAAATAAACTAGATGCTAATATATGTATATATAATATATATATATTTATTGGGTTTGTGTTTTCATTGGATTTTAATATTGTTTTGCAAAACTCAACCCAAACACCTTAAGATTTTAAGAACCCCAAAACCCATCTCAAATCCTAGAGTACAATTCCCCATGGGATAAATATAAAAATATTTTTCAACCAAATGGGATGCCCTATATAAATTCGTCCACTTGCATTCCTACCCTTAGCGAGGAATCATCGATGAACTCGAGCATTTCGCAAGATCACACGCCTCTACTCCTCGTAAGTAGACCTTGCAGCTGCAATTTGCTTGATTTGGTGTGTGCATTACACTGCTCACATGAGGAAGACCCTTCCAACTTCATCCCCTGGTAACAAATTGATCCCATCTCCGGCCTCTACGTATTTTAAGTGGCTTGAGCTGGTTCCTTTTCCTGGTAATATCGAAGTTAGGCCCCTGACCCCGCAATATTTGTACCTCCTCACTCTTTAGTTATAAATAAATTATTGATTTAACCAAACAGTACACACAAAAACACATATACTTAGTCTCCTGCACACCGGACCCTCCTCCACTAGAACGTTCATAGAGTGCATATGCACTAATCAAACTTCTTTTCCCTACATTACCTGCCAGATTTCTCAATCTAAAGCAGCCTAATCAGTATGGACATCAATGTACACTAAAACCCAAAATTTTTACAAAATCAAGAAGAACCGGAGAAAAAAAGAAGACATTAGATATTGGGCCACAAAAGGGATGTGTTCTCATTGCCAACTAGCAAAATTTCACAAAATACAACACCTGTAGGGTAGAAAATACACCAATACTTCAGAATATTAATTTAAACCAGCATCTCGACTCATTCAAAGACAATTTGGTGGTAAGAACATAACCCCACGGCATGGAAGCACCGCCTTAAAGCCAAGTAGCACATCCCACAACAATTACTCCATGATGAAGTCTCATCTATCTCTGCAAATGACAAACAAAGAAGGGGCCAAAAAAAAAACAGAAAAAAAATTAGTTTCTCCACAGAAATTTGTAAAGCGTAGTAAACAATTATAACTTCACCAGTCATCATACATGTACAAGGTATACAGAGAGCACAGTAAATGTGCTCCCAAGAGATTTTCGAAGCAACTAAATATTTCCTGCTCCAGTCTTATGATGTAAGAAGACAGGCAGCTACGAGTTTGAATTGGTTGGTTGATCATCCTTCCAACCTTTGGAAAGTAAATCATAATTAATCGATGCCAGCTGTGAGAGATTCTGGAAAAAAGATAAATAAACAGCATTAAATGATTGTGACAGATGAATTCACAAGAAAGCTGATCTAACGTTAAATACATGGAACTCGACTCAGTCTTGTAAAATACCTTAAATGAGAAGTTTAAAAGAATAGTTGACTGATGAGCCAGACTCAAACTCAGCAAGACCGGCACATTCATCTCCCTGAAGTCAACATGAGGATGAAATTGAAAGAATTAATTTTGTATGGAATATGTCAGCACATCAGAGAGAAACAACAATAGCTGATAAAAAGCAATACCACTTCTTCTTGGCGACTACTCAGGCAACTGCTTCCACTTAAACTATCAGCATCACTAGAATCCTCAAGATCACTGGCTGGATACGCTTGCTCATCAGAAAGATTCCATGAATAACGGCTTGTGAAGTAGCTCGTATCCAATGCGCTTTCCGAAGAAGGCACAAATGCAGCCTACATATAAACAAGTTGAGATTTTACATTAAGTTCATATGGTGTAATTGAGAAAACTGATAATAAGTTGACTGCAATTAAAACCTTTTGTCTGGCAAGTGTATCCCAGTTGATATTTTTGAAGAATGCATGCTGCTTCACCTGCATAATCCCCATCCATCTTTTATGGTAAGGTGATCATAGGAGAGAGAAGGAAACAGGTGACAGTAATTCTAACAATGAAAGGACAAAACTAACCTCCAGGCTCCGCTAGCTCCAAGTCTCTGATGAGGATCTTCTGTCAATAATCTGCATTTTAAAAATACAAGAACATAAGACATTTTTAGAAAAAAAAAAAAAGTAACAGAAACAACAATAAGTGGCTCAGACTTGACATATATCTATCATGCACTTACAAAAATAAACACAAACATCAAATAACCAAGTTATTAAAAATATTTACCACTTCTAATTTCTTTGTCTAACTATTCACTTCTAATTCCACCACATGCACAACTTAAAAACAAATTAAAGCATGATAAAACCTAACACAATGAAATTGCTAACACAATGGAAATGGTGGTGGTTACCGAAAGCAGGTCAAAGGTAATGTTGACATCAGACATATGGGTTGCGGCAGCAACCTAAAATATTGGTTGTAGTTATAAGTGGCAGCTGTGGTGGACCAGAAGTGGTGACTGACACTAAGAATTATTGGCCTCATCAACACCACAAGGCAATGTTTGATTTTGTTTAATCTCTCCATGGTATTGGAAAAAATTTTCTTAAAAGCCGAGAGCAAAAGAAATGAAATAGCAGAAGCTGTTGATTCTTTGTTCAGATAGGACAGAAAAGATTTAAAAACACAGCTACTCTGAAAGGCAAAGAGTATGCAAAAACACCGTATAAAAAGCTAAACTTGTCAAAGCTTTAACTAAGAGTAGCATAGGTGGCGATGGTTGCTGAAGAGCAAAAAGGGAGGTGAGCTTCCAAGGCATGATTTGCTGTGAACTCTCCATGCGATAGACTGAACTGTTGAGGAGGCTCTCCAGGTTAAGATCGTGGGATTTGAAGAGCTTGCTGCAGATATTAAAGCAGAGGTTGCATCTTGCTAATCAGAAAGAGAGAGAGGACATTGAGACAGTCACAAACCGTTGACCAAACTTGACTTGAGAAACTGCAGTTGAAAAACAAGTGAGCATGATCTACCATGAAATGTGAGCAGAGGTCGCAGGTTGTTGAAGTAGAGTTACCCCACGTCTCAATCTGTCCAAAGTTGGAATTTTCTCAACCAAGCTACCCCCAAATGAAGGAATGACATGGGATGGAAGACTTGTTCCAAACAACTTTGTACCATTGAACAATTGGTTTAGACAAAGCAAGGAAAGCATAGCCACTAATAATAGTGTAATCACCCAAATGAGAATGAATCCACCTAAGTGATCAGCGTGAGAGAAATTTGATTGAATGTCGATAGGAATTTAAAAATTTAAGCAAAAACATGAGTAGGTAAGCTCAATTCATTTTACTCAACTAAAGAACATAGTCCTGCATCCTTTGGCAACCCCAACACAGCTATGATACAAGGACTACGAATCAATCAAGTGGTCATATTGGAAGCCGAACTTTTCATGCCATCTTTTCTACAGACACTTTGAATATAACTGGACTGCATTTTATAATGTTTGTTTTACTTATTCATCTTTTTCATTTTGATTCTTCTATTACTGTTTCATGCATATATATGCCATTTTGACAATATTTGTTAGTTTATTCATCAAAATATAAACTTAAAACTACATGTAAGAAGTCAATGCAAAGAGACAATCCTGCTCACCGATCAATCAGGTCTTGTGCTTCACGGCTCATTCATCAGGAACCCGTGGCCAAGGTATATTACGATTGAGAATTATATCAAATATTATCTGAGATCAAATAAAAAGTGTAGTCAATACTCAATACAAAGAAGCCACAGAGCATTCAAATCATACATAATCAATAGCAACCAAAAATGGAAATAAATTTAACAAGTACTGAAACAGGGCAGCATAAGAACCTGTGGATGTTCTGCATTGAAAGGAGGTATACCAACTATCAGCTCAAATAAGATGACACCCACAGACCACCAATCAGCAGTTGTACCTGAAAAGAAAAAATGTGACTTAAGGAATCAAGGTTCACATTGTCCTTAATTAGCCACTAAATTTCTATCAAAGAAATGGCAATGAAAAACATAAAACAAGAGAAATAATAGCTTTCTGAAGCACAACAAGAGTTTAGCTTGACCAAAATAATAATCAGTTTTCATTCTTCATTGAAATCCAACTTTGACAAATGGCATGTTCTCAGCAAACTCAGATTTATTATTCAAAGAGAGGTACGCAAACAACCATTACCTTATGGCATAACCTGATCCAAGCATGATAACAAGTTTCATGTATACCATAAACTTGGTGGCAAAAGTTTAATGTAAAATACATGCAATATGCTACAAGGAAACTATAGCACCTTCAAACCAAAGGAAAGTAAATACAAACCGTGCCCTGTTCCCAAAGAATTTCTGGTGCCAAGTAGTCAGGTGCCCACTGCAGAACGTTTCTTCCTACGGTCCTTCTGGTGCTCGATGTGGATGGCTGGGTTCAGCCTCAAGCATTGATGTACCACTAACAGCAGGACCTGCTAAGTCATCTGTGCTGTTGATGAGACCAACCTTGGAGAGACCGAAATCTGTCAGCTGCTCATACAGTGGGGCCAAAAAAAAAAAAATCATCAGCTTCCAGTTAAATAACTCTACATCTGACTCGGATAATCTTGATGAATTTAAATTCTATAGAGCATTAGCTATTCTGTCTATTATATTCTTCTCAAGGATAACTAGTAAATACATACAGCAAATTAAACTATTGATGAGACAAGCTAAACAAATTCCATATGAACAAGAGACCCAGACTAAGAGGGGAAAAAAAAATTACATGTCTATTGAGGATTACTAGAAAGATGATAAGAACTTCCAAACGCATACACACAACTTCCACCTAATTTGCTCCTTAACCATCCATGCATAGTTATCAAATTTCCACCTCATATTCAGTTTGGATAGGTACACAACCAACTCAGAACATAATGCCTTCTAGAAGGCCATAATACATGAATTAATTATAATTAACTCGAGATAACCTAGTTCTCTCATGAACATAGCCAATTAGATCACTTTATGTGTAATTTAGTAGAATAATTTAGTGAATGCATAGTCTGCTTATTCAGTTAGCCAGCATATTTTCATGTTTGGGCAAATAAACAGCATATTCACCTTGCTCAAAACAATGAGAGGAAATTGCAAATAAGTCCCTAGACTTTTATGTTGTTGGTGCCTATACATCCAGATTCCCAAACTCATACAATGCAGTCATCTCTAAACTCTTAGGTTAAAAGACATTTTCTTTTACTGTTAAAAAAAGTTGCACTGAGGTAATAGTTTAGAGATATTAACATATATTTTGATAAATTCAGTTTGTATTTGCACCGTTATTAGAGTTGAGGGAGGTTTGCAATCTTTTGAGGTCATTTGCTGATTCATAAAAATTTAGACTTTAACGTTGGGGAAAATTACACGGGAAGGCATAAACATTTAGGGTTAAGTTCAAAAACATTAACATTTGCAAAGGTTATTTAAAAAAAAAAAGCACAAACATTTAAGTGAATGAGTCAAATAAGGTATCCTAGCTGACAGTTTCTATTTTCTCCGTCAAATATCATGTGCAATGCACGTGATCGTTTTCTTCCTCCTCTAATCTCTACCTCCTCTCTCTCTTTTGATCTTTTTCATCCATTGTGCCAAGATTGGAGGAAGAAGACGATCATCCGTTGTACCCTTTTCTTCTTTCATTCTTTAGCACCACTTTTGTCGTCTCATACCACCAACTATCACTAAAAGAAAGCTTATCTTCATGGAGTAAATCAAGAAGCATATTTATCAGACAATCCCAACTACTAATTAACTAAAAATCCAAGGTTGTTTCAATACAAATAAGTTTTAAAAATCTTATCAGACAATCCCCAACAACCATTTCATTTCAAATCCAAAGTTTCACCATCGAATAAACTTTAAGGTCATATCAAAAGAAATAAATAAAAACAACTCTTATCTTTATTTTGGTAAATAAATCACATGTAGTGCTAACTAACATGAAAGAGGAAATTAGAGGTTGCTGGAAATGCCTTCCAAATAAAAGAATATCATTCACTGTGTCGAGATCAAGGTAGAAGACAATCACGTGCATTGCACGTGATATTTGACAGAAAAAATAGAAAACTTCTAGTTAACATGCTTTATTTAACTCACTCACTCAAACATTTGTGCCTTTTTTTTAACCTCTGTAAACATTTATACCTTAAACGAACTTAACCCCAAATTTATACCTTCCGTGTAATTTTCCCTTTAAGTTTGTCTTTGCAAGTTCAATGGTGTATTTGCACCCACGTCAAAATTTATGGGCATTATTTGCATGTTTCTAAAAAATGATTAACTAATGCTTGGACTTTATTATATCATTAGGCACTTGGCTTTCAATCCAGCCCAAGTAGTTGATTTAATTTCCATCTATATGTAGACTTCAAATAGTCTTCTGCATCATTGTGCTTTACCGTCTAATATCCCACATTATATTTCTCTCCAGTACTTTCATAGGTTCGTATCATCTTATGATAGATTAAGATTCCAAAATTACAAACAAGATGGTCTCCTCAACAAGTCATGAAATTGTCAAAGAGGCGTTGCTTCCCTCCCCTTAACATCAATATTCCCTGATTCTAATGCCAATTACCGAGTCATTACCACCAACATACTCATTTTGTGCTTGTATTCACATCCAAACTGTTTTAAGTACCATCCCAGCACAACCAGCCTACTGTACTGTGCAGAATTTGGGTTTATATCAGTCGTCAAGAAATGCAACCCCAATAAAACTCATGTATACAGCTTTCTGCTTTAATATCCTCAACATCTTCAATCAGGATCCTCCACTGATATCCCAGTGATTACAGAAAAGCCAATGAGGTGTAGTCAACTTGTTCTCTTTTATTTAACCAAAAAAAAACTTCTTCTTTTTGTAAAACATAGAGCATTTATGAAACAACTCAAGAATATCCCTGTATACTGTAGCCAAGTATGTCCTTACATATTTGTTTGAAATCATATCTTCCAGTGGTATCATGTTCATCACGGGAGAGCCGATAAAGATGCAATTAGCTTGTTCCCTTATTTAAAAAAAATAACATTTATGAAGCAACTTAAATATACCCATGTCCTCATAGCAAGCAAGATAACTCACTTTTGTAAATCAATAAAAGAAGATATCAAGTACCTTGATATGGCCATCATGAGCAATCAACAAATTATCAGGCTTCAAATCACGATGAACAACACGCAGAGAATGTAAATACTCCAGAGCAAGTACCTGCATAAAAGATGCCAGGCTAATATAAGGACTGGACTTCATGTGCATGTTCATATAATATGTAAACTGGGCAGCAAAATTATGCTGTGAAGATAGAGCTTACGACTTCAGCAATATAAACACGAGCAACTTCTTCCTCTAGGCAGCCAAGTTCCTCAGCAGTGAATATAGATCTCCACCATTAAGATATTCCATCACAAGATACAGATTTTCACGACATGTGAATGAATAGAAAAACGGACCTGAAACATTTCTTGTGAAAATCAGCACAAGGGACTATTATCAGGAAACTTTCTACCAGGAAAACATGGTCCCTCGACAGAAGGACCAACTTACCACAAAAGGATTACGGACTGATATTAAGATATCACGTTCAGCCAAAATGCTTTCAACAGCATTTTTGCGGATCATATCTGCCTTTTTAAGAACCTATTGCAACTCAGAGAGAGGGGGGCAACAAAAACAAAAATAAAATCAAATAAAAAGGAAAGGAAGAAGTTAGATGCAATTGAAAGCAACTCTTGTAACACATTTAATTTAGCTATCATGCACTTGTGCTTTCAGCTGTAAACAAAAATGCACATTATCCATCGATATATGTTGAAAGAAGTCAATAAGATAAACATGCAGCTTTTCAGACAATAAATTGCATCAGTCTTCAACAATATATAGCCGATAGTTCAACCTGATATATTTGCACAGTTCAATCAAGACCAGTAATGGACGATGGGAAGAAACATGAATCACATTAGAAAAGGTATTGAAAGTTGACTTCTAAATATACAACTATTAAAACACTTTGATGTATGTCCTACTACTCTAGCACTGTACAGGAACAAAACTCATCCTATTCACAATACAACTCTTAACATTGTACAGAAGCATACACATTTTTGTAGTTCATATTGATATGATGATGCAAGGCTATTAGATTACCAAAATAAAGCTACAAAGGATTGAACTTTTGTCTAAACTGAAAGGTTAAGACAAAGGTGTACCCTGATGTATGATAAAGAGGAAGAAAAATACCTTTATAGCAAAAAGGTCCCCTGTGGTTCGCTTTTTAGCCAAGAAAACACGTCCAAATGCACCTCGACTAATAGGTTTAATAATCTCAAAGTCATCTATTGAGGTCCGATCTTTAGAGGGATGCATGGGCTTGTCCTCAAGCTATGAACAGCATCATCTTCCAACGGGGCATCTTCATCAATTATAGTACTCGTTATGTCAATTTTTCCATCATCCATTAGCTCACATAGTTGCAAATACTTCTCCCTGTAATTTGAATGCCATTACAACTAAAGTTAAACACTAACATAACATCAACTATCTTCATACCAATATCAATATCCAAAAAAGCAATGTCACAAGGGCACCCCTTAAGCACAGAAAAACAAACATTGTCATGAAAGAAATGGTGGGCGGAATATTTTGAAATCATTATAGGTTTTTTTTCTTAAAAGAAAAGAAAAAGTTTCTTGAGAATTTATGCCATGTTACAAGATGATTTATAATAGAGCCTGGAAAGCACATAAGCCATTTTCTCTAACTATAGTTCATCTCAGCTTTGAAGGGAAGCAATATTCACCTTATTAATTTCTCAATACGCGCACCGAAAGTCTCACTGTAAGAGCATCAAACTTGCGACGATCAATGACAATCCTCAAGTCCTCAAGACATGTAAGTAAAAATGGGCCAGTTCTATCATCCTCCAAGGTGCCCTTGCAGCACATTTAGCTATATCAGCAAGTTCATTCATCTGTATCAAGGATAGGTCAGTAAATCACTGCAAAATTGAGATTTTTTTATTCCCAAAAAAAAAAAAGGTAGTTTACAGAATTACTTTTCGCTCATACTTTTCGGTAATCAATGTATGTACTCAAAACAGTAGCAGAATAAAGAAAATGATGACATAGTAGCAGTATAGCTATTTTTTTGTTGGTATAAACAATTGACTTTACTTATCTACATAACATTCACCAACTAAATATTTACTTTTCCTTTCCGACAAAAGGATAACAACATATTTGCTCTTGGTCATTATTATCTACACACACACACGTAACAAGATACATGTTTTTGATATTTCATCCTCATAACAATCTCATTAAAGCTTAAGATATTAAGCATTATTTGAAAGGCTATACTTTGTCCATATAAAGCCTTGAAACCATATATAAACCCACCACTCAAAAATATTTCATTCAATCCTAGTCACCTGCATAGCCATCATATCAGCACATAAGTTCTCTGCTGGACAAGGTAAAATGTATTTTACTGAATACTAGTCATCAGCATAGACATCATATTCATTATGATGCACATAAATGTTCTCTGCTAACTTTTGTCTAATTGTCTGCAGCAACTGCTTTAGAAAACCAGTTCTAAAGGAAGTCTATAGTATCGCTTTTCCAAAATTTGGAAAAAAACTCTGCAAATAAGGACCATCATTATATTGCATGTTCTGAATCCAACATCCTTAACTTACTATAAACACTTCCTTAGGAAATCAACTTTAAAGCACATGAGTGTGCCCTATGTGTGCCTTAGCTGAGCCAAGGAGCTGCTTCTTCGCCTACTTTCTCTATTCTTCTAGTTCAACATAAAAGTACAAATTATGTTTCTTTCAATTTGAGTATTTCAACTAAAATTTGTTATTAATTTACTTAGATTGCCAGATTATACTCTAGATAGAGATTGCAGACTGTGTTTAGAGAATCCATCAGGAGTAGATTTGCAGAATAGAGAAGTCTTACTTGCATGCCACTATACTAGCCCATGAAGAGTCAGATTTTCTTTGTTTTTTTTAAATAAAATAATATAAAAGTTTCAGGAAGGACAACAGATAGCATGATACATTCATTCAAAAATAGATAAAGAACATTCTTGAAAAGAAGATACCTGTGGAAGATCATCATTCTCTGAATAAGCACCCTTCCCTGCCAAAGCAGGTCTATTTGGCTGGTTCTTGGTGTCAATAATGGAGATCTAGGTGTCATACTACCTGCAGATGATGTAGTCATTCCTTGGTCAGACTTGAAACCAAAACGAGTTTTGCATGACATGGAAGGTAATCCCTTCATATCATCCATAAAAATCGAGTTGTCAACTTCTTGGAAACAATCTAGCATGTCCTCTGAACCCCGTCGAGACCAATCGCTAAGTTTAGGAGAGAGAACATCAGATTCCTCTGTCACACTTGAATTTGAAATCTTAGCTATTATATCTGGGCTACCTACATGCTGTATATCCTTCTGAGAGGACTCCATCATCTTCTCAAGAGTTTCAGCAATCCTGCAAAGACGCTCATCAACACGCAAACCTTTTTGATCACATCGATCTGCGATTGCACAAATTCGTGAATGGTCTTCCACATGCGATGTGGGAACCTCCTCCTCACATATGCGACATATAATTGAACTTTCTTCAGATATATGCTGCTGATCCCACCAGTAACCCCAAGAAACTTTGTGCTGATGCTTAGAGGCGTTGTCATCTCCAGCAAAAGGAAGCTCAGGAGTCTTAGCAGCAATAGCATCTGCATCAGATGCTCCTCTCTGGTTAGGCTTCATGGATTCAACCTTACTATCATTCTGCTCCTTAACAGGAGTGGATTCTTTCAAAATTTTTCCCCCTGGAGAAGGGAGCTTTTTCCATGAAGCTATCCGGTTTCTACTACCCGGAGAGTCCAAGCTCTTTGAAGTGTCATCAGCAGAAGGAGATGGCATTTTTCCTCGCTGCATAGAATTCTCTCTCTTCCATTCCAAACCACGCTGCTCCTGACTATAAGATTTTCTAGATTTTGGGGCCTTTACAGCACTAAAACTCTTCCCATCTCTCCCTGGACCTGGAGGAAGTGTTTTATCTGCAGAGTACAGAATCCTTGATTCACGAAGATGTAAGAATTGTTCATCCTCGGCCAATCCGCTTTCCTTGTGGAATTGCAACAACCTGGTGCACCTTGTTAGGATGAATAGCATCCGGGTATGAAGTTGCTTCAGTATACCCATGGGAAGTTCTTGTCGCTTATCATCTAGTTCTTGTACTATACCCTCGCATTGAAGCCAAAACTCTCCAGGAGTTGTCATAGCACAACTTCTAGCTAAAATCAACAGGTCCTCAATAGTTTCCTGCCATTCAGGGTGACTATCTGCATTTTTTTCAAGAATTCCCACCAAATCAGCTGCAAAGATGGCCAGATCAGCGTTCACTTCTTCCTTGGCTTTGTCAAATTTTGCTCTTATTACAACCAGGACCTCCTGTTCAAAAGCATCAAAAGCATCAAAAGCTTATAAGGACAAGACGAACGCCATAGAACACAACTTATCAACCCCAGATATTGATACACACTACAGAATTTATTACCTCTAGATTATTTAAACCTCGAGGCTTCCAAAATGGAATGGCCTCACACCTTTGGAGTTTAATTCATGCGAGAAACTCTTGATGTCAGCAGGAAACCTCTTCTTTGGCGCACTGGTCACCCGAAGAATTGCTTGAAATCGAGGAGATTCCGATTCCTTTGTACATCAAAAAAAATATGAACCACAAATTAGCATAATATTTAACTCTAAGTAAACAGAGCAATAAGCACCAGTAGAATAAATCGAAGTTTCTATTACAAGTACCTCAGGCGTACAAACATCTGAACTTCTCAAATCTCCAGTGCGGCGCCATGAATCCATATGCCCTAAAGAAAGGAAGGAGAAAAAAAATGAAGATTTATTCCAGGATAACAATTCAAGCCATTACTAATGCAATTGTACAGGAATTTGTATATATAATCATCAAAGGAAAAAAATACAGCAGCAGCAGCAAGAACACCACCACCACATTGAAAACCCAGACAAGATTTTAAATAAGCAATTCATCTAGGCCCTATGGCACCTCTTACTCTTCTCCTTTCATACGAGATGCACATTGATAAGTACACTATAGCATACTGTCTGCAGTTGTAAAGCTATTATGCCATCACAGCATAACTTTAGGCCCATCATAAAACTTAAAAGGCACCCTAATCTGATTGTTTTAATAGAAGGTTACCCCATGGTTAATATGTTGAAGAGTCTACATACTTTCTGGTAGACAAAAAAGATGATGAAAAAGTTGTATTCGCGGTCAACATGAATCTTGGCAAAGTCAAAGGTATTTGAATAACTCTAACATGAGGTGCTGGGGCAAATCGAGTCATGTATACCATGAATTCAACTTAGATATGCAATTGTTCATTTTTACTAAAAGATTCAGGGCTTTAACAACACTCACAAGCTCATCCACAAGAAGGCCATATCCCCCAGCACCAGCTTTTGAAACTACACCTTTTTTGGGTAAGATTTTGAAACTACACTTCCTGAGGAACTAAACTGGAAAGACAAGACGATCATACCACTTCAAGCTACAGATTGGCTCATTCAGACAGCAGAAACCACAATTAACTCAGTATATGGTTGAAAACTGTGTGATCTAGTGGTAGATTGCCTACACTCTTAGGCATAGGTCCATAGTTCAATCTTAACTGGCAACAAATTATATTTATTATTAGAGCAGCTAAGTTTGCTTTTAGTGCCTTTAATGAAATAATGTAGTTTTTCTATTATTAGAGGCTGTTTTAGTAATTTCCCTTAACATAAATGACAGTTTCAATTTATAACCCGCCTACCCACGTTTAACTTCATTTCCCATCCCTCTCTGCCATCCATGTTTAACACGTCTCCTTCCCATTTATCTGACCATAATTCCAACAACATCAACGAGAACCATGCACCAATAACTTTCCATGCACCTAATACCAACCCCATGTTCACTACCCACCCCCAGTTTCCCCTTTCTCTTTCCTTAAAATATTTCTTTCTTCCTCTACACACTCGTCTCTTACCTGGTACTTCATGTGAAATTGCATTTTAGGAAACAATCCCATGAACACTACCCACAACTTGTTCTGTCAAATCTTCCTTGACACTGCACCAATAGAAGACAAAAGCCTATTGAGAAAGTTTAAAAATGATCTTGGTCCTTTCTCCAATTTTTGAAGCGTTGTTTCCCAAAGCGCCCTAATCTCTATCTCATTCTTCACATTCTGATTTTTAAGCTTTTCATTTTAGGCTTACCACTCACTCTTTGGTGAATATGTAGTTGCATAAATCTTTGGTTTGTAAAGGGGAAAACTTCGACAAAATGCATTTCATCATATTGATTTAATTACCATGTTTTGTTTGCTTTGGATCTCAGACGTCTTACGAAGCAATGACTGATATTTGCATTCATGCGTTCAATCATTGCATCTGATTTTTATCTATTAATCAGTTGTAATGAAATGCTAATAGAGTTTTCTAGGAAGGGCATGGTTGGTAGCACGAACTGAACCATCTTGTATTTTTATAGTGTTTCAAATTCAAAGTTAGACAGCCCAGCAACTTTATTTTCCATTGACTAACTAGCATTTAAAATTGATTCTGTAATTAGGTCTAGTATCAAACACTAAATATATCATTTCCTTAACACAGAGAGGAATTGACACTGCCTCAAGAGAATGACTCCAAAATGAAGGTTTGCAGATTGGTCAAAGGCAGCTGTTGTTATTGCTTTCATACGTATGAGACATGACAGAAGGTGATCTCAGAACGAGGTTTTCTCAGCTTCTTAAGGAGAAAAAGAGGCAGTTGTCGAAAGAATATGTGAAGGAACTTTCTAAAACAGTTTTCTCCGTTTATCTCCTTTGTCCTTTTTTTTTTTTTTTTTGGTAAATCATTTTAATGATGATTTTATTCCATAGATTGATGCTCTTTATTTAGCATAATAAAGAACCTAAATTAAAATGGGTGAACATTTTAAATATGGGGATCTAGATTTGTGATCTCTATTACTAACACCTAATTCATTTGTTTTTGGAATTAGATCATCAAATAATATTACCTTACCTTGTGTTTAGAATTTGATTTTATAAAATTTAAAGTGACATAAGAACATCAAAGGTCCTACATATTTACGTTAAAACTCAATTAAGTTTTTTTGTATTGTAAGAAGTTCTTCATGCCAAAGCAAAAATTCAATAGTCATTAAATTCCTCTATGTTTGATGTCTTTGATAATTTCATAAAGAAAAATTAGATTACTATTTTTCTATGTTAATTATTTATATATGCCATAATTGAATTAGTTATATGTTAATGTCTTAAGCAAATGTGCCTACTTTTATTTATAAAAAATAAAAAAAGCCTAATTTTGTATTTACAATTATAATATTTATTAAATATTTACAACCTTTTTAAATTCACACTATTTCTTATGGGGAAAAATAAGGATGGGTGGAAGAGAAAAAAAAAATGCTTCAAATAGTATAATGATGTAAATAATAAATTTAAAAAATTCAAAAATTACTCCAAGTGTTTAATTAATAGGATATAAAGGGTCGATCTTATGATCTTAATCTTCCTAAAGATGACGATAAATGTAAAAGATTTCACCAAATAATTAACAAAAGAAATCTTGGTAAAAGGTATGTAAAAATACCAAAAGAGATCCTATCTTCTTTTTTCTCGCCTTAGATATCATTCTCAGGACACTCTACTATACAGACCTGTTGGCAGGTCAGTCCAGCCCATCATTCGACCAGTGAAATGATAGTAATAGTTAATACAATAGGTATATCAATGGTCCGATCATGATTGAGCAGATTTGAACCTTTCAATAACTTGTAGGACTGGTCTCTTTGAGTAACACTTTTAACAATCATCCTTAACAATGTTTTTTGACACAGCAAGTTCTATAGCATATAAACTATAAATAATCAACACTGTTGTCTTCTGTATTCAGAAAGGCAACTACATATGTGATCGTATGTTGTCTAAAGTCTTAAAAAACTACTACCACAGATCTTTTCTTTTTGCTTTCCCCATATTTCCGATCATGAAAATCAACTGCATGATTGTGTTAATTAATATTTCACGCATTCAATAGTGTTAAATTTGCACAATCATCGTGAGTCCAACTATGCTAACGAGGAGAAAGAATTTAAAAACCTCTGCATAAAACCAACAACACCTAATAGAACCTTCATAATCATGTTTGACCAGACCCAGAAACTACATTCTCCAAGGCACCGGGAGTGTGCTACAAAGGCAACCACTCCATACTAGACAGCTTGTAATGATCTCCAATCTACTATGAATAAATTCCCCATTTGCAATATCAATAGCAAATCAATAATCAATAGGAAGACCCGTGGAATAAGCCGGAAGGTGAAACACAGGCTGGCACTGATACTTCCTGTGATTGGACATTCCACAGCAAAAACCACCGTATCAACACTCCAGTGGTCATCGTCATACTTAGTACAATCCCATTAGTAACCCAGAAACTAAAACCACTGGATAACACTTCTGAACACACTCCAAGTTATTTTTTTTAAGCAGCACATTCGCTTCAGTTAACCAGCATTCACTAAAAGCACACCAAATAGCAATTATAGAACACATACAGCAAATAACTGAACTAAACTACATTATCAAACTATACCTGTTCCGGAAGATGCCTCCCCATTCTGTAACCCAGAGGATGGGGGGGGAACATTAGGGCTTTGATCGGTAGATGGTACACTACCAGGAGACGGCGTCATACCATCCGAATTGCTCCCATTGTTATTACTGTTACTATCTCCCCCATTCGCCAACCCGGCAACATTACCATACTGCAGAGATCCAATTCTACTCTGACTATTCCAGCTTCCCCCACTACTCTCCTTTTCCTTCTTTTTCCCTCCACTCCCCGAACCCGAACTCCTATCTCCAGCATTGCCACCGCCCCTAGAAAGATTACTCGCGCCTAAACCAGAACCCTTTTCCCCTCTAAACCCATAGAAACTCTCCTGGGGCAATGGTCCGGATCGCGTTTTAATCCTATTGAGCCCTAAGGAAGAAGCCAAAATGGGCGATACCGAAGCTGCGGTCTCCTTATCATCGCTCAAATTCACACCCTTTTTGGACTTAGACGCGTACCCACTACTCGAATTGGCTTTATCAGGTGTTTGATCAGGTTTTTGCTCTTTATCCTTATCCTTTGCACCTAGAGTTTTCCTCTTCGTAGCATCTTTGACTAGAGTTTGACGACAAGAAGCAGAGAAGTTAGTAGGGGCGGTAGTTACGGCTTCATCCTTGAAAATTGATTTGGGTTTCTTCTTATCGGATCGGTTTGGTGAATTAGAACCTATAGATCGAGGACTATTGGATCCATCAGGGCTAGAAGAGTCCGATTTCTTAGAAAAGAATCTTCCTTTGAAAACCATATCCTTTTTTTCCTTTTTTTCCTTTTTTATATGTAGTTTAATCAAATTAGGGCAAAATTTGGAGGAAAAGAGTGATGATTATTAGCAGCATAGATGCTAGTGGCTGAAATTGAGTGTAACATGGAAGGAAGTGAATTTGAGAACTTTGTGAAGAGAAAGAGAGAGAGAGAGAGAGAGAATGGTGCCTTGTGTAGGGTTTGGATTTGTGTGTCGAAAAAGCTTGGAACTTTGAGATTGAGGTCTTTTTTCTGTTTTCCCTTTTCCTTTTTTCCTCTCTAATTTTTGGATTGAACTTTGAAGAGAAAGAAAGAGAAGGTAGAAGGAAAACAAAGGGCAGAGAATGTGAATGTGGTTGATGACTCCAGCTGATGACTTGGGTGACTTGCTTTCTTTTGAGATTCAGTGTGTCATTTTAAAATTACCAAAATAAAGAATAAAATGTACATGGATTTTTCCTTCTTTTTTTTCTTTTTTTCCTTTTCTCTCACTAGATTGAAACACGAATTAAGAGTTAAAAAAGAAAACAAGAAAAATTGACTTGGCTGTAAGTTCAATCTATATCTATATACATATTTGGCAACGTAGGCACGTCGTATATATTTATTATTTACGCTCAAGTCACACATATTTTTGTTTTGACCATATATACTCAATTGGCCTTTTTTTCTAATTTGACCAAGTTTTTAAAAAAAAATTATATATAGGGTCTGTTATTTTAGTTTTTTAACAGACAGAGATACTTTTTTTTAACTTTTTTATAATAAATTATTTAGTAAAAAATAGATATAGATAAAAAAAATTAACAATTTTCATGAAAAAATTAAATATTGATAAAAAATAAATACAAACCGAATATATTTACACATATCATTCGATACAAATGAAAAATAATTCATCCAAATATACCCATAATCATCAGAGTAACTGCTGCGACTTTATTTAAAGTTGCAACGTAGCAGCGTTGTTTCTTTTTTTTTTGGGTTTTCTCACATGTATTACCATTAAAATACATATATATTGCATAATACAAATATATGCAAAAGTTAAATACACTATGGCATGATTTTAATATGTTATTTTTGTCTTTTATGTTGTACATTGAAAAAACGTATATGGTATGGTCATCTTTATAATTTATAATGAAATGTTGTGTATAATTATAATATGTTATGTTTCATGTTATATAATATATATAATGCATTTAGCTATGCTTTACACAGTGTGCATATGTTAAATTTTATTATATATATTACATGTTATATATCAATTTGATGAATGTATATATATATTCTAATGTATCATCAAAAGAGCTCGTAAATTGTAAAGAAATAATTATTTGTGATTAAATATACACCTTTATGATAAGATTGCAATATTTGTGATAGCATCTTTTTTCAAGTAAGGATAAACGAGTAGTCTACTCATCCGGACTTGCTCAATTAGGTAAGGTTTGCTTGAGTATTAAAAGTCATAAGGTAAAAAAATAAGTATAAATTTTTCAATACCTCTTAAAGAGTAAGGTACGGGTGTGGAGCTTTCAATACCCACCTATTACAACTCATGTATAAGGTACAAGAACAACAAGGGTTAGTTGAACAATTAATCACTAGCTATAATAATAGATAACAAATTGTAAAACTATACTCATACATGACTCGTATGAATAGTGAGCAAAAGAACAATAACATCCTTAATTGAGATCAATCTATGTGATTGAGTTCTTAGAGAGTGTCTCTCTTGAATTAGCCATTGCATGCATGTAGAACTTGCATCAAAAGGATCATTCCATTAGGGTTCACAGTCATAAAACAGAGACATAAAGAGATACATGATAGGAAGAATACATAATAGCAAAGCCCCTAGTTAAACAATGAAGTATGAGAGATAGAGACAGAGGAGACTTAGCTTGGGAGAGAGGCGTTAAGTGATAGACAATCTAGAGACCATCTTGATAAAGGTAGAGCAGGGAAACAATTGAGTGGGCCAAAATATTAGTGAGCTTTATCCTAACATTTGGTGCTCTTGTCACCTTTTTTATCTTGATCTTAATCGATTTCTTGATTTGATGTTGCTGTTCTCGAATTCATTTGATCTCATCCTCTAGTGTTTGACCTGCACCCATAATGGAGTTGGAAATTATCAATCATTTACACCAAATGGATACGGATATGTTGGCGAAATCTCTAATGGCTATTCAAGAAAGTTTGTTCTAGTTGAATGCAAGAATGGACAAAATTGATAGGAATCAGACTCAAGAAACTTTACCATAGCAAATTTCAAATTGAGAGGAGTCATCACATTCCAACTTCAATGAGGATTCTTCATTTTAATTAGTGGATCAACATCAAAATATGCAGCATCATATCAGTCAACAACACTCATTATCATCAGAATGACAATTTCAATTTCCATTATACGAATTAGAGGGTATCTATATAATAGTAAGTGATACTGATTTGTTATTGTGATTTGTCAATTCTATGCTAGATAGATTAAGACTCAATCAGCCTTATATATGTGACATTGCAAGCTTCATCGTACACTGCATCTTTCATCCATATTAAACACAATCAAGAATGATATGTCAAGATCCACTTTCTTGGGTATAGAAAGTGGAATTTTTCTTAAGTCATTACCATATAGATGAAAAATACAATCCTAAGCTTGTAGTCTTTGCTCTGCAAGATGCTGCCATCATGTGTTATAAGTATATGGATGAGTTCAATCATTTTAAAACATGGGATCATTTTTTCAAACACCTTTCATATGTTATAGACCTTTTTAGTATGATTGGAAGGATAGCAAATCTTGTGTTGTCAATAATCATGATAGTCAAATTGAATATGATGGAAAAGAGGGTACAGCTAATGATATAAGTATTGAATATCAAAAGAGCAAGAGTAAGTATGACGATGGAGAGGGTATTGATATCGAGGTTTATGATAAACATATAATGCATGAGATTTTAAAGCACCATACATGTCATTTTGAAGAATCTAAAAATGTCTTGGAGACATATACGAATGATCTTGCAATGATTATTGCAAATTAGGGAAAGCAGAAATATGTTTTTCCAAACACTGTTTTAATTGAGGAGCAAGCATTTAAGCAACAAGCATGTATGTGTAATTGGCCTAGACATGTTATTCTATATAGAGATGATTAATGTTAAGGAAAAAAGTTTTAGTTTCCAAATAGAAATGTCAACAATACAGACTTGTTTGAGAAGATAGGTCACTATCTATTGTAGCAAGTAATGCTGAGGAGTTTTTCCAACATCTCTTCCTCGTATTTCAAAATCAACAAATGGTTTCATATTTTGATGGATATTATTATAAATTTCATAGAATGGCTTAAGGAATCCAAAAGGCTTAGAAATTCAATTTTTGGTTTCATAAAGGTGTTACCACCAGCACACCAATGGAATAGGTAGATGACACCTTTCAAAAGTATCATTTTCATCATCTCCATACATTGTACTCTTTATGAAATGAGACGCATGAATTTTGGGATTTGTAATCATATTCATTCACTTCAAAATAACAAACAAGACATGGTCATTTAGTCCCACAATTAACTCTTTCACCAACAGAGCAATACACTACAACACGGTTTAGGTGAATTATAAAGTTGCTCAATAGAGGTGAGGAGTTGACCTTATCTCAAGTTTTCTTAAGGCATAAGTTCAAGTGAAACACTATAAGGATCAGCATAGATCCTTTGCCTCGGTTTTGTTTGAGTGCGAAACATGAAGTTGTTGTTTTCAAAAATTTATAAAGATTGTTAATAAGTTATGTTCAACTTTAGTCGCACAACTACCATTTAAGGCATCTACCGAAGTAATATAGAAAGTATTAGATTGTATTCTTTGGGGATTGTTAGTATCTACCTTACTCACTTTTGATCTATTATCTAACTAAGGAAAGACTCAGCAAAACATTATGAACAAAAAAACTAATCTAAGGTTAATTTTAATTATATACACGTTTTCATGGCAAATTTATAAGATAAGTCGATTAATGCAAGAACAAGCTTAGGATTTACTTCACCAATTCCATATCATATGATTTCTTAACAAACTCAAAGAGTTATTTGTTGGGTATACTTATACTGTTAGATCACTGGAGTACGTTAAAGCCTCTCTTAATGTCAAAAACTCTAAATCTGGATCATACCACTTTAATCCCTTCACAAGCTATCAACAACTTAGATCCGCATAAAAATTAAGGATCCTTTTATTAAAACCCATTTTAACGAATTTAAAATCAAGTAACAGAAAGCTTCACCATCCTTATCTTTAGGTGATTATGAACAACTTTATTAACAACCCAGATCTATTCAAAAGAATGATTTCTCAATCTATTCAGTTAAAATCAAACATGAATCTACATGGTGCACTCACAAAAACTCACGAATTTAGGTTCAAGCTACTAATTACAAGTACCCAGTCAATATTTAATTAAAACATGTTAAAATCACATGAATCAAGTCTTTGATTCACAAACCCTAAATTAAAATGATTATTTCTCCACAGATATGAACATTAAACACAGATTCAGGAGAAACAGTATGAAATAAAGATAGGTATTACTAATTAAGCATAGAGTCTTACAAAAACAAACGTTAGGTTAAAATGAATTTAACAAAAAAAAACTTGAATTTCTCATGAAAAAAAAGTTTCTCTCATGGAAGTTCTCACTCTACTCTATTCTACATAAAATTTGTTACATATGGTACAACACGGTTACAACATTGTTATAACATTAATGTACGTTATTTTATAGGTGTCAGGACACATAAATCATGATGCTTTTATTTATTAAAGTGGCAAATTCTTTTTAATGGAATTTATACAAATCCTTATCCACGTGACAGCACGATAAGGTCACTTTTCACGAGTAAGACCTCAGGCTTAAAGGTTGGCCGCAGTAGAAGCTGTGTTTAAGTCATCGGAGGCGTGATTTATCTTCAGTTTGTATCGTAGTCATAAATGCGGGTGCAACTCAAGGCGCAATTTGGCATTTTGCCTTGTTTCTTACCTTCAGTTCATTCATTGAAGGAGCAATGTCTCTGTCTTCAAAAGTAATAGTTATTCTGCTTTAAATCTAGCTCAAATTACTTTGTTTCTTCTTTTCTTCACCTTAGGAGCTAAAAAAACAACAATTATGCAATAAAAACACAAATTTATAGAAATTTATCTAATAATGAATAAGATAAAGCATGAATTTCTATAAATTGAATAGAGTGTAAAAGACTTATTAAATTCTCCCATACTTAAGCTTTTGCTTATCCTTAAGCAAATGATCATGTGAAAACTAAACAACAAAGCTTGTTGAATAGGATAAATAAATCATAAATGGAATTCAACTAGATGAACTTAAAGTTCTCGTTCGTTTTAGCCCAATCACCTATAAACTCAGTATTTTACTCCACAAATAACTCCATATAATCCTATCAAATTATGTATTAAAGTTACTTCTGCTAGAATCACTAAACTTATCCAAGTAGATTAGTCTTTACCCTCATTATTTAAGTTAAAATCTAGAGCAAATATTATTTAAAAGATCAAATAAAGTAAAAGAGACTCAATCAATTTTATCCGTTTATATTTATATGTATGCAGTCTTTTAGTCATCTCTCTAAGCATTACACTAAAAAATAAAGGCATATACATATGCTCATCCTTCGAATCACTTTCCTTATTTATGCTTTTAATCATTATTCCATTTCTTTTTCTTTCTTTGGCATTACTTGACTAGCAGTGGGGATGAGTCATTGCTCTTCTGAGGGACCAAGACACACCCATATCAGCTAGCCTTTTTAAGCACTTTTCAATTTCATTTAATTTGATTAGTTATTAGCAGAGGAGTAGAACCTTGCTCTTCTAAGATGCCAAGTCCTTCTCATAGTAACAACTATCTTCTTTTCTTTTTCTTCATGATTTAATTAATAAAGGAATCAACCTTTGCTCTTCTAAAGGACCAAGTCTTGCTAATATTAATGGAATATGGTTTTCTTTCTTTCATGGCTTATTTAAAATTGATAGAGGGATTGGGAAATTGCTCTTCTAAAGGACCAAAATTGCCCATGCCAATCCTAAGCTCATGATCATTTTCATTTTGATTTTACTTTTAGATATAGTACAAGGAAAAATCATCAAATTATAAGGCATCATTTGATCCTCCACTAGAGACTACGAGGCTCTCAAAATGACTAATTGGGAAGCATACTAATCATTTAAGTTTTTAATAATTAATTGAGTAGCCTTACTAGGGATCTTAAGCAAATTCCAACTCTAAATTCTCAAATTAAATAACAAATAAAACTACCCCACATGGATATCATAAAGTAATTTTAACAAAGCAAAGCTAACTGATGAGTAAGATGATGATGTTTAACATTAAGCTCAATTAAGTTACTTGGTGATTTCATCTTAAAATTTAAAAATTTTAGTCAAAATTTGGTCAAATTTTACCATTTCATTATTTTTGCTATGATTATGGAAGGAAAAAAAAATTATCAATGAAGCGCATTTACCCTATTCAAAATTTTTCATCAACCCTTCATTTAATCTTACCTAATCCATTCGCCACACTTAAACTAAATATTGTCCTCAATGTTTAAAAACATGATGAAACAAATAGGGAAAGACAATAAACTAAAATGCAAAGCAAGATTCAAAATTTAGAGGTGAAAGCTTCTCGATTTGTAATTACGGGTTGAGAACAATTGTGAACCGCAGCCTCGCTTGTGAAAGCTTGATTAAAACTATTTAAAACTAAGGCAAAACATGGTAATAACATTAGTAGAAACCATAGGCTCAGGTAGAGCCGTAGTTTAGGCTGTAACAAAATATTCTAAGTTATTCATGCAATTCAGGCCTAATTTGCATTATAGTTACATTTAGCTTGCTTAAAAGTATCTTGTATTAAAAACATTTATCTTGCCATAAAGAATATCAATTATTTTTGAAAGAATTAAAGAATTAAAAGAATAAAGAGCAACGCATAAGGAATAAAGAATAAAGAATCAAACTAGATTAAAAAGAATAAAGAATTTATCTATGAACTAAAGCAGAAGAAAGTATTTTGTTTCCACAGATCAGAATGTCATTGAAGAATAAAATATAATACATTTTTTTTTTATTTAAGGAAGTTAGGAGTTTTAATTTTCATCTACTAGCCAATGGCGTTAACTCCTACTTCCTTCCCTCCCCTTACCTCTAAGTGCTCCACTATCTCTATCTCTTGAATTTCCTCTTCTTCATCGTCTATTATCTCTTCTATTTTCTCTACTTCCACCTCTATTTCTTCTTCTATGGCCACGTTGTTATTTTTCTTCAATTCAACATCCTTGGAGGTAATAGCCCCCTTATTTCTCTCTTTTGCTTCTATTCTTTGTAATGCCTCTTTATAGGCTTCTTCCTCTTCAAGTTCTTTTTCCAGCTGTAGGGCATATAAATAATCAACTTTTTCTTGATTAGTCATGGCTATAATATGCTACATATAGCTAATTATGTCCCTAGCTTGTTTTTCTTGAAGGGCTAA
Organism: Combretum micranthum; assembly: GCA_024138025.1. Classification (NCBI taxonomy): domain Eukaryota; kingdom Viridiplantae; phylum Streptophyta; class Magnoliopsida; order Myrtales; family Combretaceae; genus Combretum; species Combretum micranthum. The sequence continues at coordinate 333,315 of JAMXBD010001086.1, forward strand.
CTCTCTATTTCTTCTCACTTCGTCATCCTCCACCTTCTTTTCTTCTTATTCTTTTTCAAACCTTCCCCTTTCCTCTGCTCTTAGCAGCAAGTTTAGATCTATGCTTCCAGACCCCTTGGTGTTTTCCTCTTTTCTTTTTTTTTTTTTTTTTTATCTTTTTCAGTTCTGCATTTTTGCAGGTTGTGGATAAGGTACGAGCAATCAAAAAAATTTCTTTTTCTTACCTCTTTTGCTATGTAGTTTCTTTAATCCCTTTCAATTCCTTCTCTGCCCTCCTTAACCAACTTTTAAAATCTTCTTTTCTGCTCCCCTTCTATGCTTTTCTTTGATGTTTTTTAACATCACTTACATAGACAACTTCCCCTTCTTCTTCAACATATCCTCTTGGTCCTTCTTCTTCTTTATAAATTTGGTCTTTAACAATTTCCGAGGCCATGTTTTGGATAGTTTGAAGGATTTCTTCGTTAGTTATTTCTTGGGAAGTTTCCTTACATGTAGTAGAAGTGAGGGTGGAAGCTTCCATCTCTTCATCAACACCAATAGCTATAAAATGTTCAAGGTCATAAAAAAATCTAAATCAACTATTGGTTGTTGTTCATCTCTTATTTCTACCTCTTCCATTGATGCTGCGGCATTTTTTTCCTCGGTTCTTGAACAAAAAGGGAATTACCTCCCATTCTTCATGCACTTTGCAGGGCCCGGTCTATTGTCATTTCTAATTATGGTAAAGGCTCTTTCAATAACTAATTCAACAATCTCTAAATAGATTGTTTGGACCGCATCAATTTTCATTCAGCCTCTCTTCTTTTCTTACTCTCCTCATCTTCCTCAACTATGAGACTATTAAGGTCTATCTCAGTTTTTCCTTCACCTCTCTCAGCTATAGAATAATCACCACCAGCAATGTTAGCATCATCACCATCAACTTCAGCATCGAGATCTATGGGAGTTGATTCATCATCATACTTCTCTTCTTTAATCACAAATCTCCTTCTATAGGGTAGCTTCTTGACACAAGATTTAATCCTTTCACCCTTTCTGGTGTATTACGTGAACATTGGTTAGGTTCAGGGAACAAATTTTCCTTCTTGTTCTTCAACTTGTTGTGGCTAAAAAGGTGACAGAGGTGTTTGTATTTGTGGCTTTAGGGATTGGGGTTAAGTTTAAGGAATTGGAGCTAAAGTAATTTTAGGAGTAAGCTTAAATAGAGGAGATTCAGGTTGCAGAGTAGGTGGTGTTTGTGTGTATATGATAGAGATAGGAAGTGAAAAATGAGGGATTTGTGGTGAAGAAAGAGTTGAAGGCTGTGTTTGTGTTTGGAAAAAGGGATGTGCTCTAGTTCAATTAGTGGAGAAGCAGGAATTTGTGTCTGAGTATGTGGGGAAGTTCGTATTTGTGATACAGGTGGAGAAGGATAGATGTCATCGTCATCGTCATGACTTGACTTAGTTATTGTAGGTTCAAGAGAGGGTCACTTCGACTGTGGGGGTTGCTCAGTGTATAGTGAAGGTGAGGCCTGTGGTTGGTTTTGTGGTTATGAAGGGACGGTATCATCATCTGCATCATCACTAGATGAGAGTTAAAGGCAGGCAAGGTTCTTCATTTTAGCTTTGCATGAGTTAGGAAGCTTGAAGCCCAAATGCATATCCAAAGCAATGAAGCTCAGCCTGATCAATGCTATAGCTTACTTCATGCCTTCCTTGAGATCATAGATATCCCTGTCATACTTTTCCTTATGCTCTTTCAGTTCTTTCCTAAGTTCCTTCACCTCCTTCCCTAGTGTGTTGAGCTAGGCTGTTGAGTACTGGTCTGGTACTTTAGATACTTCGACTTTTAACCCTTCAGTCTTAGTGTCAAAATTCAGGTATTGAACTTCAACTAAACCCCAACCTCTAAAGGTAACTTTGTTCAACTTTGTGAAACTACATACCTGATCTGTAGGCCCTTGCTCTAGCTAGAAGTTCGAGTTCTTCAAGATTCTTGTCATTAGACCTCCTAAAAAGACTCCCTTGCATTGTAATCCGGCCTGGTGTCTAATTCTCCATGCAACAATTAATCTAACATTCATTCTAAACTTCTTGATCATTCTATAAAACGGATGTAATTCCTCTTGAGCAACAGTATTGGCTCCTTCCATTTTTTAAAATATGCTCCTAACTAGCATATAGTGGATGATTCTCACTCTTTTTCTTGAAAGAAGAGGCCTTAGTATTTGAGCTGAGAAACTACCTTCTACTAATTCTCCCACTAAATTCTTTTCTTCTTCTTCAGAAACCTCAATAGGTAAACTCTTAAATTCTTCCTCATCAACTTTTGCTTCATCATCATATAGACCCATGACCATAATGGATCTTCTTATTGGCATAGTCCTATACTGACCAAAAGCATAAAAACTAACATTGTCTTCTAAACATGGTACTGGTGCCCAGTCATGAAGCTTGCTAAAATCACTAAAGTTACTCTCTCAAAACTTCCTCCCTTATACCAAACACTTTCTCCTATGACTTGTCTTTAAAGTATTCCTTAAACACTCTCTTCAGCCTATAACTTTTTATCAAACTTCAATCCATCACCACATTTGGCACTATCTGTTTCGTAATTAGGAATATTCTAAGTTTTTCTTTATCTTTAGCAGATAAACCTATTGGACATGGCAAATGAGTATTTACTTGGGTTTAAGTAGGCCTACAATCAGTTTTTGTTGCAAACGAGTATTTTAGTTAGTTGGTTTCTTTTGGTGGTTGTGAGTTTTTTTTTTTTTTTTTGTGCCATTCTACAAAACAAATGCAAGAATGAGTTTCTTTGTTCAAAATAAGAACTAAATACAAAAGAATCAAATTTACCCTAAATTTTCAATAAAAACCTAAATTGGGATTATTAAGTGTATTGAAATGCAGACTTAAGGCATTTTTACTCTTTATCTCTCTCTTAAACAAGACCATTTATTTCTGAGCAAAATTTCATTTTTCAAAAATTTTATTGATATAAGATTGTAAAGAATCAGTTCTTTAAACAACCCTAATCAGCATAAATTCATTTGGCATCTTCCCAGAAGATGAAAAGTCTCAACATGTTTTCGAGAATCTACTTGAACAAATCCTCGAATTCCTACAAATTATTGTAAGAATTGGTTGGTTCAACTTAATCTAATGATCAAGAAAGCTATTTAGAATCAGTAAAATCCGATTATCAAAACTTTGTAAAATCTAGAACCCTAAAACTAACGAGATTAAATGAGTATCTACACAAATATAAACTAGAAAAATAAAATAGGAGTGAAAAAATATGTTTACCTTATCAGTTTGATGGTAAATATGCTGTAAAAAAAATGATTTCTATTTAGTTTTGTAAGAAAGTATTCCAAGGGTTTGGAAAGAGTTTTATTGGATTCATTAAATTTTGAATGAGATGATAAATAAGAGAGAAATAACAGTATTGAAAGCTTATATATTAAACGAATCTTGAGTTCAACTACATGTGCGGTTTTGAATGCGGTTTATATTTTATTAAAAAGAGTTAAAAGAATTAAAGAAGCATAGCCTTGAATTAGCCTTTTTTATTTAAGCTACACAAAGAATATTATAACGAAATAAAAGAATCGCAACCTCAATTAGCACACGGTTTAAGTTGTAAGGAATAAAGAATTAAGTAAAAAGCAACCATAGTCACAATCGTAGGCTCGAATTTAGCCACGATAATGACCGTGACCAAAATTCTATTCCCTTTTATTAGCTGTGAGTTAGCTCGTGGCCAAAATTCTCAGAGGGATTCCTATAAAAACACTTCAAAACAAGTAATTAAGCACAGATTGAACCGCATACATGTTGCATCCCTGATATTCATTCTTTAACAAAGAACTCAACTAAAATCATCATTTCAACTTCGTTCAAAACTTCATATCCCTTAAACTTTAACATAAAAAACCTATCTCAAAGTTTTACATGACATTCGTCAAACATCAAAGGCATCAACATCTTCTCCTCAAACACTTAACACTCTTAGCCATCATACCTTTAGAACTTTGTCCCAACTTATCCAGTCCTCATAAACCATCAATTTTTTTAGATAAGGACTCTACCTTTGAAGTTAAAGATGTCACTATGTCAAACTTAAAGACACTCCTAGGTTCTCTTTCCTAACCCTACCAGATGACTATTGATAATGATTGTTGGCCATATCCTCAACAAGACTCAAGCAATCCTCAAGAACTTATTATTCAGGCTCCTTCCTGCTATTGCATCTATCGACTGCCTAATGCCATAGTTCAATCCATTGTAGAATGTTTACACTTAGGTCTATTCTGATAGTCCATGGTGTAGGCACCTCCCAAGCAACTCTTTCCACCTCTTAAAAGCTTTATAGAGGGTTTTAGATTATAGGTGGTGGAATGAAGCTATGTCAACTCCAATCTTTGCTATCCTAGAGGGTGGGAAGTATTTTCTCATAAAATTCTCAGCCATTTGTTGCCAAGTGGTTATGGACTATCTAGGCAGACTATTGAACCACTTTTTTGCATTCTCTCTCAAAGGAAAAGGAAACAATTTAAGACGAATAGTGTTATTGGAGGCTCCATTGATTTTAAAGGTGTTTCAAATTTCAAGAAATTATTGGAGGTGGGTATTGGTGTCTTCGTTCTACAGTCCATCAAATTGCACATATTATTGAACCATTTGAATGACATTGTGTTTGATTTTTGCAACCACCCTAGGTTTAGCTATTCTCGTGTTTGCACCATTAAGGTTTGGTTAGTAGAAGTTGAGCATGGTTCTAAGGGGATGGTTTACCCTACCTAAGTTGTTTTGCTCATTCAACACCTCATTCTCTTTAGGGATTTCTCCTCCTTAATTATTAATTGGATCACTCTAGGGCCATTTCTTCAAGAAAAATTTGATGTTCCTCTCTAGCTAAACATTTGTATATTCTTCCTATTCATTGAGGTTCTAGAGTAAAGGAAAACAAAGTGTGTGAGTGACTTCTAGTCATAATCTTATAATTTTATTATAATTAAGAATTAGTCTACAAAAGACCTATATTACAATAGAACATATTAAGACAAATATTACTTAAAATTATTGCAAAACTATGCAACAACAACAGAGTTGATGTACAACAACAACATAATATATATAAAAACCATTATTAATAAAAGAATCTAAAGAACTTAAGCTAAATAAAGATAAAGAGAACAAAAACAAAACACAGCTGCACAAAAGAACATGAAAATTACCTAAGCATAATTATAAATAGATACAAAATTATTTACAACAATAGAACAAAAACTGTTCATAGAACAGAATATATACAAATATTTACATATTTACAAAAGGACGAACTAAAGAGGTTAGTACTTTTTACAAAAGAAAAACAAGCTAAACATAAAATATTTACAAAAAAGAATAGAAATTATGTACATATAGATATTTATAGATATTCACATAACAAAGCAAAAACATAAAATTTTCACACTTTTTACAGGGTTAATAGCTAGATTAATAACTAAAGCTTTCTAATAGTGTTCCATTAAGCTTCAAATAATTGAATTCAATGCCAACTCCCCAGTAACGGTGCTAGAAAACTTAGTCTCAGTTTTGTTCGAGTGTGAAACATGAAGTTGTTGTTTTAAAAAATTTATAAAGATTGCTAATAAGTTCTATTCAACTTTGGTTGCACAGCTACCATTTAGGTAAGCACACCTATCGAAGTAGCATAGAAATTATTAGGTCGTATTCCTTTAGGATCGTTAGCATTTATCCTATTCACTTTAATCTATTATCTAGCCGGAGAAAGACTTAGCAAAACATTATGAATAAAAGAACTAATCTAAGATTAATTCTAATTATATACATGTTTTCATGACAAATTAGTAAGATAAGTCTGTTAATACAAGAATCAGCTTAGGATTTGCATCATCAAGTCCTTATCATGTGATTTCTCAACAAACACAAAGAGTTATTTGTAGGGTATACTTGTACTGTCGGATTCACTAAGGTAAGTTAAAGCCTTTTTCAAGGTCAGAAACTTTAGATCCAGATCAGACCACAAAAATCCCTTCACGAGCTATCAACAATCTAGATATACATAAAGATTAAGAATCATTTTATACCCATTTTAATAAATTTAAAATCAAGTGACAAGTTTCATTATTCCTATCTCTAGGTGATTATGAGCAATTTTATTAGTAGCTTAGATCTATTCAAAAGAATGATTTTGTCAATATGTTCGATTGAAATTGGACATGAATCTACATGGTGCGCTCACATAAACTCATGAATTAAGGTTCAAGCTATTAATAATAAGTACCCAGTCAATATTTAATTGAAACATATTGAAATCACATGAATCAAGTCTTGAATTCACAAAATTGAAAGTTAAAATGATTGTTTCTCCATGGATATGAACATTAAACCTAGAATCAGGAGAAAGAATATGAAATAAAGATGGATATTACTAATTAAGCATAGTCCTACAAAAACAAGCTTCGGGTTAAAATGAATTTACCCAAAAAACTTGAATTTCTCACAAAAGAAAAGTTTCCCTCCCTAGAAATTGTCACTCTATTATTTTCTACATAAAAAATTTGTTACATATGGTACAATACCGTTACAATGTCTGTGCATGTTATTTATAGGTGCCAAGGCACATAAATTATGAAGATTTTATTCGCAGATATGATAGATTCTTTTTAGTAGAATTTATACAAGCCCTTATTTGTGTGATAGCATAAGGTCACTTTTCGCAGGTAGGACCACAAGCTCAAAGGTTGGCTACGGTAGAAGTTGTGTTTAAGTGATCAAAGGCATGGTATGTCTTTAGCTCGTAATGTAGTCAAAATTGTAGGTTTGGCATTTTGCCTTACTTCTTGCCCTTTGTTCTTTCTATAAAGGCACTGTTTTTCTCTATCTTCAAAAGTTACCATTGTTTTACTCTAAATCTAGTTCAAATCACTTTGTTTCTTCTTTTTTTGATCTTAGGAGCTGAAAAACAACAATTATATAATAATAACACAAATTTATAGGAATTTTATCTAATAATGAATCAGATAAAGCATGAATTACTATAAATTGAATAGAGTCAAAAAGACTTATTAATCTTATTTGATTGTTAGCCTAGGGTTTCTCATGTTTGTTAGTTTACAACTATAACAATTTTTGTTTTTTATTTAGGGCTCTTTTTATATGCTTTCTAAGCAACTCTATGGGTCTTTAAAGCTGATGTGAGTTATTGGTAACATTTTTTATGAGTTGAAACTACTATCCAAAACTAGGCTCAATTGTGTTTTTCATTATTCATTCTTAAAGAAAGCATCAATCCGTACTCTTCCTTTGTTGAACTTGCCTAAGGTTCAAATTTTGCCTTGGATTTTTGTACAAGAACAAGACTGTTATGGGTTTTCTTTTAGGCATTTCTATACAAACACGTACGGGGCAATAGATTTTTCAACCTTGAGGACAAGGTTGATTTCAAGAAGGTAAGAAATTGTTACAACCCATGTACAAGGGACAAGAACAACAAGGGTTAGATGAACAACTAATCACTGGTTTCAATAACAAAGAACATATTATAGTTGTAATAGTTGTTAGCTTAACAAAATTTATAATAATTGCACTCATACATAACTCATATAAATAGTGAGCAAAGGAACAAAGTAAGGGATCACTGAATAACATCCCTAATTGAATCAATGTGTGTGGTTGAGCTCTTGGAGAGTGGCTCTTTCAAATTAGCCATTGCCTGCATGTAGAACCTGCATCAGAAGGATCATTCTATTGGGGTTTATAGTCATAAAACAATGACATAAAGAATCTGTGATAGGAAGAATATAAAGTAACGGAAACCCTAGTTAAATAATGAAGTACAAGAAATAGAGATAGAGGAGACTTAGCTTAGAGAGGGAGTCTTTAATTGATGATAGTTTAGAGGCCATCTTGATAGAGGCTGTTAACAGAAAATATTTGTGAAAAATAATTCTATATTCTTCATATTTGATTGTACATACATACACTTATATATACACTGAACATATGACTCTTGGTATATCCTACCTACTACAATATTAACTATATTACATATGTGACTCTTGGTATATCCTACCTACTACAATATTAACTATATTACATTGGAAACATAATATTCCAACACTCCCCCTCAAGCTGAGGCATAGATATCTATCATGCCCAGCTTGTTACATAAATATCTAACTCGACTCCCATTCAATGCTTTTGTGAAAAGATCTCCAAGTTGTTCTCCAGTCTTCACATAACCTGTAGAAATTAAGTTTTGTTGTATCTTTTCACGAACAAAGTGGCAATCAATTTCAATATGTTTGGTTCTTTCATGGAATACCGGATTGGATGCAATATGAAGAGCAGCTTGGTTATCACACCAAAGTTTTGCTGGTAAAGGAACCTTAAATCCAATTTCAGCCAAAATTTGATATATCCATGTCACCTCACATGTAGATTGAGCCATAGCTCTGTATTCTGATTCTGCACTAGATCTTGATACAACATTCTGCTTCTTGCTCTTCCATGAAATCAAATTTCCTCCCAAGAAAACACAGTAGCCTGTAATGGATTTTCTATCTTCCTTGGAACCACCCCAATCAGCATCAGAAAAACATTCTATACAAGAATGACCATGATTTTGATATAATATACCTTGTCCAGGAGCATTTTTCAAATAGCACAAGATCTGTTCTACAGCAGTCCAATGATGAATTGTTGGAGAAGACATGAACTGACTCACAATACTGACAGAATACGCAATATCAGGACGAGTTACTGTGAGATAATTTAGCTTCCCAACTAACCTCCTGTATCTTCCAGGATCTTCAAATAATTCCCCATCTCTAGTGAGCTGTATATTAGGTGTCATTGGGGTGTTACATGGTTTTGCTCCTAGCTTTCCTGTTTCAGATAACAGGTCAAGTACATACTTTCTTTGAGACAAGAAAATACCTTTCTTATTCCTCATTACTTCAATACCCAGAAAATACTTCAATGACCCTAAGTCCTTTGTCTGAAATTGGCTATGAAGAGATTCTTTCAAAGAGTATATTCCTTTTTCATCATCTCCAGTAATAATTATATCATCTACATAAACAACAAGAAGAATAATCCCACATGAAGAATTTTTATAAAACACCGAGTGATCAAACTTACTTTTGATCATCCCGAACTTTTCAACTGCTTGACTAAACTTCCCGAACCATGCACGAGGACTTTGCTTTAAACCGTATAACGATTTATGAAGGCGACAAACTTTTCCTTTCTCCCCCTGAGCAACAAACCCAGGTGGTTGCTCGATATAGACTTCCTCCTGAAGATCGCCATGTAAAAAGGCATTTTTAATATCCAATTGGTGTAAAGGCCAATCATTAGTAGCAGCCAATGAGATAAATAGTCGAACAGATGTTAATTTAGCTACTGGAGAGAAAGTGTCAGAATAGTCTATGCCATAGGTTTGAGCATAACCCTTAGCCACAAGACGAGCTTTAAGACGAGCAATAGATCCATCTGGATTGACCTTAATGGCAAATACCCATTTGCAACCAATAGCCTTTTTACCTGCAGGCAAGCTTACCAAATCCCATGTACCATTTGCTTCTAAAGCATTAATCTCATCTATCATTGCAGTATACCAACCAGGATGGGATAAAGCCTCGTGAAGAGTACGAGGAGTGGATGCATTATCAAGAGAAGCAACAAAGTAAGATGACGAAGATGATAGATGGTCATATGACACAAAGGAAGAGATAGGGTAAGTACATTGTCTTTTACCTTTACGATGAGCTATTGGAAGATCAAGATCACTTGAGGTTGGATCTGTTGAAGAAGAAGAGATTGGTGCAGGACATGAAGTTGGTGGTGCTCGTCTTCGAGAATACACATGGTGAATTGGAGGCCGTGAGGTTGACAGTAGTGGAGGTGGTGTAGTATCTGAAGACCTATATGAAATCTCATATAGTAATATATTGTCCTCCTCCTCTTGTTGTGAGGGCTCAAGGGATGAAAAGAATGGAGTGTTTTCTGCAAAAGCAACATCAATTGACACAAGATACTTATCAAGTTGAGGACAGAAGCATCGGTACCCCTTTTGAACCCGTGAATATCCCAAAAAGACACATTTAAGAGATTTAGGATCAAGTTTTGTGACTTGTGGACGAATATCACGAACAAAACATGTACTACCAAATATCCTAGGTTCAATAGGAAATAATGGCTTGGTAGGAAACAATATTGTATAAGGAATTTCTCCCTTGAGAACAGATGAAGGAAGACGATTAATCAAAAAACAGGCAGTGGAGACTGCATCAGCCCAAAACTGTTTAGGTACTTTCATTTGAAATAAAAGAGCTCTGGCAGTCTCAAGAAGATGTCTATTTTTTCTTTCAGCCACTCCATTTTGAGAAGGAGTATCGACACAAGAAGATTGATGAAGAATTCCATTTTGAAGCATGAATGTCTGAAATGAATGAGAAAGATATTCCTTGGCATTATCACTTCTTAATGTACGCACAGAGACATTAAAATGCGTTTTGATTTCAGCACAGAAAGCGGAAAAATGAGAAAACACTTCTGAACGATTTTTCATAAGATAAAGCCAAGTCATGCGAGAATAATCATCCACAAAAGTAACAAAATAACGAAAACCTGTCTTAGAGACAACGGGACATGGTCCCCATACATCTGAATGAACTAATTCAAAGGGTTGACTAGCTCTTTTATCGATTCTAGACAAACTTGACAAACGATGATGTTTAGCAAAATGACACGATTCACAATCTAAATTAGAAATTTGAGAAAAGTGAGGATAAAGTTTCTTCAACAAAGATAAAGAAGGGTGTCCAAGACGACAGTGAGCTTCAAAAGGTGTTAAGACGCTTGAGCATGCAACAGATCTTGGTACTTGTGTATCCAATATATAGAGACCCCCTGATTCATGTCCTCTACCAATAATCTTCTTCGTCATGAGATCCTGAAATAGACAATGATCAGGGTAAAATGAGATACAACAATTCATTGTTCGAGTAATTTGACTTACTGATAGTAAGTTAAACGAAAATTGAGGTAAACTTAACACTGAAGATAAGGAAATGAAAGAAGTGGGATTAATTGTGCCAGATCCAAGAACATGTGATTTGGAGCCATCTGCAAGAGTAACATTCATAGGAGATGTATATGGTTGGTACATGGAGAAGAGATTTGGGTTACCTGTCATATGATCTGTAGCACCAGAATCGATGACCCACTTGGATGATGAGGAAAGAAGACACTGAGTTGGTTTACCTGTTTCAGCACTAGCAGACAAATGATGAGATGAAGCTTTCAAAGCTTCTTGATACTGGGAAAATTTTGCAAACTCATCAGCGGAAACTGTAATTGTCTGCTCAGAACTTGGAACAACCTTGGTGGAAGCAATATGTGCTGATGGTCTCTTCTGAGTACGATTCTGCAACTTCTTGCAAGTACGTTTTGTGTGTCCTGGTTCGTGACAATAATAACACACGACTCCCCTTGAATTTTGACTTCGAACATTATCTTCCCATTTCCCACTAGTGAAGGAACGACTATTTTGACCAACAAGAGCACTAGTGGAGTATGATGATGCCACAGGGATATGCTTCTCTGTACGAAGAACCCTAGTAAAAGTCTCTTGAAGAGATGAAATCTCAGAACTAGAGAGAATCTGGGTTTTGACACCATCAAATTCAGGACGAAGACCAGCCAAAAAACTCATTACTGCCATCTGTTCCCGTTGAGTTTGCTGAATTCTTACATCGGGACTAAAAGGTAGTAAGACATTTAACTCCTCATATATCTTCTTAAAGTTCATAAAATAACTGGTAAGAGACTCATCAAGTTGTTCAGCACGATAAAAACCTTTACATACATCATACATACGGGAAATATTTCCTCTTCCTGAATACATAAACTCCAAATAATCCATTAACTCCTTTACATACTCACAATGATCAACCAAAGGTATAATCTCACTATCAATAGAATTTCGTAATTGCAAAAATATCCGAGCATCATCACGTAACCATGCTTGTCTCATATTATCTACTGGAGGATTTGTAGTAAGGTGATCTTCTTTTTCAATACTCCGCAAATATACCCGTACAGTTTTACTCCAAGCAATAAAATTATTTCCATTCAACTTGTGTTCAGTAATCTTGGTAGATACCGGAATCATATCAATTACAGACTTAGTATCTCCGGGATCCATTTTTACCGATATTTATAATACCCAATAGTTATTCAACTATCGTCCAAAAGGAAACAAACAAAAAAAAAAAAAAAAAACTCCGTTGCTCACTGGGCAACGAAAAAAAAAAATTCTAGGACTCTAATGGCTCTGATACCATGTTAACAGAAAATATTTGTCAAAAATAATTCTATATTCTTCATATTTGATTGTACATACATACACTTATATATACACTGAATATATGACTCTTGGTATATCCTACCTACTACAATATTAACTATATTACATATGTGACTCTTGGTATATCCTACCTACTACAATATTAACTATATTACATTGGAAACATAATATTCCAACAGAGGCAAAGCAGGGTAACATGTAAGTGGGCCAAAATATTAGTGGGCTTTATCCTAGCACCACCATGAAACTCGTACTCTAATATATAAAGGGTACAAGTTTTAAGATATCTTATATTTATCCTAATAAATATTATAAAATAATGTTAATACATAAAAAATAAATAACACTACTTTATTTTTTTATTTGACAACCACTTTTTATTTAAGAATATTATTTTGTAAATTATCTTTGCGAAACTTTTTAATATAGAAGAATTTATACTATTTTATTTTGGAAATATTTGTTATTTTATTTTAGAAAAACCTATAGCTATTTGTATATACTTGAACTCTAAATTATATAGATTTGTTTTTTATCTTCTAAAACTAACTAATATGAAAATAGATCTAAAGTTTTTAATTTTGAAATTTGTTGCAAATTCTACAATTTTTTTTAATATCATAAAACAGGTTCTACAATATTTGTTATAAGTTTCAACTTTCATATATAAATAGATTTTGCATACTAAAGAACTTGTGATATTGACAAACTACTTTTAATATTCCTTCCCACATGTTGTTTACTTGGAATCAATGTTGTTTTTAGAGTTGGAATATACCATCAGTCAAGTAAAGTATACAATAGATTCTTTAGCTATTACTAAATACATTTATCTTCATAGACATGACAAGTGGAGATAAAGGTATTTGATAGTGGAATAAGCATTGACTCATGCAAATACCCTATACTTGATATCTTGGTGTTTATGTAATAGTTAAAATTTTGTAAGCGACTTAAGTGAAATGCATGCATTAATTGTTACGTTGAACATTAATATTTGGAACTTGGTATATCGACTTCACATGCTATACCTATGAGTTTTATCTTGTAGATACTTGGTTGTAATATTTATTGTGTGATGATAACAGGTAAGTAAATTGAATTTTAATGAGTAAGGTTTATTTGCTCGTTACGGATCAAATGACCTTTTTTCTTTGTTTATCTCCTTTCTAGTTGAAAGGCTCGATCCTAGTATGATCGACCTAGCTTGAAAGGTCATGTTGATTTGAGGTGTACTTCACATGATCATAAAAGTTGCTAATCAAGGTGCAGTGGGCTAATGTCCACATGCTAAGGTGTGGCATATGGATGCTAGTAGGGTTCATAATAGTTTGTGCCTTGTTTTATAGATGGCATTCGGATGCTAATTAATAGAATAATAGGCATTAAGCATTTAGTGCAAGGGCAACTTCAGGGGAAAATTTCCTACGACCAAATTGTTTGGAGAAGCTATAAATTGAGGATGTCTGATAGATTTGAAGAAGTTTGTCGAGCCATAAAGATTGCAATTAATGCTTTGTTCTTCTCTTTTGCTAAAATCCTCCTTTGTACTTTATTTGCTTTTATCTTTGTGAGTTAAAGATTTAAATAGTGCCATTTGTTATTCACTTGCAAATCTTTGTAAGGCATTACTTTAAGATATCTTGTGAATTAGAGAGGGTTTGAGTTGTGTCTAGTATAATAAGAAACTTCTTATAAAGGCATGCCTTTTGTGTGAACATTGTCTGTGATTTGGTGTTTGCGCTGTGGTGTAACGTCTTGGAAGCAAACTCATCATGATCGATAAAGTGATTGGAAGGCAATTGTGGACCTATGGAGACTAAGGATTGGACCAATCTCCATGTTAAACTAGACTTGATTTTTCTATTCCTTCTCTTTTAATTTGTTGCAATTTACTTTTTATTTACTTGTAAAATTGCATTTTTTAGATATTAGAATTGAAAAAAGGAATAAAATAGTTATAAAATGCAATTCATTTATGCTCTTGAGCTTTGGCTTAAGTGTTAGATCAGTTTTATAATATCTATTATGGTTATTGTTTTGTGCCATATGCATTGGTTAAATGCATGATAGATCTAGCTATTTGTGCTTGTGACTTGGAAGAAAAATATCTTGACTCCATAAGATCTTACTCAAGTGGATCCCTATATCAAGCTTAGGATAGATGGACTACTAAGTAGATACTAAGCTAGTTGAGTCAATAATGTGCTTAATCTATTATTTTGATTTAGTGAGATGAAGCTATATGGGGTTTATACTGTTCATTCTTACCATATGAGCTATATACTATTTATTCTTAACCTATGATTTAAGTATGGTTAATTGAATCATTATCTTGTTCAATGCATATGGTATGAAAAGAATGTGTTAAGTTTTAGGAAATGCTAGAGTTGTTGATATGGATGATTTCAATAGAGATCTATATGTATTTCTTCAAAAATTAGTTTTTGTTTGATATTTTTTATGTTTTAATTTTAATAATAAAAGAAATCAATAGATATAAACAAATTACTTTGACTAGTATGTCTCTGACACCATAATCAAACTAGTTTGAACTAGGGTTTGTTTAATCTAATTGATAAGCTAACGACATAGCAATAAGTAAAGAAGAAACATGTTTATTTAATCTAATTATTAGTTGAAACTAAAACTATATTAAAGAAAAATTTAGATTGCCAAAGTTTTATGGAATAGATAAGATATATGATTATGGAATGTCACATATCTAAAATAATCGATGAGTTAGGGAAAAGAGAGAATAATGACTCAAAAGGAATCAAGCCCTCAAGATATAATTGTAATACAATAATAAAAAACTTTAAAAGAAAAAAAATTGAAACTAAAGATATCCTAAACCCTACATGCAATCTAAAAGTGGCATGCCCATTTGCATGACAAATTCAAACACTTAAATAAAATAAACTGTAATAGTGAAAATAAACTATACCAGTGAAAATAAAAAATAACGAAACTACTAAGAAAACTCTCTCGTGAGCAAACTTGTATGTAGATATTATTATAAGAACTTGTAGCCTCTAGATAACCTTCTCTAGACCCCTACAATAGGGATGGATGCAACGTTAAAAGGCTGGGTGAAAGTATTAAGTATCAAGCTCGAAGAAAGAGCCTAACCCCAAAAAACTAGCCTATCAGGTAGGAGATCCCTCCAAGCTTAAGTACCATTTCACAATTTCTGGTGGAATTGATGTGGGATCATAATAAGGAGCATTATCAATATCATCAAAGCAACTTCTATGTTATGTTGTCATATATAATACATAACATATTATCAATTATATCTTCTAAATGTCTATCATAAAAAAATTTAATATTTTATATATAATAAAGTTAATGTTGTGAATGATACCTGAACTTTAAAATTGATCAATTTAGTATCTTAACTTTAAAATTAATCAATTTAGTATTTGAAAGAATTTTTTGTGCACACCGATAGTATCTCCCACGAATTGATCAATTTCAAAATTCAAGTACTAAATTGATCAATTTCAAATAATTGCATATTTTATCAAAGTTTAGATATTATTCATAACATTTACCCCATATAATATAATTGATGCGAATTGTAGGACAAGTTAGAATCTCACACTCAATTAAAAACTAAGATCATTACAGGCAAGAGCAACTATCAATACTTATAGTAGAAGAATTAAGAATGAAAATCATTCCCATAGGGACCGATTATTACTAATAATATATATTCTCTTATTGTTTAACCTTAAAATTCAAGTAAAAGAATATATTATAAACAAACCAAAACACAAGTCAAGTAGTTTAGAAGTTATCTAATTTGCAAAATCATTTAGACCTTGAATCCCTACTAGGTGTTATGTGATTACACTAAAAATAATTCCAATTATACACTTGATCTTCTTGAACGGTAGGAATTTCTAATACAGTTCAATATCCTTTTCAAGATTATTGAATTCTAATCCCGAGTTGATTAACTGGAATTTCTCTCTATCGAAACCCTTAAGATATTAACGATCTCAAATTCTCATATTAGGATTAACCCTAATCCTAAAGATTTACGTCGTCCTATTACTAGGATTACATGCAATTCTCTCCAATTGTGTAAATCTAATCTCACAAACAATCTTTCAATTAACTTGGATGAAAATCAAATTAAGAATCAATACTACAAGCTATTAATTCAAGATGAATAATAAAGCATAACACAATTGAATTCAAGAAATCAATTAATATAACGAAAACAATAAGCACAAATCATATAATCAATCTAAGGTTCATCAAAATCAAAACTAATAGTCTACTTCTCCATAGGAGAAGCAATACACAAACAAGGGGTAGAAATAAATAAGAAATAGAACATTAATCCCATGTTTTACATATTGGTTGAGGTTAAAGAACAAAACCTTGACTTGACAACTAAAATATGTAAGTAATAGTGTGAAATTTGTTATTCAATGTCTCCAATTGCTATGGAGCTCTCCTCTTTATATAAAACTTTTCAAAGCTTAGAAAAGGAAGCTTCCATCTCTTAAGTAGGAAGGTTGAAGTCTAAAAATAAGAAAGTGCAAATCTTTTTAATTGACAAGTAGAATTTTAAAAAGAGGAAAGTAAATCTTCAAAATAGGCAAGTGGTTAATCCTTATAAATGTGGAAGTTTGATTATTCAAGTTTTCCAAAAATATCCCAATTTTCCTTTTTCTTCAAGCAAATCCACGAACCTTCCAATTTGAGTCAATTCTTAAGAAGCCAGGTCGCTAAGGACACAAGGTTGCTATGTCGTTTGCCTATGCAAATTTTTATACACACAACTATTGAATTATAAGAATGACATGACTATGACATGGTTGTGTCATTTGGTTGCACTGCACTTCTCTCTCATTTTGAACTTCCATGGTATGCTTCTTGTAAATTCAAATGGAATGAGAATATGACACAGTCATGTCTGTGTTGTGTCAATCGCCAACTCTTCTTGTTTCTTGCTAGAACATTCTCTAAACTTTATAAATCTTTACAAAACTCTTGTAAGGTTTTAAGTGTCATTTTCTTATTATTATCTATTAAAATTCATGGTATTAACCCAACTTAGTACTCATAATTTAGGATTAAATTAATTTATAGATAATATAAGTGGAAGTTGCAAATTACACTAAACTTTTACTTAAGTATGGATTCACTCCCTAAACTTTCAAAGTGAGTTTTTTATGCTTTAAACATTAAAAAATTCACACAATTAAGGACACATGACATTTTTTGTTAAAAAAAATGGGGAGAGTTAAAAAATATGCCCTTGAACTTTCACTAATATGCAGATTAACCTCATAAACTTTCATCTATGTGTGGATTTGGCCTTCAAAATTTATGGAAAATATTAACTATTCTTAACTATACAAATTTTTAAAAGTCTAATGAGTTGAAAGGCTCACTTTAAAATTTTAGAGGGTGAGTTCATACCTTGGTAAAAGTTAAGAGGGTCATTTGCAAATTCCCCATAATATAAAAATAATAATAAAGTGGTATATATAGAAACTCTATCTGTAAATTATAATAAATTTCTATATCTATTAAAAATATACTAAAAATTTGATTGTGGCTTTTAATCTTTTGAGTCTTAAAAGTAACTCTTGCTTTTGGGTCTTGAAAATAATATGTTTCAACATGTAATATAGAGAACGAAAGAGTATGAGTGAGATATAAAGAAGAAAAATCAATAAAATTTCTTTAAGATAACATGATAAGTTATAGTTTTAAAATTAAATTTTAATATACTAAGAAAAATTGTTATTTATTTTCATTAATAAAATAATAAAATTAGAACATATCAACTAATTTTGGACTTATCTAGTAAAACTAAGATGTTTTAAATATTTGAATCTTAATAGAAAACCTATTTCGTTAATGATATTAAAATAATATATTACAAGATGGATAATAAATATTATAAATTTTAAACATAATGTCATAATTAAAGAAATTAATAGATGATATAATACTATAAAGTTTATTAAATTAGAAATAAGACATCATACTTTATTAGTGCAATTAATGCACTTCATGTGAATGGTAGATTGTTTTGATTGTGGGTTTATGACATGGGATGAACTTAAGCAAGGAACTGCAATATTATTATGGTATGCAAATGCTAGTAACTTCCTAAGCACAAGTATGACTTTAGCCATTTCGAAGTTGGTTTTTAGAATGGGGGAATAGGACCACTACCCCCAACCCCGCCCCGCGCCCCCCCACCCCTTCTCAACTCAAGCCCCCCC
Organism: Combretum micranthum; assembly: GCA_024138025.1. Classification (NCBI taxonomy): domain Eukaryota; kingdom Viridiplantae; phylum Streptophyta; class Magnoliopsida; order Myrtales; family Combretaceae; genus Combretum; species Combretum micranthum. The sequence goes on from JAMXBD010001086.1 coordinate 351,965, forward strand.
TCTCAACTCAGGCCCGTCTTAGCTAATGGTATGCAAATTCTTTCTCAAATCTTAATAAAACATAGAATAAATTAATTAAAAAATTTGATTGCTTTTATCACTCACGAATTGAAGAAGATTTGCCTTTGAATATGAAATAGGTGTTCTTTAGGGTTAAAGATTAATTTATAAAACTCATAAAAGGTTAAATAAAAATAATAAGCAAAGCTAGCCCATAAATTTCATATAATAACTATGGAAATTCACTATAGAATAGCAACATTAATATTGAATTCTGATTTTAAACACAATATTAAATGTCAATATTAATCATAATCGGTATCAATATTTAGGGTAGATTTATTTAAAGTATCAATGTTTTGAATGATTAAAAAAAGGAATGAATATTTCATAAAGCGATTCAAACGACATACTTTCTGTAAAGAAAATTAGTTAAAAACTATTCAAACATTGAAACGTTAAATGAATATTGTGAAATGGTGATTTATTTAATTTATTTTGCAAAACATTAATTTCTCTCTTTAACTACTTGAAATGTTGATTTTTCAAATATACTTATCCCCAAATATTGATAGTTTAATTTGCTCGATTCAATTAAGCTAAGTTAGGTACTTTCGATTATATAATTTTGTGTTTATCCTAACTAATGAAATCTTTGGTCAAAGCCAAAAGTCTCTATTGCATAAGTATTGGTTTGGTGTTATTTATTGCATTTTGGGAACCCATCTCCTAAGTTCAGACAAAAGTGGGTTTTTTTTCCCTTATTTTAATTAGTTCCAAATCAAACAATGATAACAACATGCTAATAGTACATGCTTATTTACGTATTGCACATAAATTGGAAGCCAACCTTAGTTGACAATGTATTGTGGCATATGATGAGTCTCTTATTACTAATGAAACCTATTGTTCTTTAGCTCCGTCTCTAATAATCTTTTTATCAATATAGTTGAAGAATAAGATAGGCCATGATTATGAGGGACCGGGTATCTTTATAAATGTCCTCCAATAATAGTTATAAGATATTTGACCATAAATTATTACTAATAATCGATTATACAATTGTAGTTTATATCCTTAACTACCTAAAACTTATTAACTTTCCTTAGAGAAAATTACACCAAAAGGTATCAAAACTTAAGGAAAACATTTCGAGTGATTAAAAAGAATGAATAATAATTTACAAAGTAGGTTAGGTAAGGAATCAATGTTTAAAATAGTTAAAAAGGAGAGTTAATGTTTTACGTAAGTGACAAATGGACTAGATCCCTTATTTGCACCATTTTATATAGAATTGACTATCTTTTTTATGCATTGAAAACATTAATCCCTACTCACTTTGTAAAATGTTAATCTCCTTTTTAGTGACTCAAAATGTTAATGCCTTATTTGAACTTATTCCCTAACATTGATACTTTTTAGTATAATTTTCTCATTTTTCTTATATCTTACTAAATTTAGGGATAGTTTTATGGGAGCTTATTACATTGTTTTGTGAAGGATTTGATTTCATGTGGTTTAGGAGAGCCATGATTATTTGAATCCCACATATATATATATATATATATTTATATTGTGTATTTAATATGATTAGGTGGAGTAAGCATATATCCAAATAGAGTTTTGCGACTTTTGGCTTATAGATGTGTCATACCCTAAAAGTAGTTTTATTGTGTTAGTCCATCATGTATAATATTCTATGATATGAGCAATCTAGTAAATTATTATTATAGAGTGCTTTACACAAGACATTGCAATAAAACTACATTGAAGCACATTAGTTCATTTATCAAAATAAAATTAGTACATAATTTTTCATAGTGGCATCAATTGCATAGGTTCATAACAAACCATAGCAATCTCAAAAGTTATAAAATACTTAACATTATTCTAGACTTGTTACACAACCGAAAACCTTCTTTCCCCATTCTCTAGTTTCTTTGTTCTATTCGTCTTTAGTTGCAAAAGGGTTTATGAAAGGATAAGTGAAACCATATCATGGTAAGGTATGGGAGATAAGCATTGTACATGATGGATAATTTCTTACCAATCATAGTTTAAATTTATAAAACCTTTCTAAAACCGACTATGAAGGACAATAGGTAGCGGACCTATCGAATCGTAAAATAGTGTTCAAATTGGGTCATCTACGAGGAAGGAATAAGTACTAGTAATTACTTTAAATTCCACTATTTAGCAAATTGAGGGAGATTAATTGATTGATTGATTCTACTAATTAAGGAAAACTACAAACTAAAGAAGATTAGCCAACAAGATCACTAAAATAGCAAGCAAGATTTAAAAGATTCAATATCTAACACGACCTAGATCTTGTTCTTCATTTAACTTCATCATGTGAATCATAGAATACTAAAGATTATTCGAATTGAGATCTTATACCGTTGAATTCCTTATACAAACCGATCATCCTCTCGAATTAATTAATTTATCTAATCTTAGACCGATTAATTAGGAACTCTCCTTAACTAATTATAGTCTAAGATTGCATGAAGATTAAGAACTCAAGAAAACAGAAATTATATGGAAGTTTCTTGCAATCTATCTCTAAAATCACAATAAAATCTCATCAAATTGCATAGATCTATTCATAAAAGCGATTTCTCAATCTACTTTAATGAAAATCAAACATAAATTTGCATTTCAGATATGCAATTATAAGAAATCAATTAAGAACATGCAATTTGAATATAAGAACATCAACTAAATTTCATTAAAATCAGATTCTCAACACATGATGAAATTAAAATCTGAACAAGATCTAGATCTATGATCTACTTCTCCATATTGATATCAAAGAGCAAACTAAATTCAAAAGAAAGAGTTGAAATCATGAATACTACCCTTAGAATTGAAGCTCAGTTGATGAACTTGGATCTAGAAATCAAGATTTGATCTTCACTTGTGTTCTTCGTGACTTGTCTTGCCAACAATCTCTCAAAAAGCTAGAGAAAAATATAAAAATGATAGTCTAACAAAATGCGTAACTCCTCTTTCTCCTAAAAAAGTATTTAAACGGATACTAGAGTTCCTTAAAATAGAAGAAAGAAAAAGAGGGACACGCTGGTTGAAACACCCTTGAAAACGGCCTGTATCGGAGGTTGTTTCACTTACTGGATGTGTTTCTAAGTTTGAAACATGCGTTGATACAACTTGTTTGAAAGGCTGTTTCACTTTTTGAGTGTTGCTTTGGGTTGAAACAGGCGTTGATACATCCTATTTCAAAGGGTGTTTCATTTTTTGTTTTCCTTAGAACCACACAGCCTTTTATAGGGGCTGTTTTAAGGGCTATTTTGTTCCAATCTTCTTCCAATTTGATCTTTTTCTTGCCGAATTCATTTGATTTCTTCTCGATGAGTTCCAAATTACCTGGAATCAACAAATTAATCAATTAAGAACCGTTTCTAGATGATTTTTATTTAGATTATTACTAAAGGTGCTCAAAATCATCTTAAAAATAAGGGTGTGATTACATTTATTAGTACACAAAATATAGTAACAAGCAAGACTTATTTATTAAGTAAATGCAATTAAGAAAATATCATTAAACATTCTAACTTCTTAAAATAATAAAAAAAAATGAAGAAGTTCTTGGTAATTGGTGTAGCCTTCTTGCTAGTTAATTCACTGAAGTACAAGAAGATAGCACTATTTCACCTTGAAGGCTATCATTTGGTGCCATGATCTTAAGCATGCCCTAAGTGGGTTGTAATGCATGTCTAGTTAAAGTTTTATCTAATCATTATTTAGTTAAAAGGTTAAAAGGTGACCTGTAGTTTTACAAACATGCCAAAGAATAAAATGGACTATTAAATGACATACCGAGCTTGTAGTATAGCTATCAACTAATCAATACACAGGTAAACAAGCATAAGCAAGTACAACGACTTATCTTGTCCTAGTACACAAATCATGCTTTTACATACAATAAAATATGAATCCATTGCCACGCCCTAATAGTATCCTAGTATTAATACATATAATATGATACAACCTGATAACCCAGACAATATCAAATACACATATTATTACTAGAACTACTTTGGAAAATGACATGAGTTTAACAAAACAGGATCTTTTTGGTTGCAAGATAAGAAATAATGAAACAAATAAAATCACAATACCATAAATAAGTCTTACCGTCTGAATAATAACTATTACAAACCATAAAACTTTCTAAGTTCTCAAATAATAAAATTGATGTACTAACACCAATTAATACATATAAATAATGAAACTACTCTCCCTGTTTCCAAGATTCTTCCAGCTTTAGAAACATACCGGCTCTAAACTCCGAAAAGCAACCAACCAAGGCTTAAGTGTCATCCTGTAAGGACTGTAGAAGTGTGAGCATAAACCACAGGCTCAGTGAATAATTAGAACTTATCACACAACAAGCAAGTTATTATTAATCATATGTAATGCATCAATCAACCACATGAACAATTACAAGCTTGGACAATCCAGAATCCAAACAGGATGGAGATCTATGCCCTCTCATTGGGGTTGAAGGAAAACTGATCTATGAATCACCTACCTAGGAGAAACTAAGTACACAAGAAAGCCACAATCCTCACAATTATTATCTCTTTATGTTAATGTTGTTTTAAACATTCATTTCCTATTTTAAGCCTTAGAAACTCCACGAAGTGTTAGACATTTTACAGCGATACCATAAGCGGCGTCCTTCATTACCAGTTAGTTCCTATGGAACTGACAGAACAAAGTTAAACTTGAGTAGAACTACTAGCCTTTTGCCTTAAAAAACCAAGTATTACCAAAGAATCGAAATTCTAACACGTAGTAGGCTATCATATAATTATAATGCAGTATGTGCAATTTATGCAATGCATGTAAACCCCGGTATTCTCAGTAGTTAAGAAACCCTGGGAATTGGAAGCGAAACCCTAATCCGGTCTAGTTTGAGTCTAGTAAGAGAAGCTTAGGAACCCTAAATCTGGCTTTCCTTCGGTTTCATAATAAAAGAAAATTTATAAAGTAAATGAAATTGAATTATTGTTCTAAAGTATATTTTAGACCTTTGAAAGTTTTAAATTCGAAAATTTTTCAATTTCGGACCTTCCCGAGCTCAATTACAGAAAAGCGTGCCCCGGACCACGAACTCAGAAAAATGTTCCAAAATATTCATTAAAACCGCATTTTCATAAGGATTCCAAAAATATCAATTTTATAATTTTTCAAGCTATAAAAATTACAGTTATAGCATTTTCCCGTGTTTTCGTTACAACTGGTAAAGTAGATGTCTTGTCTACTATTCACAAGTACAACCTACACTACACACTACCCATACCCTATTCTTACATCCTTACAACTACTCATTTCAATTTTCTTTTCCAAGAATTTTTGTCTCTTAATCAATTATCACATTTATTACATTTTAATTATCTAAATTACAAAGTATCAAAATTCAAAACACACACACACACATGCCCTAATGGCCGGCGCCCCCCCAGCTTTTCCCTCTCAATTTAATTTATTTTTACTCCATTTATTCAAATAAGACCCTAATCCATTAATATATAAGCTTCTTTTTCTCTCTCTCTTCTCATTCTTACTCTTACCAAAAAAAATTACAAGGTTGAAAATCCTCTCCCTCTCTTCTTCAAGCTTGCCGTGACCCACACCAAGCACACACATACTCACAACTTTATTTTTCTCTTCTTTTCATCTCTAAATCTCCATTAAAGTGTTGATTCAAGCTTTATTCCTCCCAAATCTTATAATGGCAAGATCATTATTGTGTGTTTTCCACCATTAATCCCAATGAGCATGAGCAAGGGACATGAAAACACTACTACAAGAATATCAAGCTATCACAAGACATGGATCTAGTGTTTAGATGAGTTTATGTTAAGATATCTTCTTATTCATGCATGTAAAGTAGAGATCTTGCATATATATTGATGTTCATGCCATGAAGTTTATGATTCATGCACTATATTTAGTAGATGTAATGTTTAGACATCCACAACGTCATCTACATGTATGATCATAGAGTTATTTTGATTTCCATGCATTGATGACCATAAAAATATAGCCTTGTTTATGTATAGATATGTTAGGTAGTAAATCTCCATGTATAGAAGGCAAAAAGATTGAAAAAGAAAAGGTTTTGTTAGAAATGGTTTGTTGGAAATTCGGATGGATTTAGAACCCTACTTCAAAAACCACCAAAACCATCTTTAAACTCATATTTCCCATGAAAAATGAAGGGTATGTGCAATAGATATCTTGAAAGAATAATTTTCATAAGTTTAGATGAGTTTAGGCATGAGGGAAAATGTAAAACAAGTAGTAAAGTTATAATGAAAAATATGGATATGTGGATGTATAGTCAAATTCGTATTTTTGGGTGATGCCTACATGAACACTTAGTATCCAAGCTTAGATGGCATGTTTTATGAGTTAAATGAAGCCTTTAGATGATAGATATATTGGAGCTTCAATTTTGATGCCCTAAACAAGTTTCTCATAAGGAAAATGCAAGAAATGAAATTTATAAAATTCGGATTTTTCTAAGTAGCTCATTCAAAAACATATTTACTCAATGAAAAATGTGGATTTTTATGCATAAATGAAGGTTATGACTAATATGGATGTTGAGAACTCATTTTCAATTAGGTGATAAGTAAATTCTAAGGATAAAATCATAGGAACCCTAGGGAATGTAAAATTGGGAAGAATGACTCTTTAAGAATAACCTTTGTGGAATTTTATAACAATTAGGAGTTCCTAAGAGTTCATCATCAAAAATCATCAAGACCATGCATGTATTGAATTCATTACATCACATTCATATTAGGAATTCATTCATATACCATCTATACATGAATCATCAATTAGGAACATTTTTCATCAAAAGCAAAACAAATTTTCGGAATTGGAGGATTTACGGAACAGATCTGATCCTACTGTTCTGTGACCTTAATATCTTCAAAACTTGAATATAATATTAGAAATAGATAGATCTTTCGAAGTAGATAGAGATCGATATAAAATTTGCGAAATTCCGAGTTAAAATGACCAAGTTATGGCTGTTTTAAGTCAGAGCTTTCGCAAATAGTGAGAATTCCGAATTCATCTAGTTTAGATGCATAGCTTGGATTAGTTACATGATGAGAATCTCATTAGAATTATTTTTACTTGGTAGGTGATCCCGAGCAAGACGACACCCTACCTCCCGACTATTACTACTAAAAAGACCGGCGTCCAATGGCCGAGTGAGTCCTACTTCCACTCTCAATTAATGATTGTGATTGTAATGTAGTAGCACTAGTGGTATAGGCAAAGATAAAAATGGATATGTATGATGGGGTGTGTGGGAGTTATATATATATTGTTTGCTGTTGATGTGTGAAATGGAACTTAAGGAATATCGAAACCGGGTGTTAAGCTATTGATTGATTAGCTAGTATTTTATATTGAATGTTTGCGAATAATAGTTGGCCACCTAAATGAATTGAATTAATGTATATTCGACTTCAATTGTAATTGGATTCATTCATATCACGATGGGGATGGAGCATTAGCATTGGTTGGTTTTTCGTGATCCATAAAACGAATATGTTGATTAATCGTGATCCATAAAACGAAATTGTTGGTTAATCGTGATCCATAAAACGAATCATTGTTCAGTTGACCGTGAGCTTAAACGACGTTGTACCGTAGGATTCATTAATCTGCTAACCCGGGACGGAGGGCGTAAGTCCATCCACATATGATTTCCGGCTGGTCATATGTTTGTTGAACTCATTTGTCTGATGTACACATTTACGTGAATAATCACTTATTTGAATGAATTGTACTTAATTGTGATATGGAAGTTCTTACTCACTAAGCTAGTTAGCTTACCCCCCAATAGTTTTTACTTATTGCAGCACGAGTTTATCTGGCTTAGACCGAGGCAAGCCACAGCTCAGGTACCGGAGATAGGAGTTTCCCATAGAAGTTTACTTCATTTTTGTATAGACTTCCGTTGGAAACTAAAGGACTCTGGATGACTGTAATGGACTTGATATTATTTTTGCGGGGGAATGCCCCTTAGATTTTGTAAAGTATATTTATGCATTTTAGTTTATTATCTATGGCTAATGAATGCCACATTAAACTACTTAACTCCATTGGTTGAGTATTCTATTGTCGTAAAGGGATGCTTTACATCTATACAAGACTCCCGAAGGGCTCGGATAGGGAATTCGAGAGTCTTATGTAGTATGTAGCGGGCTGTTACGTTTAGGATACCCTATGAGGCGTGACAATGCATGTATCATTTTACTTATGATTCCGATAATTTTTAATCAGGTTATAAGTGTTCAAACTTCATTCAGATACTCAACATGCTTCACATACAGTAAATTCACAAGTCATCCATTATCACTTTTAGTTAATATTATTTGTCAACCAAATAATTTCAAACAGTAAGCAAAACCCATAACCTATATACACACGAGTTCATCATTATTAATCTTGTATTATAATGCAGCTAAACTACAATCATAAATAATGTAATAAGTCTGAGTTGCTCACCTGTTCATATTGATCAGTCGTAGTAATCGACCGGGAAATCCTCAACAGTATCAAAATTACCTATTGAGATGAAAATATTCATCAATAATATTTATAAATAGAATATTAAATTCCTATGAGTATCTAAGTGTCCTATGTCGATATTTGATATAATTTCTATCCGTATATCGATTTCTTAAGGTATTGATTCTTATAGAAAAGGATATCTAATGCTTAGTTCTATTAAGTTTCTTTTGATTGTATATTATTTTAGAGGATCTCATTTTATTATTTAAACCTTCATTCATATCCTAAGCTCATTCATAACTTATAGAGGTATTAATATGTGTAACTTCTATTAATTTGTTCATAATATTTTTCTTGTATTGTAGAACTCCTAATCATGCTTTTAAAGTTTGTTTTATCAAGTTTTATGTTCATATAAGGTCTTAGAAGCATTAGACATGAATTTAGACTAGTTTAGATGAAATTTGAGTCTTGTTTTGTCCACTTCATTCCTAGATCCGAATTTACTATTACCATATTTATAATATTTCGAAGTTGTTGTCTTTCTTAGCCAACACTATCTAAACATTTCTAACACATCAACAATCCATTCTTTTGAGTTCATCAATGGATTAACAATTTCTTCCAACTCCATAACCTTTCTTCGATGCTAAACAATTCATCCTAATGTCCATACACAATATAGCAAGGATATGTTGATAGTTTAGAATTTACCTTGGCTTGGAATGGAAAAGGATTTCCAACTCCCTTTCTAAGCAAGAATCAAACCTATATCAAACGTTAGATGATAAGTTCCTAACTAAATTATAAGTTAACTACATTAACTATAATGAAAGTTTACTAATTCTGACAAATATTTTTACCTTGTTAAGCTAGGTTCCCACTTGGATCTTATGGTAACCAAGACTTTTTAACTTGGTTTTAGATGTTGTTGGAGACGAGGAATTGATGTTCTTAATGTGATTGGTGTATAGATGGAATATGGGAAGTAAACTAGAGGTTTATGTCTTGTCTTAAGAGGTTTCCAAGCTAAGTAAAGGTGTTGCAAAGGATGGAAAAGAATAGGCTGGACGCAACTTTTTGTAGCTATATTTTTAGAGTGATTTTTGAGGGAGTTGTAAGCTAAATTTGTAGCTAACTTAAGCTTATATATATGTACTAAGGCTAGACTAAATTTGGGAGGCTAAAGAAAATGTTTTGGGCTTAAGAAGAACTCAAATTTGCAGTTGGAAAAATTTTATACGAATTTGGCAAATTTGAATTACAAATTTTGACTTTGTTTTGATAGATTTGTGGCTAATTTTGAAGGGTATTAATTGTATTTGTTTGGTATTTAATTAATGTCATTTATATGTGTAAATTAGGAGCTCGACTTGTTTGAAAATCGGGTAAAAAATCGGATGGAATTTGAAGTTGAATTTCTGAAGCAGTTTTTCTTGATTTTTTTGGACAGGTTTTTATATTCGATTTTTAATTAATGGTTGGTGTTTGAAGTGTCCATTTAAAGGCCTTTTATTGGTGTTTAATTAGTCGAAAATATCAGCCTAAATGAGTGTAGGAATCCTACAAAAATTGGAGCTCAAATTGGGTACGTGTGCTGCTGTATTTTGGTTTAAATTTCTCCCTGTTATAGCTTGTTGGATCCGATTTTGCAAGAACATTTGGAGTTGTTTTGGTTGTTTATTTGAGCTAAAATTCTGGTCATTTATTGTTGATCACATGTGGAGTGTTGTGGTTGGATTATAGGTTTGTTTCATTTGGATTTTACAACTCAAATTTTGGATCAAAGTTGGACAAAAAAATTTGGAATTCTGCAGTAGAAAAGTTCTTTTGCTGTTGTATCATGAAATTCAACTTCAATTCGCAGTTGTTTTACTCTTTCATTTGGTCTGAAATTCTTGTAAATTAAATGTGGGTTATAGGTGTAGCTTTTGGGTTGGTTGAGTGTCTTTTTCAAGTTGAATTTGGGTGTTAAATTTGAAGCAAAGTTGGATGAACATCGGTCTTGCTGCAGCCGAGAAGCTCCTGTTATTGCTGCTGTATGTGATGAAAATTTCTACAAGTCCTCTGTTTTCCATATGCTCTGTATGTGGAGGTTGGGTGGACTTCAGCTGGGAATTCAAATTTGTTGCTGCCGAACGTGTTCAAGGTGCTGCAACATGAAAACAAATGGCTGCCTCCGTGATTTCCATTTTCGTGATTTGCCTTCAGTGTTCGTTTTTCATTTTTTTTTCTTTTTGACTTGTTTATTAGTTGTTTAATAGTAAATAATTAAAATATTTTTACTAATATTAAATTATAAACGTATATCTATAACAGTTATGAATAAGTTTTATCGAGATAAAAGTATCTAAGTTACTACAAAAACTCTAGATTATTTATATATTCAAATTTTTTAGTTTAAAGTTTATATGATTAATTATTTTTAATATTTTAACTTATGTAATTAAATTTTTTAAGTTCAATAAATTAAATTAGGAACTAAGTCCTAATAAATTCATAATTTCCTATAAATTATAATAGCGGGTTTGGAATTTTTATTTTAGATTTAAATTAATAATTATTGATTGGTATTAGTATCTATTATGTATTTATAATCTTAGTAATTCATTTGTGGATTATTGTTTTATACCGATAAGCTCTATTAATAAATTGTATCTTATTGGTTTTGAAATTTTAGAGCTACTTCTGATTATATCTTGAATTATTAATTCAAGATACGAAATCTTGTTTTTGGTATCTATTAAGGTCAAGGAAATTTTTATTCGGGTTTTTCAAACTAAGAATGAGTTTATTACAACTCATAGATCCATTCTAAGATTTTTATTGGGTTCTAAATTCACTATCTAATTTAAGTTTTCTATTTTATTATCGTATACTATTGTGAAAAATCTCAGGGTTTACATCCACTTGATGATTTGGATACTTAGTCATTGAATCCATCGTAGGTTCATCAGTGTCAACTCTTAAATATCATTAGGAATTTTTAGAATTTGTAATACTTACAAAATGTTGTTTTAACTAAGTAGAAAATATAATATAATTCTTTTGTATAGTTTATCAAATTTTTGTGAGCATCATGTAATGCCCTAAACTTAAGGCAAATGAAGTTTGTCACATATTCATATTAAATGTAGAAATGCAAAAGTTGTTATAAACCATGATAATGAATAATCATACACCAAATAAAAATATCATAGTTAACATGTGGCTCATAGAGTCTATCACACTAAATATAAATAACTTCCATAGCAATGTCAAAGCCTTACATTAAACATAATTAACATCAGACACCAACATAGAGATCAATTGGACTCTCTAACTCTCCACAAATAATGCTATCTAAGTCATATGTTAATTGAAGGGCTATTTGCACTATCATCCTCCCCATAATCCACCACAACATCATATTTTGTAAATAAAAAAAAAAAAAAAAACTAAGCCATCACTTGAAACAACCAAATAGAAAAAGAAAAAAAGACAAAACAACAAGCCAAAATGTGATACATATATACCATAGACCACATACTTTGCTCCAACAATAATACCACATACTTTGCTCCAACAATAATACATACACATGTAGACTTATAATCATAGACAATTGGCAACAATTTAATTATCTTCAATTTAAGTTCGACAATTATTATAAAAATAACTTAGTATCTCAAATACGTTGTTATTATATATATTACATATACATAATTTTGTGTATTTCTTCATATCCAAGAGTCCATGAATTACCTAAATTTTAAATTTATCCAAATAAATTCTAGGTGCAACTTCATGCAAGGACATCGTAAAAGAAGAATTATTTGGATGTCGCATTTGTCTAGATTTGTATTTGATACTACAAGACTCACATAATCTAATGTTAAGAGCATTTAATAATTTTACCAATCTTAAGGACTATTACCAACAATTTCTACATGTTTTCTCATTTGCTAGTGTGTGTACTAACTTTGATAAAAAATCCTAATTTGAAAATAGTTAAATTATGTTACAATGTGGTTTATGTGAAAGAATCATTAATTAGACCAACCACTAAATTACATAAGAAAAATTAGCATCAATTCATTAATCTAATACATATAAAAAAAAATGCATATTAATAGGGTTAGACTAACTTAAGGATGAAAGAGTTGGTTCCAACATCCATTTTGTTAGTATTTTTTACTTATATTAGCTTTCTAGTGCAATTCATACAAAAAAGCTGATGCGACCCTACCATGGCATAAAGAACAAAACTTCTTCACCTGTTCTTTGGAAACTCCACACCTAAACCCTTTCAAACTTTAATCTTAGTCTAATCCATTACATCAACATGCTTGCTAACACTACCAACAACAAAACCTAACAAAAAACACAATTTAAAGCCAATTCACTAAATGTTTCTTTAGACCAAAAATCACTAACAATACCTTTTAAACATCTAAAACTCAATAGATGATGAGATTAAATACTCAAAACTCATTGCCCTAGTCATTTTGAATTACACAAAAAAACACATCTTTTGAAACATTCTTTTAACCATGAATCATCAGGACATGATGAAAAAAGCCTGTAGAGCCATTTTGATGAAAACCTATGTTGGAAGGAGTGGTATCTGTTGTTATAGGAAAGAAGATATCTGAAATAGCCTAAAATAAATAATATCTAAGGAAGGGTAGAATGGGAAGTCGATTTAAAGAAAGAGGGTAGTTTTGTAATTGACCTTTCAAGTTTAAAAGAGGCATTGGTTAAATCGAATGTATAAGATTTTGTATAGACACTAACTGCTCTTTCTTGCCTTTTTCAATATCAACAACAAAAACCTATTCCTCCTCTCTAAACACAGGCTTTGATTCTTGAGAAATTGTTAAAGGAACACATGATAAGTAAAGTCTACCTTTACACTAGTATGTTTTGACAATCGAATACGTGTGTAATAGATTGGAACGGTTGTAGTTTATTGACATTGATGTTTTTGTAGAGAAGAATAACGAGTAGTGAAGAAGATTTCTAGAGAAAGAGACCCTAAAAGAATTGTAATTTAAGGAATTAAATAAGTGCATTGCAAGATTGTTATCAAGGTATGGTATGCTTTAATTAAGTTTAATATTTAAATAAGTAAATAGAAAACAGATGGATAATGTGTGCGTAATTGATGTAAATACCTTTGTTGAGAAATAATAAGGATTATTAGCGTTTTGAATGTAATTTTGAGGTTGAAAATGTGTTTTAAAGCATAAAGAATCGAGTTAAGTTTGAAATATAGGAGATTAGATGAATAAGAATGTATTCCAGAAGTACACAATTGGAATACGACCTTGTGTTTTAAGTCGTGTACCTCACTGAGTATAGAATAAGTGTTTTTCTAGAAAAACACGGTTGGTACATGGCTACATGTATCTAGTCATGTTTCTCTCTATGTTTTCACAATAGGAGACCATCAAAAGAAGACAACATCAACACGATACCATATTCTTGATCGTGTTTCTCTTTATATCTTTTTGAAAATTTGCCTAGAAAAGAACATGAAGAGATATATCAAGTTGTGTTCTCCCCATATAGTGCTCATATTCTTCCTCCTCCCCCCCTTCCCCCCATTGGACCTTTTTATGATTGATTTTCTCAACCTAAGTGGTACTTAACCCAATACCTACTAATATATTAGTTTATGTATGTTATAACACCTTGAAAACCTCTCTTTTCTAGCAAAAAATTGACTAGATTCGTTAAACTATATACTTCACAATCTAAGTATACTTTAAGACTTTAGGACATGATTTATAATGATATAGGTCTAAGAGTGATAGGAATATAATAAGAGTTTAAGTAAGAGAAATAGAAGATTCTAAACATTTTAATCATATGTAATTTAGGTAGTGCATCTTCATTCGTAATAGAACTACTTTTAGATACGTGTATACTATGTGTGTGCTTGTGATTGTTTAGAGTAGGAAAAGGAATTTAATTAAGAACTATTTGACATTAATGATGTGTATAATGTTTGTGCGTGGCCGCCGGTAATAGGTGAGGAATATCCATGCTATTATTACGACATCTTGATGATCCATGTGTGATGGTATATCGAGTGGAGTCGTACATAGAAATAATTTGGATAGATTTAGGATTTATTAATGTTGTGGTTGTTGATGAGTACTTAATAACTAATATATATATATATGTACATATCTACATGTGTTTTAGGATACCGAGTTATTCCTTTTTTGGATATTAGATTAAAAAATACATATAATTAATTTGTTGCATGTTGCATTTATATGATGATGATGAAGCTGCAAGCTTGTCATTGTTTGTTCATGCGCATGTGATTATGGATATGCCATACTAGGCTTTGCCTCACCTTTCATCTTTATTAGATATAGATGGAACCCCTATAACTTTTGACTTATTTGGATCTGATGTTTTCGTGGACTATGGAGAGAATATTAGTTGTGAGGATTATCCAATAGACATTTAAACATGACTTGTTAGTTTGCAAGATATAGAGACTCCTATCATATCATATAGTTGTTATATCTGTATTAAGTTAGCGTGTTGGAGCATGGATTCACTTGTTGGTTTATATATGTGTGATTAGATAAACTTTATGAGCCATTTCTTGTTTTTAATTTGTAGAAAGTATGAATGTCTGTAATAGTAGTAATGAAGTATTTATGCTGTGATTATAGACTTGGAGTATTACTAGGTGCATTAGTGGGGTTAAATGGTATATATTAATGGTTTTTAATATTGTGGACTTTCGAGCTTTTGTATGTTTATATGGTATATGGACATGTGATGAATTGTAAATATCCTTATGTTTAGGGTGTTAGTCTATCCAAAAATGTATTCATAGGTGTGCGAAGCATATATAATGATGGGGCGATAGTTTAGCCGTCGACTTGCTGTCGGTAGAACATGATATATCGAAGCTAGCATATATGCCTACGTTTACAAGGATATTCAAAAGTACCTTTAGGTATTTTTAATTAAAATAGTATTTATATAATATATCGTCTCAATTGTATTAGAACGCAGAATTCACTTCATAAGTTAGTTTTTAGTTTTAAAGAAAAATGTTCACGATATAATTGTTTTCCTATTCGTTATAAAATATTCATTTAGCTACATATATATCAAAAATCAATAAAATTGATATTTTTGAGTTAAAAAAAAAAACAAATATTAGGAAACCAGACTACATCGTATTCTC
Source organism: Combretum micranthum (assembly GCA_024138025.1). NCBI lineage: Eukaryota > Viridiplantae > Streptophyta > Magnoliopsida > Myrtales > Combretaceae > Combretum > Combretum micranthum. The sequence continues at coordinate 367,737 of JAMXBD010001086.1, forward strand.
ATGTTACGATTGATAAGTAGAAATAGTTTTAAATCAAATGAATTGAAATAAATTAACTTCTAGAATGACAGATCCATTCTTACTTTGGATTGTCTACGGAATGTGATAGAATGAACATAATGTATTTGGAAAGAATACCCACAGCATTATATGCATATAGTAGACATGAGATAGGATGAAATGGTAATATAATTAATGGCGGTTGAGTGGAATCCCAATTCCATTTTTGAAAAATAAAATCAAATTGAGATTTTAAAGAACCACGATTTCAACTATTAAAAGTGCTTATAAATATGGAATAGAGAATAGAACTTTCTATTCCATTGCAGGTCTGTTTCAACATATCAATTGTGTGATTTTAAATTCATGATCATGGATTCTTCGTTTAACTCATAGGGATAATTTAAGCTATGAACTAAGGAAAATTTCCGAAAGAAAAAGTTCACTATTAATTCAGAATGATATGAAAAACCAATAAATATAATCAAACTCATTTTGGACACTTGGATTTATCAATAATTTTACAAAATTTAAATTATTTAAAGAAAATTCTAGATCTTTCCAATTTGAAAAACTAAAATTTCATAAGTTCAAAATGTTGCAATTAAAAAATCCTCACTCAGTTATATCATGTTCTTCATGTTCTGATTCTATATCTCTTAGGGCTGCTAAAAGTCCATAATAATTAAATTAATGAACCAAAAACAATATCGTTTTGATAATTAAGAAAATGACATGAAAAATTTCGTAACAAAAAGGCAGCTTAACGCTTTAAGTTGCTATAAATTACTTAAATATCCTAAACAAATTACGTGCCTAGCTAAAAATGATAGGATTATATATCAAGATTAAAGTCCACAAACATGACTTTTAATGCTTTACGTGACTACGCCTCTAATTTCCCAATGTGTGAAAAGAGCTTTTGCGGTCTTGTTATTATACTTTTGGGGGTTTTAAGGTTTTGTAAGATATCCATTGCTTTCTTTTGGGTCTTGGCTAACGAAAAAGATAGATTAATGTTCCTTACTCCATGAACCACAGCAAAATTATTTTGCCATGCAGCCAGCCAACGTTCCTAGCCCAACAATTGGTTTACTTGTAAGGGTTGGTGCGAATCGGTTTGATTTTGGTTTTGTTTTTTTTTTCTTTTCTAAACCAAACTATTAAATAACAATTTATTCATATTAAAAATTTTTCAAACCCTTAAGTGAGGGTTTAATTTGGTTTGAATTATGGATTAAATCAAAACTCTAATAAAAAAATTAATTATAATATTTTATATTTGTATGGATATTCAAATATTGAAATCACACTATAAAGTTCATGTTGCAAATTTCAACAAAATACTTTATAAGTTCATCACATTTATAATCCATCGTAAACTCATTTAGTTACTAACACAGTAAGCTGACTGATTACTAGATAGTAAAATATAATTTGTAGTTCTATAAAAAATAACTTAGTTGACCATCTACTAACAAATTTGGCAAAAAAAAAAAAATCTACCAATAAAAATCATGTATGAATAAAAATGATCTATTAATAAAATATATAATGAAAAAATAATATATAATAATATATACAACTAAGTAACAAAATGCATACTTCACAGAGTTCAAATGATTAATAAATTACCGATAAAAGAATATATCTTGAATCCAAAAAATAATTTTAAAAAAGGTACAAGTTATTATTAACCATTATTCAATTATTCATCATATAATAAATATTATAAGAACATATATGATCTTTAATCGATAATTATAACAAAATTTAGTAAAATATTTTTATATTTATCTAAAACAATTTGGTTTAATTTTAAGGATTAATTTGGTTTACTCCTTCAAACAATCACAAATTTACGGATTAATTCAGATGGATAATTTTTTAAATCAAATTGTTTAAAAAAAATCATATTTTTTATTTGGTTTAGTTCAGCTACAGATTAGTCGGTTTGGTCGGTTTCTTTGCACACTCTTATTTACTTGCCCTTGAGCGTTCTTATTTGTAGTTTTACTAAGTTCTAGCAACTATATGCTAACGGACGGTTTATGCCAACATGCTCGTGTGCGTGGATATAAAGTACATACCAACTAGGCAGGTACATAAATAAATAATCGTGCCTTTAGATGACATCCTGTGTCATATTATTACATTTATTTTTAGGATCTCGTTATATCGCAAATTTAAGATTATGGATTCCTAAAAGAAAAAGTTTATATGTCATAATCGTAAGTTCATAGCAAAACATCAATTTCTGTTGTGCTATTTTCATTATTCAAATTTATAGGTCACTTTGACTAAATTCGTAACCTGCCTCACCATTTGAGGTAAAATATCAAACGCGTTTGTCTCCTTTACTATAGTTCCTGTAGTGTGATACGAACAATATGTTATCATGCGATACAAGTTCACAAGACGATTTTTATGTAAAAGATGCACTTGACATGATAGCTGTTGGGGTGTTACAAGGCAATCACACCTTACTATAAATGCCTCAAAGCTACAATAGGATGTTGGGTGGATTTATACTTCCATCTAGGGACATATATGAGTCGAATTGAGTAAGACAAACAACTAAAACTGGAAGATTTAAAAAAAAAAAAAATATAATGTAAAGTCTTCAAATAGAATTCATCCAAAAACTTCCAAAAGCACAAGTTCTACCTAGACAGTAAGGGTGGTCTTGGATACGAAACATTGGTCCTACAACATCAAAAATCTATTACGGAGTAAGCATAATTAGCTTAGTGAGATAATCCTTACGCAAAAGTACTTATAACAAAGCAATCAAACAAGTTCATTAAGCAAGCATATGAAATGCAATAATCATATCCGGTTTCATATGTAGAATGGATTTATCCTTTCATTCTGGGTTAGGGAATGCTTTGAATGAGTCATAATCAATCTCCTTGAAATTTGTGCGCATCTTGGGATTCCAATTAACCGTACTACTAGTCCCCAGGTTTTCTTTACCCAAAGTGATCGATTCGGCTCTGCTATACCATGAGGTCATATTCTCCGAATGTCATAATTCCTCAAGATGTAGCTAGGCTGCTTCCCTTTTCAGTCCAACGCTGAGTAGTAGCAAAATGCAAAGATGATATTCTAAGTGATATGCATAATCAATTTATTTATAAGGAATTTCTTATCCAATATTAATTCATTTAAGGTGAGCAATCAATATTTGCACATATAGCAATATACATAGAGACAACTTATATTAATCAACCAACCAAGCTCCGATATACTTATCGTTTATTGATTACACATAATGAATCACAAGCATAGCTCCCATGATAATCCTCATTCATATTAATTTTTATTTTTTCCTAATATCTAGTACTCTATTCTACAAGCACATGCATAGATACATAAAACATGAAGGAAAACTGTAAGTCCCGGAAAATTTCAGTAAATAATTCTAAAGTAAACATCGAAAATAAACTCTAAAAATGACTCTAAATTAAAACTGAACTTCGACTAGTCCTAAATCACGAACGAATCCAGGAATTTTTTAATCTTGAGAAAATGAGAATCCTTAAAAATAAAATAAGAACTTAACAGTCTTTAAATTCAAAACCACTACATATGACAAATTCTATACTTAACTCTGACTTGTAAAATCAGGTAATATAAAACCCCAAAACAAATTATTAAAAAGTAAATAACGAGTAACCTTCGGAAATAAAACCCAATTCAAGAATTCCGAAAACTTTAAGAGATATTAAATACTCACAAAAATAAAATTTAAAATAAATTTCTCAAACTAAATGTGTTGTATAAACATAAACCCTCAGTTTCCAAATTTGCAAAGATCTAAACTGGAAAGTCACCGGGAATCTAAGTGGAATATAGTAGTTTAAGTCTGGCAATCCCATGCTCTTAACTCTAAAGGCCCAGGTGTAGTTTAAGTGTGTAGAGTATATCGTAGTAATATAAAGTCGCTTAAAAATATCAGATTGGTAAATTTTTAACCTATTTCGAACCCGTCGGATACAGACTTTGAAAAGCGTGTCCCGGGGCTCGAGATATAAAAAAAATACCATTAATACCGTTAGACTCGTATTTTATAAGGATTTCAAAAATATCAATTTTATAATTTTTTTGATAACTAGAAATATCTGATCTTGCGATTATATTCGTATTTCTTTACTACCGGTAATTAACTGGTCTTTTGCACTATTCACTACTATTCATTACACAATTTTACTATTCTTATAAACCCTTATATTTTTTTAATAATAATTTAATAATTGAAAAATATTTGAAAAATATTGTTATTTTCATAAAATAAATTTTTAGAATTTTTCGGAATATAAAAATTTCAGTTATAGATTATATAAGCATATTTTGACTGTGCCGGTAACTTATTTGTTGAAATACTAAAATAATTCAATTAATTATTTAATTTTATTTATGAAATTTCTGCCACTCATTTAAAAATATTTTTCTTAATTTTATTATATATATTTTTCTTAATAAAAAGCACTTTTTCAACCCATACTTCAAGTACACTTCAATTATCACTTCTACACATTATTCATGTTTTCTTTCACTCTTTCTTACACTCAATTTCCCATGCATGACAGCTGACCACTTCCTCAAATTAGCCACTTTTCTTTTATTTTATTGATTTATTTAATGATTTAAAATCTCTTTTAGTTAGCAAATTGAGTAACACAAGTTACACTTTCAAAATTCAAGTTACAAGCTAACTAAACTCCTCCCTCCCCCTTCCTATTAGAATCACGCCAGGGCTCCCCCACCCAAAAAAAAATAGTGCCCCTTTGTTTTGTTTTTTTTTTTTTCCAATTATTTAACACACTTTTATCACACTCCTCTATCTATTTAAAGACTTTTACTTATACACTTTCACTCTTTGCAACCCTACATCAATTACTCTCTCTTTTTCCTCTCTTTATCTCTTTCTCAGCTTTGTTCTTGTAAAGAAAACAAGCTGCCCCCATCCCAAAATATGGCTTCCACATTCCATTCTTGAAGACTCTTTAGGTAAACTTTCATCTTAAGCTTCCATAGATGCTATAGGTTGATTATATGGAGATTGCATGCATCAAAAGACTCTCCATAATGCCTAAAGGCTAGATATGATGATGCCAAAACTTTGAAACACTCCTCTTGTTTATGATCCATATTGATGTTGCTATATTTGTTGTCTTTAAGACTTTCTTATCTTCATATTTATAATATACTTTGTAGATTTAATTTTTATGAAGTTTTGGTTATGTTTATGTTTAGATCTATAGGTTTAGGGCTTACTACCATGTATTTCTTTTATATCTATGCTCATATTATGTGTAGATCTTAGATTTGAACTTGAATAAAAAAGGTGAAATTCGTATTTAGGCAAGACCCATATTTAAAAACCCTCTTCCAAGTCTCAAAATGGAAGTTTTAGTTGAAAAAATAAACATTTAGTGGATGTATATCATCAAGACTTCTTTTTACAAGAATCAAAGGTTATTTTCAAAAGTTACTTTCAAAAATAAAAATCTTATTTTCGGATATAGACCAAGACACTAATAAAAATACATGTTTTCCAATCTAAAAATGAATATTTTGTTCAAGATATGGAAGGCTCTTAAGATAGGATATGCAAAGGATGATTTTTCATAAGTCTTGATGGATTTTATCAAAAGATATGTTCAAAAATAATTTTTGAAAATTCAGATCTAAGCCAAGACCCATTTTTAAAAACCATTATCTAACCTCAAAATGAAGATTTAGAAAAAAATATAAAGGGCTTTTGGTATAGATATCCTAAGGATTGGATTTTCATAAGTTTAGATGAGTTTCCCTAAAAGGTATTTCTAAAATAGAGAGTTTTGTAAAAGACAAGTCTAGGTCTTATTTTCATTCTAAAACTCAAGGAAGAAATTCGGATCTAGGAAGAGATGAATTTTGAAAACCTTATTTTAGACTTCAAAACAAGATTTTTATGTGGAAAATGGAATGTTTTGATAATAGGTGACATAAGAAAATTATTTTCATTGAATCACATAAGTTTTAGCAAAGGATTTTCTCAAAACAAGAAAATGAGTTTCAACTCAAAATTTCGGTTTTTACAAACGTAGATTCTTGAAATTTTCATTTGGACAATATCATTAGGATCATATAAGTATTTAATCTTTTATCTTTGGCTAGAGGTTCTCTTTACAAGTGTAGAACCAATATAAGTTGATCTAAAAAGTTATGTGGAATAAAAGTAACAATTTTCAACAAGAACTCAAAACTGAAATTTTCGTAACCCTATTGTACAGTAGCTTTTCGACTCTCAAATGACCTTGGATGTTTGATTTATCTTGGGAAATGGATAGATCTTTCAAAGTAGATAGAAATCGGTATGTAATATGTGCAATTCCGAGTTAAAATGAGTTAGATATGACCATTTTAAGTTAGGACTTCAACTAGGCGAAAATTGATGAACTTAGTAAGTAGAATTGTTAAGTTTATTAAAACTTCATAAGAAATACTCATTGAGGGTATTCCTTGTACTTAGGTGATTTGGCGGATGGATTTCCACTCCTCGAGGACTAGTACAACTAGTGGATTTCTCTCCATAGCCGAGTGAGTTTTCCTCTTATTTTGTTATCTTGCTTGTGCTTGTAGCTAGTTGCATTAGAATTAGGAAAAAATAAAATTGTGATGAGTTGTGATCTAATCTTGGTTGAATGAATGATAAGTATATCAAGGCGAGACTTGTTGTAAAATCATTATATGAGCTAGCATAAACTTGAATTGTCTGAAATTCTCTATGATCGCTCTTAACCTACATAATTAACATGCCACGGTTATATGAATAAACGGTACATGCATATCACATATTGAGCCACATTGTATTAGCTAATATACCTTTAGTGGGACAAAGGTATATTAGCGGAAGTGTGGAGGCCCGTGTTAACATTAAGGATGTGAAATCGCTCAAGTTAACGGAAGTGGGGTAGGCACTTGAAACTACCACATAAAACAACAGATGTTGTATAACTAAGAGAAAGAGATCGGCATTATGGTTGCATGACTTACGAACTACCTCACTCAAGATTGGAATTATGGTTGCATGACTTATGGACCATCCCTAACCTTAGATACGGAGGGCATAAATCCGTTCTGTGTACGAGTTCCGGTTACCCATACATAATTGTCTACTCATATGTTTGTTCATGCATAGCATGTGGATGATTTATAACTTGCTTGTTATGGTACAGAATTAAGAGAACTCTCACTAAGCTAGTGTAGCTTATTCCTCAATAGATGTTTGAATAAACAGGTTGACCGTTGACAGGAAAATGCTATCTGGAGACGGAGATGTCTAGAGTCGAGAATGACCTTCGGGATTTCGGCAAGAAGTAAGAATACTTGAAGACATTAGCTAGGTTTTGTGAATTGCTTTGTAATAGTTTTATGTAGTGAGATCTTTTAATGAATTGTAATTGAAGTATAGTGAATTGTATTTACTTTACGTTGTTACTTAAATTGTATAAATATAAAATGTATCCTTCCGGTGTATCTCCTCCATGTGTTAGACGCCTTGTACATAGTATGGAAGCCTTCATGTGACTGAGGAGATCATTGCTAAGCTTTAATATTGTGTACGGCGGACTGCCACGTTTAGGTTACCCTTCGGGGCGTAACAAAAAATCACTCGGCCATGGCGATCTCTATCAATCAAAGTAATCTTTGGAAAAGAGAAGGTCTTGGTTCTCGTCATCTAAACAAAAGAAATACTCGAAATGAGTACTTCATCCAAGATCTAGTTAAACCATTTAATTCTATTTTAGTATTTGTGTTGATATTCGGATGGTAAGAAATTCCAACTTAAAATGGCCATATGTTGCTCATTTTAACTCGGAATTTTGCATATTATATGTCGTTTTCTACCTATACGAAAAGTTCTATCTATTTCTAAAGTTATTTTTATTTTAAAAAGTCATTTGGGTTCAAAATGGTATGGTACAAAATTGTTACGAAAATTCTAGCCCTTAAAATATATTTTTCCAAACTTTTCATTAACCAAAAATCCCATAGCAAATACGTAGATATTTATATAGTTGAAAAATCCTTTTTATAAACTCACATTACATGCATGATTCAAGTGTTGTTGTCCAATCTATGGTTTTTCAAAAAACAATCTCCTTTTTAAAGATCGGAGTCTACAAGTTCCTTCTATAAATTGTTGAAATGAAAACTAAGATTTTTAGTTTATTTCATACGAATACTTTTTATATTTTAACTACCATTCCTCCTTCATAGACTTTATAAAAAAAATAAGCTTTGATATTTTTGAAAACTTGTTAGCTTAGGTTGTTTAATGATATTACTTTTCTAAGTGTTTTTCTTAACTAGTGGGTTGATTTTAACTTGACATAGAAATTTATCTAGTTCTTAGTATTTGTTAAAGTGTCGATATGAGTTCTTTTAGGTAAGTTTCTAATAAAAACTTGTATAATAAAGAATTATCAATCTTAAGATTTAATAATAAATTTATTTTATTTTGAATATGAGAGTAAAGAACTTCATAACTATGTTTTGAAAAAGCTTTATCTAATATTAACTCTTAAAGTCTATGATGAACCTATTTAAATTTTGAAAAGGATATTGTTGAATTATAATCCTGAGTTTTAAATGGAAACTTTTCTTAAGTGCCGAAAATTATTTTTGTAAGGATTTCAACTTTTTAATGAAAGAAAAGAACTCCTTTTATTTAGACAACAACATAGTGATCATGTATGATCATGAGCATATGACTATATTACATTAAAGAATAACAAATTATATGGAAAATAAGAGATGTAGAAAATTAAATAAGCAAAAGAACATGTAAATAAAGTCAAGTATTATAAGTCTTAGCTTTCATCAAGACTTCCAGACTAAAGATAGACTAGTGCTAAAAAAAAAAAGCAAGAAAATAAAACAAGAAAATTATGGGAGTTTTCAATTGATATCAAGGCTCTCCGGACTTAGATTATGGACAAGTCCCATAAAAGAAGAGAAAAGAAAAGAAAAAAAAATTGCTTTGACTTGATAAGAATAAGTCTAAGACTGAAAGGCTAGTTTTAATGAGGTTGCATGAAAAAAACAAATAACTAAATAAATTGCAAGGAAGAAATAAACTGCATGAGCCTAAATAGAGTCATGTTAGAGAGCTTATATATTCTAAGACATACACACACACACACATAAATATACTTAGTAATATATATGAAATTTAGATTAGGAACAATAAATAAAAATAACATAACAACAATAATAATATTATTTGAATATTGTTAAACAAGACATGAACATATAGTTACTTCCATAAAAACCCATAGTTCTAGGAAATACATACTGTGGTCATATTATATTAACATGAACATAAGAAATATATTCATAAGAAAGGTTTACCTAAGGTAGAGAGATAGGTGGTGGAAGGAATAGAAGTTGATGTTATTAGTAGATAGTGATGGTGTGGGAATATAAAGAAGTTGGGAATGAATTTTTAGAGAGACAATTTAAGGAAAGAATTTGGTAGAGTTTTGTTAAGGTAATAAAGTTTGGGAAAAGAATGAATGAGGGAAGAGGTATTTATAGAGTTTTGAAGTAGAAATTAGTGTGATTAAAATTAAATAAAAATGAAATAAAATTTGATGGACAATGCTAGGGAAAGCACTGGCCATAGCATGGAGAAGGGAGAATAATTGATTAAATTTATTGTTTTGTTATGAAAAGTAATTAAAAAGTAAGATGTGATATGTGTAAGGTTTTAGGGAATAGTAAATGTAAGAAATATGTATGGTAGAGTGTAAGAATATATAGTAAGAAAAAGTAGAGATAGTAAAACAGTAATGGATAGTAGTGAATAGTAAATAAATAGTAGACTAGACAATTAAAATACCATTAGTAAAGAAAATACGCATAAATGACCTATATCTGATATTTTTAGTTATTAAAATATTCTAAAACTGATTTTTTTGAAATCCTTATATTATTATGAATCTAATGATGTTATCGGAGTATTTTCACTATTTTACTTGTCAGGATACTAATTTTTGAAACTGATCCCGTTCGAGTTCAAAACGAGCTAAATTTTGGCGAATCTAATCTTTTTAAGCTTTCTTATACTATTGCGGACTATGATTCAAAATTATCTCATTTTTATTGTTTTTAGATTTCGCACACGAGATTACCGGATCTAGAGTCACTATACTTAAATATATAACTAGTTAATTTTAGGGTTCCAGTTTGACTTCCGGTTCTTAGAGTTTACTTATATTTACCGAAAACTCTAGGGGCTTACAAAATTGCTAAAATTTAAAAGTAGAGGTACTTACATTGCCTTCATCTCCTTACACTGATATATACATATTAGAAACTAAAGAATCTCAAAGGAAAGAGTATGAAGTACATGTACATATCAATAAATTGGAATTTTATGACGAAAACATGCATGTAAAAAATTTTGTGGCCAGCATTCCTTTATCTCTTTGTCATCTTCTTTATCTCAAATAGTTAGATCATTTAAAAGGAGTCTAGATCACCAAAAACATGTTGTCTTGGGGGCATTATAGAATCCATGATTTCAAAAATTAACATCATAAGTTTGCACATATGAAATCCACCACAAGACGTTGGCCGGATAAACATCTATTTACCTTTGTCATTTAGGTGCATAAGTTGACTTGGTGATACACATGCATTAGGTGGCAATTTTAGTGCCTAAAAGCATTTCTCAAGATGGCCAAAATCCTCATACCTTGGCATAAGGACTTTGATAGAGGATAAAATATAGAGATGTGGTTAAGAATCAAGCTTAAGACTAAAAGAAAATAAAGTGTAAATCATGCTTTAAATGTGCTAATTAAGGAGCCAAAAAGTGAGCTAAGATCAAGGTAAAAGTGACCTATCTATTAAAAGTGAAAGTGAAAAATGACATACTATCCATGTGGTAGACCCCCTTTACTCTTAACAATTCATCATTCATATGCTTTAAGCCACCATCTGAATAATAGCCCATGGCAACAAATTTTAGAGCATGATTTTAAAACTTTGCTTTGTTTATGGCTTTTACCTTTGTAATGCCTAAAAACACTATAATCAGGGATTGTTTCATTTTGGAAGGTAGATATAAAATTTATTTTCTTATATTGTAAGATTGAATGATTTTCCCTCTAAATTATTTTGTTCTTATCAATCTACACATAGTTTGATATCTTCTATCGGTAAGTCACATCTAGTTGGTTAAATCATCCATGTTGTTTAAATTTCATGAACTTTAAAACATGAAAACCTAAAAAATATAAAATACCTCTAGCTTATATATTTCACTACATGCCATAATTGTATATAGGGCTCGAGTTCTCACCTTGGATTGCATGATAATTAATGGTATTAAAACACATGATTTGCTTGCTTATTTGTAGAAATAGATTGTTGATTAAGTGATTCAAACCTTTTGTTTAGAAAGCTCCATGATTAATTATAGTAGTACCCATATTAAACATGAGTAAAAGAAACACATAATTGAAAACTAAAACATGGTAGTGTAGGATTATCAGAACCTGTTGAAGCTATAGATTTCTTTGAACACTAAACTCTTAAAGAGTTACAACTTTTGATCAAAGTTTAAAGGGAAAATCTGCATATGAATGAAAGTTCATGGGGTAAATTTGCACATAAATAAAAAGTTTGGGGGTAAATCCGTACCCTTTTTCATTTGTTTTAATAGAAAATGTGATATGTTCTTAATGATGTTAATTTTTTAAGGGATAAAAAAACCTCACTTTGAAAGTTTGAGGGATCTATCAGTATTACTCTTAAAGTTTGGGGGTGTTTTTGACTTCCAACCAAATCCGAAAGTGTGGTTTGATACTTGAATTTTGCTATTTAGGCATAAAAAATTAGTTGTATCATAGGGGAATTTCACATTCAAACTTCCATAGGAAACTTATTATGAGGGGCGTAAATTCACTAATCAAAGCGAATCCATTTGTGTTTTTTGAAGTCCATTATTTATTCTTTTTGTTTCATCAAACTAAACTTTCAATCATATTCAATTGTTTTATTTTATTAACCATATTTTTCTAACGTTATTATTGGTAACTTCCAAACTCTACTCTTTTATTTTGAATTTTTGATTGGATGATTGGGGTAGTATGTTGAGTTGTTGTTAATATTAATTTTTGTAATTAATGAGGGTTTTCGAGTAAGGTTGCAATGGGGGCTGGTTTAGGACGAGTCATATAAGACCCAAATCGACCCCTTTTCATACAAGGTTTTCCAAACCTAACCTAAAACCCTATAGGGGATTTATGATCTTACCTTAAATCGCTCCTATAGGGTTTCGAGTCAACGCAACCCGCCCTTGTAGGGTCTTTTTCTTTTTTTTTAATATTTTTTTCCTCTTCTCTTAAAGGGATTATATCAAGTTTACCTAACATGAGGAATCATTTATTCCATTTTATTGCTCATTTTAAGTGGATAAAAAGGGAAAATAATTTTGCCAAACAACATTTGTAGAATGTGTTACAAAATCTAAACTAGTGTACTATATAATAAAACTAAAAAGGTACTATGAACATTAGGAAATGTACAAACAACAGAGAGAGTGTGGCGGGCCAGTGAGAGTGATAGAGACCTAAGGGGGAGATTTTGCTTCTCATTTTTTTAATTTAAATTGATTTTTTATAACTATTTTATTTTATATTTTAATATAATTCATCGGGTTAGGTTTCACATCGGGTCGTAACTATGACCCAAGGCCGACCTTAAACCTTATAGGTTTACAAGAATTTTCCCAAACCCATCTTAAAGCCTTATAGGGTTTTCAGTAAGTCGGGAGGCTGGGTGATAAAAAGTGCCCAATCCATTAAAAGTGAAATTGTAGAATAATGGGCAGCTAAGAATGACATATTCACTAGAATGCTCCCACCTACCATTCAATAGTAGTCATCAACAGTGAATTATAGACCTAAAGTGTATGAAGTACGAATCATGCTTCAAATATAACAATTAAGGAGTTAGGAAGTAAATTGACATGAGAATTTTCAAGATAGAAGCTCTTAAGTCAGTAGAAAGTGTACAATCTATTAAAAGTGCAAGTAGAATAATGACTTACCAAAAGTTAAGAATGCAATATTTGTTGAAATGTTCCTGCATACTATTCATTTGAATAATATTCCTTAATAGTGATATATATAGCCAAAGGGAGTAAATTATGAATCATGCTTCAAATGTTACAATTAAGGAGTTGGGAAATTGACTAAGATGAGCCAATATCAAGAAGGAAGTGCCTATAATAGGTAAAAAGTGTAACGTTTATTAAAAGTGAAATTGTAAAATAATGGACCGACATTAGTTAAGAGTGCAATATTAATTGGAATGCTTTTGTCCACCATTCCTTTGAATGGCAGTTTATAATAGCAAATTATAAACCGTGATTTACTTAGTTTTTATTTATGAAACTTCTTTGGATTTATGGTTTTTCCTTTATGAAACCTAAAGTAACTATAATTAAGGTTGTTTCATTTCGGAAGACTAACCTGAAACTTGTTTTCTTCTTTTGCAAGATTGAAGGTTTTCTTCTCTCAATTTCCCTGCTTTCCATCTATGTTGAATGTTGCTTGGATCTTTTATGAGAATGTAAAGAAAATTTCCTTATTTCTTTTAAGATATTTTAAGTTGTATTAGTCTCTATATTTAATCAACCTGATTTGGCTCCTTCAATTAGTAAGTAAATCCAATCTATTGAATTGCCCATATCCTATTAATTTTACACTTTAAAACACAAAAAATGCTAGAAGTATAAAAACCTAGCTTGTTTATGTTGCTGCACGCCATAACTGTGAATATGGCCTGAGTTTCTTCCCTTAGACTTTATTGTGTAGATGGTTGAGTTGGCTTTACAAGAATTTTGGCTTTAACTCCTTAGGTTAATAATAGGGTCTATAGTCTAGTTTATGAAGATGTGAAGATCTAGGGAGACTTAACTTGGAATATAAATCATTGGATAAATAATATATAAGCTTTCAACCTTTTGAGGTAGGTTTATACACTTAAAGAAACTCTCCATAGGTTAAGAGTTAAGAGGAGTATAAGGAAAGATTGGCAAAAGGAGGATTTGTCTTGGTCATTAACTACTATCGAAGTCCAAACAAAGACTTATAAATATTAAAGAGCTCCTCATTTGATAGGGATTTTCAGTTACTTTGGATTACCCCTTATAAATTTCAAGGTTTTTGAAGGTAGAATATATATTTTTGTGTATTTTTGTGCTTTTAATAACTATACAATAAAAAGATATTGATGAAATTAGTAATCAATGGAAACCATGAATATAAAAGACAAACTTGACCTTAAATAAAATTACAAATTGACAGGTTGTATGGTTTGTGAATCACTTAATGATTGTTGAAAGAACTATAATCTAATTAACCGGTTTACCCAAAAAAAATGTCAATTTATCTATCCTTTGAAAATTATCTACACAAAGATTAACTACATAAAAATAATTACTAAGATACCAATACAAAATCGTATGTGTAAGATGCAATTTTGCCTATTCTATGATTGTTGCGTGTTTTACACGTGATTTTTATGATTTTCATGAAAATAATAAGACTTTCTATTTATGGTAAATTATATGTCAAAGATGCTATTCTAAATTCTATTTATAGTAAATCGCATGACTTTGCAATGTACTAAACTTTCAAAATCGCATGTTAAATATGTGATTTATTTGTTAAAACCAAATGGGATTTTGTGTTGGTATTGTAGTAATCGAAATTATATGATTTGTATTTAAGTAATTTTCTCTTATAGGGATGGTAGATATGTGTTATACCCCTAGTCACTACAATGATAAGCTTGAAACATACTGATACTAATTTATGATATACCTAAGAAGAAAACCACTAGGTCTTCTATTGATAAAACATGGTATCAATAATGTAATACACCTAGGAAAATAACCACTACAATATCTAAGAATTAATTAAATAATCAATTCTATAGAATCCACTACAGCAAAAAAGGCCTTTGTCTACGTTTAATAACGTTGCTAAACATTGATTAAACGTGACCAAAGATTTTTCGTCACGTTTAAATACACGTGGCCTATAGACGTCGCAAAAGGTCCGTCGCAGATTAAATACATTACGTTAAAAATTTAAACGTCGCAAATGATATTTAGGTGCCAAAAGGACTTTATTAGCCCACATTTAAACGTGGCCTAATGTTATGTATTGGCCACACTTATGCGTGGCTAAATGCACTTAATCGTTGTCCACCAAATTCAAACGTGGCTAAAATTTTTGCATGGCGACGTTTAAACGTGGCTAAATCATTTTATTAACAACCGAATTAATGATGTTAGACGTGACAATTACTATGGTTATTGGCGGGAATATAGTAAAATTAGCGATGTTTAGACATGACTAAATTATTTTAGTATACATAATTGTTAACCATTATATATGGTTGTTGGACTAAAGTAATAATGTATAAACGTGACAATTCTACTATCATCTTGCCATTAAACATAGCTATTTAATACATTGGTGATGTCTAAACGTAATTGTTCAACTCAATTTGGTCAACATGTATCGCTATTGTATATTGACAATTAGTAATCTAAACCTATTTATCACAATACAATTCATAGCTACTATTAATTTTGCACATGATTTCTGAAGCATAACAGTGCACTCTATAAATAAGATCAAATAACATAAACAATACTTAAACTTCACATATCCTTACAATAAAGAAAGTAGAAATAGAACAACATTGTTTTAGTACGCTTAAAAAAACATAAACATAAGTTCTAAATCATCTCAAAATAAGCATGTCTAAACTTCACCACATCTGATCTCAGTCACGTCAATTGGTTTAAAAAATAAAAAAGGCTATCTATCTTTAATTGTCTTCCTTCCATCGTTACTATCATCAATATGCAATGGATTTGGCTGAGGATCTCATGCACTTGGAGAAGGAATTCCTTCATTTAGATTTGCTGCCATATAATATATAGATACAATTATTGCAAGATTTAAAAACTATAGATACAATTATTCAATGATTAAAAAACTATTAATGAAATTATGAAAAAAACTCATGACAACTAACCTAAACTACTTAAAAAACTTGAGACATGTTATTCCAAGTTGATCATACATGGCTACTTTATATCTAATTGATTGTTTTTAAAAAATATTATAAATAATTGAGCAACTGAGTGTCTTTTTGCCTTAATAATATAGATATAAAAGATAAGATAGATATAAAGAATTAATCAATATTACTTTCTACTCAACTTCATAAAATTTTTAATATTTTAAATCGTTGCAAAAATATAAATTATTTAGTATTGCCTTAGAATTTTGATGACTATACCAAATAGAAGCCTTTCAATCACATGGGAAATGCAATTCCATTTTAATATATCAAATAGAATACATGATGTATATTGAGTTTACACTAAAGGGAAACCATCTAATAAATGCTTGCAAAAACCTCCAATGTATCGTGAGAAAATAATTATAACACCATAATATTTTCAAGTGTCATTTTCATTGGTTAGTGGAGCAAGAAGGCAACATTTTCATTGGTCAGCAGAGCAAGAAGCACTTTCAATGCGCTTCCAACTATCTCCTATTTTCTTTAATTATATCTATTACCAATTACTTCTTTTTCATTTCAAGACATACTAAACAAATGTAGCACATTTAGTAAAAATAGGATACAAAAGGGCAACACAATAAATTCCCAAGTCTTTACAAAGAGAAGTTATACATAGGTTGACTTAAGATTTAACTATCAAGCAATGACCACACTATGTCTAGTAAGCTCTCAATGACAAAGCAACTAAAAGGAATGATTCCAGAAAATTGGTATTGTGTGATAAAACATAAAAATGATGATATGACCTACCTTAAAAAGAGCATTGACCACATATAATCCTAAACAATGTAGTTCACCTGACACACTATAGCCACTTCTTAAACCACCAAATTTTCCTCCAGCAAATAAGACCTACATCCATAATGAGTTATTGTAGCCAACAAAAGCAAAAGGAAATACATAATATAGTGCAACACATATAAAATCAACGTTAATTATCATAAAAATTTAAAAGCAGACATTAAATGTCAAGATTATTAAATAATATAACAATATCTGATATGCCCATCAGTACTATTGAATATATAGCACAAAAGCAACTTATTGGTTCTTCATTGCAAGTTTGTTTAGATCAAAGCCTTCATAGATTTCTAAAAGACCAAGGCAGATTTCTTTGTCACATGATGCAAATAAGTAGGAATCTATAATATAAAACATGGAGACATCAGAGATCTAAGCATAGTTACAAGTAGGATCAAAGGCTTTAGATTTCAAAAACATTACCAAAACATTCATATATAAAAGGATCAAACATAAAGCCAAACCATTGCAAAACCGTACCATTTTGTAAGTATAGTATTAAAATCAAATTCTTGCATTATATGGAATCAATCTCTCTAGACCATAACTTTTTCCACTTTAAAAGAAATTTTAACCAAAAAAAGAAAATATTGCTTTTGATCTATCTAGTTAGCTTCCATGATACCCTCTATTTGTTTGAATTGAATTTTCTAACTCTAGGAATTTTCCAAAATATTTTCCACCATCTTAAAATAGATTGATAAAGGAAAAATTATATGAAAAAGGAAACATAACAAGCAAGGTTTATACACATCTTCACATGTGTGAACTAAATCATCTAGCAACATCAATCACTTGCATTGATAAGAGGAGACCACTAAATTTGAAGAAAGCAGCAGGTGAAAAAGGAATTAAAAAGAATTAAAAACAAAAAAGTATTTACCTTCCATCAAAGTTGGAGATGACAAAATAGCAATGCTCCCTTTACAATTAGAGACCATAGCTGTGCCAACATCTATGTGTGTACAATTAACAATTAGCTATGGATCACAAAATCTTGCTCTAGTCTTTTAGCATCCTAGCACAAATAGAAGAAAACCAAAAGGAAAAAATCAGAGATGCTAAAATGAGCATCTTGCAAGCCTGAGTATGTACTCCTATAGTGAATATCAGAATAAAAAAAAGCAAGAAAATAACATCATTTTTATTGTTCTTGTTAAGTGATATGGTCAGCTAGTCCTAACTAGGAAGGATCAAGGCTTGAGTATTACTGTCATTGTTTAGTGATGAAATCACTATGAAATGATGACCAACTAGAGGTGTACCTAAATTTAAAGCCCCTATATTTTAGGATATAGTTTTTCTTGTTTGCATTTTCATTTGGGTGTAGGATGATCAAAAGAGTATTCAGCCAATCCTTCACTAGGATATGCCAATCCTTCACCACGCATTACCCACTACACGATGGAGCCGCTTAATAGCAGCCTCCAACTCCACCTCCAGGAACTAGCACATATTCCCTTTGTTGGAAGTAACTCAATCAATTCATCTCCTTGAATCACCACCCTACACTTGTCCCCCATACTCTTCCAATACTCCTCAAACAATGTTGGGTCACCACTGCTAGCAACATAATAATAAAAAAGAATTAATAGCCAAAATGAAAAAATATATATATCATCACCCTTTTGTTTCGAAAAACTTACACACCACAAACAAGCAGCATGACCCATAACTAAGATGTACAAGAATCTTTCTGTGGACGGGTTTTTTTTATGAACCAAATCGGCCAATAAGGTAACAAAAACCTATTCCTAACATATATAGATACAAACGAAAATCATATCCTTAATCCTAAGAAGCATAGAGATAAAAGGCAATTAAATTATTATACCCCAATAATAATTGATCAACCTTTGAATACCAAATGTATGTATACATCTTTCTTCCATGCGCATTCACAAGACACAGAAAAAAGAAACAAATTTATTAAGGATAAGGAGCTTTAGCAATAGCAATTCCTCGACAATATAGCAAAGATAAACATATCTGATGCATTTTGCACTTACAGGTGATGGGAGAACCAGAGAATTATTCTTGTGTGACATTCCATGTCCAAATAAAAAATTTTCTACAATAAAGCCTAAACAGCTCTAGTAACAACACAGGAAATGCACCCGAAAAAGAACCTAAATGAGAAGGCCACCACTAGCACCTTTGTTTCACTCTTGAGAAGAGAAGTTTTCATTAATCTACCTTACAAAGGTCAAGAAGTGTATAATACATAAGCTTGAATGGAGGATGTGGCAGCAAAAGTAACTGCAGAAAAAGATCAGCTCAATTTAGCTTCATTATACTCCTTATATGAAAAGGCATATAACGCATTTATCCCCAAATTATGCAAAGCAATTCAATTAACCCATACACTTATTATTGTGTCATTAGAACTGTTTAGGGTGTGCAAAATATATCTCACTAATAGTGAAATCACTATTCATAATAAATAAATCAATATACTAGTAGTACTGTGTTATTTTAATGAGTAAAACATACCAATCAAATGACATAACATCTCAACAATTACTTAAGGAAAATGTTAATTAATTACTCTAACATTATACTAAAATGCCAAATAAAGAATCTTGTCCTTTTTCGTGATAAAATATATAATTGATGATTTACAATGAAATGAAATAAAATATATATTACAAGAGATAGAGGGGTGATTAACTTGATGCATTAGACACAAAAACATTATTCCATTTCTTGTCTATGCCATGTGGATATCACTACTTCCCATACAAAACCTATCTTTACCTATGGTTGAAAAATAGGCCATCCAAACATGGAATAACCTTAAGTTGTTTCTAGTTTTAGTAATATTGGTGCTTCCACTTATGCAAGTTTGCCTGAGCTAATACCTACAAAAATACATTAGCAATTCGTAAGAATTTAGCTATGCATCTCTTAATTCTTCGAAAATGGAAAATGTGCATGATGGTGGAGAAGAGCCAACCTCATAAGCTCCCATTGTGGTCCATCTATCAAATATTCCTGCTAAATTTTACATGCTTTTAGGCTCAGCCACAGTTATTCAATCCCCTCAAGTTTTGTGGTTTTTGAAGCTCCTCTCTTTGTTGATTAAACTATGGAAGAGAAGGAACATCAATGACTAAAAGATAAAAGGGTTTTTATCATTGAGACTCTCTTACAGTGGCTAAGAATAGGAACCTTCCTAGTCAGGAGGTCTGTAGACATCAATCTCTTGTTTGTCAGCTTACACCTAAGGATGTCAAATATTAATGGGGTGAAATGAATACTATTTAAATGATCAAGGCAGCCCTTCATGAATTTAGTTCATTGTTAGACTTGGTTGCGAACAGCTCAAGCGTCAGGTTTTTTCTAGTGACATTAATCAATATAGCAAATGATAGTTTTCATAATTTAGGGTCCTCTTTGGATACACTACCAATCAAATATCCAGGACTCCTTTTCATTGTGTCAAAGCTTTTTAAACACAACTAAATTAATATAGTCAACCATGTATTTATGAAAATTCAGAATTGAACTAAAGAGTTCCTATGTTATGCTGGTCGCTTTCAAGAAAGTGTCAAGTTAATTATGCTATCAAGCATGAAAAATAAATTAATAATGCCAACTTGTTTACCATGATTAGTATTTTTATATATAGAAAATAAAGAAGAAATTCTTGTCTCGTATAATACATAGAAAATTATCCAATCTCAATGAGAATCAATTGATTCACTTGATCATTCATGATGAAAATAGTACTTTCTGCACTATTTGCTTGCTGTTTCACTAAAAATGTTCCAGAGAAAGGACAAGTTTCCAAAAACTCCACTTTCTTAAATCTTAGAAGAAAAGGGAAAACCACAAAAGAGCCATAGGCTAACATGCTCCAACATAAGTAGTTTCTGCCGAAAAAGTTCACATTATACAATCCTCTTTTGATTCCCTTGACCAACAATGTTAATTTCCCAAATTAATTGAGAGCAAGATCAACGATCCAAAATAGCAATATTGACAAGCATTCTATCTAAGGAGGAAAAGGCATTAAAGAAATTGGACAAGAACCAACACTTGTCAAAAGTAGAAGGACAAAATAACATTACCACTTTGAAGCTTCCACCCATTGCTAGAGAGAATTTGTATGCAATCCCACAAGTCTTCTAGGAAATCCTTAAGGTAACAATAAGATAAATCAAGACATGAGACTTATGCCTTCATTGCAAAAAGGCAATAAAACTGTCCTTGTGTCATTTGAGTATAATAATCATTAACCACATGCTAGGCTCGAAATAAGTATTAGCCCAATGCTATTATCCAGGTGGTTATTCAGTTGATAACAATGCATGCACAATATTTGAATTTTCCCTATATCTAAAGGTTCAGCATACATGATATACAATATTTCTTTGAAGCGAATAATGATTAAGTCAATCAATTACATGAATGAAAACAAATATCCACACCTTTTCTTTAACTTGTTCCTCATTTTCTTTGTCACCATCGAAAAAGCATAATCCACCCTCAGCCACATGCTTCTTGATACTCATATAGGCTTCTATGCCAACCAGGACCCTCTCAATCTCCTCAGGAACTTGTTGCATATACCAAAGTAGGTAATCAACACAATACTTGGATTTCATATTTCATTTTCACCCATGTACACTATTCTGCAATTTTTTGACTTCGATTTCCAGAAATGACTCATATTGAGAGATAGATGAAAAAACTGCCAGTTCTACTATCCCATGAAATTAGATAAATGTATAAAGACGAATAAAGTTTCAGCTGGTCTGAACATCATGACGTTCTTGTAAAATCTAACGACATTCTTTCTCTGTATTTTATGACCATAAAAAGATAATGCATCAAAATATTGTGGGAACATACTCTACTACTAAACTCAAAGTTACCTCAGTTAATTCTGGCCCTCCCCGTGGAAGAGATGACAAGATATAAGTTATGTAAAAGTCAACCTGTGCTTGCCAAGATACAATGTTATCCCATTTTATTTTGTATTTTTTGCAAAAAAAAAAAGGGTTACTTAAAAGTTTACGGTAATGGTTTTGGGTACATATCATTCCTATATATTTCAAGAGTATTGAAAAAAGGAAAAAAATTCTTAGTTTATTTTATTTTGACAATGGTATGAACAAGCAACTAGCATGTCCCTATCCAGTCAGACATGTGTTCATAGAAAGTTTGTCAAGCAACATCATCAGACACACATCTTTCGATAGGAAAATTAGTACAGACGACATGGGCCACATTTAGCAATGCATTTCATAATTAAGGTGTTTAGAAAATTATAGGAAAAGTATAGCCATCATGAAGAAGCAAAGAGCCATCATTAGGAATAAGTTGTGACAAAACGGAGAAGATTCCCCCTTATTTTAGATACAAACAGCTAAGCCTACCTACTCAACCAGAAGCAAACATTTGCTTGCTTGTTTTAAAACAGATGTCCCAAGCCTTACATGCTTTACATGATATGCTAAAGAATGTTCTTATTTCTTTCACGCAAGAGTTAACCATTATGCTTTGAAATTGGGGATGATTACAAAATAATCAGTTAACAGGTCTTTGAGCATTTATTGAGATTGAGTAACAAAGAATAAAATAATCTATTTACTGCTTGCAGTAACAACAGAACATATAGGAAGCATCCACTCGGTGAACATATTGAATGCATTGAGAAGAGAGCACCAACAAAATAGCTTTTATCAAAGAAGAGATAAAGATTACATAGTTTATAACTTTAATGACTTGCATCACTAAGTAAATCAACTTAAAAAAGAATAAGATCTCAGGATTGCATCCTCCTAAAACAACCTCAGCAGGTTCATTAATCAAAGCCAAGAAGTAAAACCACAGATGCCCGTTAGCAATAAAAAGCAAAGCATCAAAACAGCAAATCTTCATAGAAGGAAGAACACTATCATATAACAAAATATAGCTATCATATCTATA
This sequence comes from Combretum micranthum, assembly GCA_024138025.1. NCBI lineage: Eukaryota > Viridiplantae > Streptophyta > Magnoliopsida > Myrtales > Combretaceae > Combretum > Combretum micranthum. Next base: position 390,651 of record JAMXBD010001086.1, read on the forward strand.
CTAGTCATATTACTGTAAAAACAAAACAAAGAGGCAAGAAACAGGAAGGGCTAGATTAAACAAAAAACAAAAGAAAGAGAATCAAAAAGAAAAAGGACCCACATCCAAAAAGTGTGAATTCTTGTCATCTGTGTCATGAATTACTACCTATCCACGGGACATAAACCAAAATCCCAACATCAAAAGCAACAGTCGTGATAAAAACCACACCTCGATCTATTCTACACATCAGGGGGCATTCTTTTGGCTTTTTTCCTCTTCTCCCAAACTGTGTTTGCAAAAGCCTCCACTATCCACTGTTGCGAGTCCAAAATCATCTTTGTCCTCTTTCTCCTCATCTATTATAGTGGCAACAGAGGATAATAATGTCTCGTTAACCACTACCAGCGAACTTGGTTGTAGAACTTTATTGTACATCTACATTACGAACATACTAACCAGTTAATAAATTCCCTTCATATAGAAATGGAAAAATTATTTTCCAATTAAGTATGAAAAGTGCTTCAATAATGATGACAACAACAACCCAAATAGTAATATATATATATATATATTGGATAAATAAATAATAAGCAATACATTTTTTTCTTTTTCAAGTAGACTAAACAAGGCTAATCCTTTTAATGCCTTCAACTCTATAAAAGAGAGGAAGAAGTTTTACTCAAGGAAGGAAAGGATTTACATTTTTTCCTTAAATTTCTCATGTTTAATCATAATCATCTAATTTGTTACTGCAAGAAATAGACTTGCCTGATTTCCTTTTACATAATCTAAATACCTTAGTAAATTTTCTCTCTATCTTTTCAATGATGCAAGATAATAAATATTTTTAGTTGAATCAATTCAATACATTTACTGATATATCAAGAGCCAAATGGCATGCCAACATAAGTAATAAGCAAAATTTCTAACCTATGGACAGCAATAGCACTCATAAGAACCAGTTCATTGTTTGGGACTCATTTCCCCCTAGAGGAAACAATTTGCTCTTAGTCATATTAATATCCTGGCCTAAAAGCACCTCAATAGCATCATTTGAGAAAATAGTAGACTCAACTTTAGATAACAAATCACAACAAGCATCCACCTCTTCTATGCTTTGCAATGAAACTTGACCAAAAACATTCGACTCCACTCAAGAAGCATGCATGGCAAGGGGAAGGTTTGGACTCTAGAGTCCCACTGACAAGGGCAAAGAAGAGTGCCAAAGTGTATCCACCTGTCCTCCTTCATAACCTAACCTAAACTAAAGTTTAAGAGCTAAAAGATTTTACAAAATCATTAGCAATAACACGAAACTTATCTCAAACAATTCTCTCCATCATCATAATGACGAAGACACATATCTTCAAAGAATCTTTCAAATAATAATGAAACACATGGTCTCTTGCTCTTATGAGACAAACAGAAAAGGAAAAAAAAATCATGGATCTTATCTAGACATATCAACTTGATGTATGTATAAAGATTCAAGAAAATGGACAGATGCTTCAACTTTTTTATTGCAAAAATAAACAAAAAGTGAAAAACTTACAACAATCGTCTCCCAATTACAACTAAGAAGAAGGGGACAGTTTCTTATTAGTGTTGAAGAGAGAGAGAGAGATATATAGGTCACCAATGGTTTAGAGCAACAAGAATCGCAGATGGAGGAAATCACCGGTAGTCCATAATCTTCATGCTCTTGAAACACAATTTCTCTAAACAACGTATTAATTTTTTGGTTTTAATTTCTCTAACAAAACCCTAATTTCTATATCAATCTTCCACAAAGCTTTGGAATTTATGTTCCATTTAAGTGTGTTTAAGGGGTATGATATTGATAGAGAGAATGGGGAGGTCAGATGCATGAAGAGATTGAGAGGATAGGTTAATAATGGTAATGGGTGATCTTGCGTGAAGAAGTGTGAATAGGGATTGAATGGAGGGAGATGCTCTGTTTTTTTTTTTCCTATTCTTTTATATTAAGGTAAAGGGAGATTTTTTTTATTAAAATCTAGTTTCCCTCCCAGATGAAAAAAATAGCGCTTGAAAAAATAGTCCGCTAATAGTAATTTTTAGAATGCCCCTATTAAATGAAATTTGATGCAGTGTTATTTGCTATAATTGGTTACGTTTATAATTAAAAAAAAAAAGTTACAAATCAAACCAGAATTTCATATAATCTAAAATTGCTTGTAAACGTTACCAATTACATATTTTAGTTGACGTTTAATAAACGCGACTAAACCATAACAAAAAGGTAACGTCTGTATAATATGCAGACGTCGCTCTATGTCAAAATTCTTGTAGTGATCCCTAAACTTAAAGTTAAGAATTAAGGTTTCTTGAATATAAAGATGGAACCTTTACTTACCTTAGATATTATGCACTAAGTGAAGATGGATATAGCACTCGTAAGCAATTGATATTACACACAGTACTCACTTATGTTTGCATTTGCCATAATCTTATGATTGATAAGAGTAAGTAACTTGCCATAAACAAGATATTTGATTGATAATAGTAAAAGAGAGAAAATATCCAAAGGTATTTTTCAGTTGAATTCAAGAATCAAAGTCTAAATTTCAAAGACTATTTACAGTAGTCTAAAACCCTAATAAAATTTCAATAAAAATGACTAAAATACTCCTAACATATATTCTAATAAAAGATGTTCTGAGAAATTTTCAATGAATGGATTTCCAGCTAGTATACTGATCGATAAGATAGTATAGAGGTGAACAAGGTTATTGTTCCTACAAGGATTAAGTATCAGACCTATATCAATTCTAACATTATCAAAGCAATCCATACTCAAGTTATTACTCTAAAACTAATTAAATTACCAAACATTATCAATTAATCATGGAGAAAACCTTTCAAACTCAATCGAATAAGATGTGTGAAAAACCGAATCCACCATAATTATCAATCATATCGTTAACAAAATTATAATTATATTTAGCTAGTTGGCTGTCCATATGAATTTACTAAAGCCTTGATTTCCCTTCCAAGCCCTAAAGTCTTTTCAAAATACCATATTAATTTCTTAGATTCATCTAACCAAATTAATTTGGATTTGAGTTTACAATTATCAATCTCCCAATTTATAATTGCCTAGCGCCTCAATTAATTTTTCCTAAATTCCTTTAGTAAAAAAAAAAAAAAAATTAATAAGAGCACTACAGTAAGTCCTATATGCAAATTCAATTTAATTAAAAATAGCAAATCTTCCAACTTTACTAGTCCAATTCAACATGAATCTTGAAAAATCCTAAATACCCATCTAGTTGAATAACATATCCTATAAGATTATGTTTTGAAAACAAAAAATGCAAAATCATAGTATCAAGATTCAAACAAGAATAATCTAATCATCTAAATATATTATAATAAAGAAACAATAATAAATTAGTTATTAGGTTTCCTCAATTTTTCCACATAAAAAATGTTTAGCACATGATTGAATTAAAAAGATATAAATACATATAGAAACAACTCACAAAATAATCCATTGATATCAAGAATATTAAAAGAACAACTATTTTTAAAGTGTGTACAAGAAATCAGCACGGATCGATAAACGAAATTAATCACGGTGTGAATTGTGGCTTGGAAAGTTTTCCAATTGAGATTCAATTTTTCTCCCTAATGGTCTCTCTCCGACTGTCTCCGAGTTCGCAATTGTATGCGTGAATCACGTCTTTGTTTAAAAAAAAAAAAAAAAATACTTGCTGCTTTGTTTGTGTAAAATGAATGGCTCCCACATTGCTTTCCGTGTGAGAGGAAATATATATGTATATATATGTGTATGTGTGTGTGAGGTAGCTTCCAATTTTTGCTTTTAATTGGATCGTTAGTATGGTGGCACGTGTCATTCATACGGCACGTGAATTTCTTTCCACAATAAATTGCCTGACACGTGTGGAGTTGAGACGTTGAATTGCAATGGACATGGAGTAGATGGACTTGGCAGTTGGACACAGGCTTCAATTTAATTGGCCTGCACTTTTCATTCGACCCAATGAGTTGGACATTTTTCAATGAAATTCCATTGACAATGAGAACCATTATCCAATGTGCAATTAGGGGCTTTTTTTCCGAGTTTCAACCGAATGATAATTAAATCTCACTATATAATGCTCGTGTGTGTATTAATTCGCATAATTCACTAAAATATACACACACACGTTAGTGTAAGAAAAAATTGGGTTAAAATAAATAAAATTATAATTTATCAAAAAAGAGTTAATTAAAACATAAAAATTTAGAATTTCTGCAGTTATACATGACCTTGATACATAAGCTATGTTGGTTGCTTGTGTATAACTTCCAAAGAGGCTAGAAAATCATACACGATTTTTGTACACAAACTATGTAGACTTCTTGTGTATAACTTCAGGAGTGGTTAGAAAGTCATACCTGACCCTCGTATACAAGCTGTGTACTTTGGTTCCTTGTCACCTTCACTTTTGATCTTTGCACTACTTTCAACGTAACTTATGTTGCCACTTGTGTAGAATTTATAATATTCTTTTATGCTCAAAATCACGTAATTTCTCTCAACACAAGTGTAAGCATCATAAATGCTACTACAAGTACCTTCAATCTAGCTTCAAGTACCCTAACTACAAGTTTCCTCAATCCTATAGCTCTTACCCTTATTATAGGTTCATTGTCTTGATATCATCTTGATTCCCATCATACATTCTCTATAGGATTGATAATCACTTGTATTAAATAAAGGTGAAATTAATTCACTTAATGTTTTATAGTTTCGCTGACATAAGCTTGTTAGTATAGGAGAAAAACACTCAAAACTAAATTGAATTAAACTTTTGGAACAATAAATTAGCCAATTCATAGACTCGATATTATTACCTAGACTAACCAATTATAATAGAAACCTATTAAATAATAAGAAATACACTAAAACAATAAAAAAGAAACTTAATTCCTAAAATAACTAAAATGAAAGTAGAAAATCACAAAAAAAGAAAAGAAAAGAAAATAAAATAAAATGATTCAATAGCTTGAGCCATAAATATCATTATGAATGCACAAAACAAGCAACATGTACGTACTTCAATCGAAAGTGGTCAACTTGGGGTGATTCGCTTGCATAGGTTGATACTTGATAAACTTAATTTATAAGTCCCATGTACGTACTTCAATCGAAAGTGGTCAACTTGGGGTGATTCGCTTGCATAGGTTGATACTTGATAAACTTAATTTATAAGTCCTAACTTATGCTTTAATTGACCATTTTAGTGGTTAATATTATTTAAATAACACATAATTCTTTTATTATTTGATTTAAGGTCATCAAGTTGTTGATTTTAAGAAAATGAATAATTTTATAAAGTTTCAAGAAGTTTAGATAAGAAATGAGGATGATTTGTGGAAGAAATGAGATCGACGTGCTTGTGTTGACTAATTGTGTCATCTAAATTTTAAAAAACACACCAAAAGAAGCTAGTAAAGGAAACAAGATCAACACGACCATGTTTTACTCGTATCCTATTTAGAGTTGAGGAATTTTCATGCACAAAATATTACCCGAGCATTGACACGATCATGTGTCTCGTGTGTCATTATTAATGCATTGCAATTTGTAGAAGCAACTCAAATTTAAAAGCCTAAGCTTCTATTTGAAGAAAAAGACAACTTGGGACATTTTAGGATACACTTAAGGACTCCAACTTCCAAAATTATGGAGATTAACAACTAACCTATTTTAAAGATTTACTTGTCTACTTTGAAGACTTTGCTTGGCAATCAACAAGAGAAGACTTTCCTAAATTTCTTGACTTTAACCTTCTTATTTTAGGAGCTGGAAAGTTCCTTTTCTAAGCTTAGAGGACATAAGGTCCTTTAGCAGCTAAGAACATCTAACAATGGATTTTTAGTTTTACTTTCATATTTTTAGATTAGAATAAGTCAAGGGTATGCTTAAAATTAAGTTGCAAAAATAGGGGGAGGGATTGTTGTTATGTTTGAATTATTATTCTTTTCTACTCCTTATGTTCTTTTTTTTTTTTTTCTATTCCTGTGGAGGAGTAAATTCTTTGTTTAGATTTTGATAAACCATGGGATGTTTATGTAATTTGTGCTAATTGTTTCTACTTGATTGATTTATTTCTTGAATCTAATTATGTTGTTTTAATTATTTATCTTAAATTGATAGTGCATAATATTGATTCTTAATTAGATTCCATGCAAATTAATTAAAAGATTGTTTGCGTGAATAGATCTACACAATTGAAGGGAGTTACGAGTAATCTTAGCAATATGATCGCATAAATCTTCAGAATTAGGGTCAAAATCTAATATGGGAATTTGAGATCATCAATACTGTCTTGGGGCTTTTAACTTGAAAGAAAATTTGGTTAATAAACTTAGTATTAGATTTCAACAATCTTGAAAGAGATATTAAGTTACATTAGAAATTAGGACTGTTCAAGAATATCAACAACAAAATCTAAAACTATCTTTAGCAAAATCACATTAATTCCTAATTGGAATTTGAAATCTAAACGTCAATGCAATTTGGTTAATCTTTATAAATCTTGACTTGCGATTAGTTAGTAGTTATTGAATACATACATATATATATGTATGTATGTATCTTAACTCACTTGAATAATAGGCTAAATAATAGGAGAAAAGTGATTATTAGTACTTACTGATCCCTATGGATGATACTCACACTTAATCCCGATACTTTAGTATCGATAGGTGCACTTGTTTGATGCAATCGTAGTTTTGGAATTAAGTTTGAAATTATTATTACTTGTTGTGGGATACACACCCACACTAATACTTTAACCTTTACTATTGTCCAATTCCTATTTTCCTGTCATGGGCTTGATTAATCCTGACTTGATTCTTATTGTTGATTGTTCCAATTCTAAATACGGGAATTTGAGATGATCAATACTGTCTTGGGGTTTTAACTTGAAAGAAATTTCATTTAATCAACTCAAGATTAGATTTCAACAATTTTGAAAGAGATATTGAGTTATATTAGGAATTCTCACTGTTCAAGAATATCAACAATAAAAACCAAAGCTATATTTAGTAGAATCACATAATTTCCTAATGAGAATTTGAAATCTAAATGTCTATGCAATTTGGTTAATCTTTATAAATCTTGACTTGTGATTATTTAGCAATTATTGATTATATATATATATATATATCTTAACTCACTTGAATCACAGGCTAAACAATAGGAGAATGGTGATTATTAGTACTTATTGATCCTTAGGGGATGATACTTACCCTTAATCCCTAAACTTCAGTATTGATAGGTGCACTTGCCTAATGTGATCGTAGTTTTGGAATTAAGTTTAAGATTATTATTACTTGTTGTGTGATCCACATTCATACTAATACTATTACCTTTATTGTTATCCAATTCCCATTTTTCCATCATGGATTTGATTGGTCCCAACATGATTCTTATTATTGATTATTCTAATTCCATGATTTCTATGGTAACCTTTTTCTTATAAAATGATTTTCCTATCAATAGAAACAAGCTTCTTTAGCTATCTGTTCTCCTAACAAGCTCAAATATTCCTTATTAGACTTCCATTGGAGTTATGGAAAGCAATAAATAAACCTATTCACCTTTCTAGATTATGTAAGTGTTCCTATATCTATTATGAAAAACTAATTTAACACCTGATAGAAATTAAGGAGTTAATTGTGGAACAAATTAGATGAGTTTTTTATTTCTTTAACAAAAATGATTGAGTCAATCCTTCAATATAATATTTTTCATTCTTTCCTTGTATAGTTAGTCAATCCTTGATTATAGGTTTTAATTCTTTCCTTGTATATGGGATTTTTTCTTTTTTTCCTCGTATAGTTTCGTTCTGTATTTTATATATACTGTAACTCTTCTTTTGTTTTCTTTCCTTGTATAATTTCGTTTTGTAGTCTATATATACTGTAACTCTTCTTTTGTTAAGATAAAGAAATTCTTTCATAATTGTGTTTATTGAGATGGTATCAGAGCTTCCTTGAATTTCCTTTGGAATTGAAGCTAACAAAATTATCATTTATGTTTAACGCTTTTGTTATAGTTTCTTTCTTGTACTATTGTCACTATGTCTGATCCTAAAAAAAGTGATAGTAGTTCTCATGAGAAGAATGACAACCACACAACTATTTTTCCTATAGAGGAAAATTCTCTTATCACCCCAGAACGTGTTGATGGAACCAATTATATCGAGTGGTCCCTGAACGCACAAAATAATATCCGTGCAAGAAAGCGTTGGGGTTTTATTTCAGGTACAAAAGTCACACCAAAAGATGAACTTTCATAATAATACGAATCATGGCAAGAAGAAAATTGTTTGGTCAAATCATGTCTTCTTGATGCGATGACAAAGGAGATCAGATCATTATTCCTTTGCTTGGGCACAACAAAGGAAATCTTGGATACTGTGAAACAAACATATTCTGTCGAGTAAGATGCTTCAAAGATGTATCAACTCCATTGTGAGGTAATGTCTATTTACCAAAATGGAGAGTCCATTATTTCTGATTTTGGAAAACTACAAAAGATATGGCAATAACTTGATGATATTGATGATTGTACTATGGAATATGCAAGTGACATCACCAAATATACTGTAAAGGTTAATGCACAACGTGTGTATATTTTCTTAGCTAGATTGGATATTCAATTGGATGGGGTAAGAGGCTGAATACTTGCTACTAAACCACTCCTAAATATCCAAAGTGTGTATGTTGTGGTCTGTGTAGAAGTTAATCGACAGGGAGCCATGCTTAGAGGGATAATTGGAGAAGGAGCTGCAATGGCCACCAAAAAGACCTCCTATTGAAAGAAAGATCGTAAATGCACTTATTGTAATGGCACTGGTTATACAATGGATACATATTTTCGGTTACACGGGTATCCACATTGGTGCCCAAAAAGCAAGAAATCATCCTTTAATAACCAAGAGGAGAACACCAATCTAAAGGTTAATCTAGCCACAAATTCTGGATTTGCTGCTCAATCAGGTACATCCCTTACTAGGAATAGTGATTGGATAATTAATTCAGATGCAATAGATCATATGGCTTGTGATAGACACAAATTAAGTCAGTTATCTTCTAATTGTTCTATGAGTACTATTACTAATGCTAATGGAGTTTTTTCTCCAATTATTGGTATTGGTATTGTCCCATTATCCCTTTCTTTCAATATAAAAAATGTTTATTTGTGCCATCATTAAATTATAACCTTCTTTTTGTACAAAAATTAACCAAGTCTCATAATCTTTATTGTACCTTTTTTTCCACTGACTGTGTTTTTTAGGACCTTCACACCAAGGAGAAGATTGGCAGTGGTAGAGAAAGAGGAGGATTGTGCTATCTAGAAGATGGTTTTCAATTTTTCAGAAAAGGTAAGCTCATGCGGTACAAGAGAATTCAGTCGACAAGAAAGAAGAATAGATCTAGTTATGGCATAAAAGATTGGGACATCCATCTTTCTTCTATTTGAAAAGATTATTTTCCTTCGCTATTTGTTGATTTAGTGTTTTAGATTTTGCTTGTAAAACTTGTGCTTTTGCAAAATGTCATTGTGCTCACTTTCCTTTAAGTGAAAATAAAACAAGTATTCCTTTTTCTTTGGTACACTCTGATGTTTGGGAACCGGCACCTATTTCAACTCTTAATGGAATGAGATGGTATATTTCTTTTATTGATGATTACACTAGAATGACTTGGATTTATCTAATGAAAAAGAAAAGTGATGTAAGTTCTATTGTCCGCCTTTTTCATAAGATGATTTTAACTTAATATGGTATGCCAATAAAGGTTTTTAGATAAGATAATGGAGGGGAATATCTCAACTAAGAGCTAACAGAATTCATGGCATTTATTGGCATGATTCATCAAATAACGTGTCCTTGCTCACAGCAACAAAATGGCATTATAGAATGAAAAAATAGACAGCTTTTGGAGGCCACTCGATCATATTTAACTGAAGGAAATGTTCCGTTTTACTCATGGGGTAAAGCCTTAAGTTCTACAATTTACGTAATTGATAGAACTCCTTCAAGTACTCTTGATTATCGATGACCACTAGATGTATTGTCTGATCATTGTAGTCTTCCACCTACCCCCTAAAATTTTTGGATGTGTGGTTTACGTTCATTTGTATCCCCATTAGAGAAATAAGCTTGAATCTCGAGCAGTAAAATGCATTTTGGCAGGATATGGCAATTATCAAAAGGGGTACAAATGCTATGATCCTTCCTCTAAGAGACTTTATGTCTCTATGGATATTGTCTTTCATGAAAACGGGTCTTTCTACTCTGCAGATTCTTTACTTCAGGGGGAGAAACATAATGAAGTAATTAATCTTGATGATGTAGAGCAGGCATTTCTTCCATTGGATAAAGATACTAATAAAAAGCACAAAGATGACACAGAAGTAGCACAAAGAGAGCAGAGACATAATCAAGAAATTGCAGAGAGAGGTGATGAAAATGCTGAGTTGGATGAATGTGATGAATTACAATATGATCTTCTCACAGATAGTACTAATCCTCCTATCACCAGTCCAACCATGTCAATTTTCTCCTCAGGTAACTTTTGATTGCCATATTCTAGCTCGTGCTAACCGTGGTATACCTCCTACTAGATATGAACCTGATCTTAAAGCTAAAACAAAATATCCCATTAGTAATCATGTGTCTTATCATTGTTTATCAAAGCCATATGCATCTTATGTATATAGTTATTATCTATCTTTATTCCCAGTAAACTATAGGAAGCCTTAGGAGACACGAGGTGGACCCAACCTATGGTAGAAGAAAGGACTACACTTGAAAAAAAATGCTACATGGGACCTGGTGCCTCTTCCCAATGGAAAAAAGATAGTAGGGTGTAGATGGATATTTGCTATTAAACATAAAGCTGATGGCATGGTTGAAAGGTTCAAAGCACGGTTAGTTGTAAAAGGGTATATACAATCTTATGGAGTCGATTATCAAGAAACTTTTATGCCCGTTGCCAAGCTTGATACAGTAAGAGTACTATTACCTTGGCTGCTAATCAAGATTGGCCTCTCCTTCAATTTGATGTCAAGAATGCCTTCCTTTATGAAGATCTCTTTGAAGAAGTTTACATGGATCCTCCTCTTGGAATTGAAAAGTACTCAAAAACTACAATGGTGTGCATATTAAAAAAAGCGTTGTATGGATTGAAACAATCTCCAAGGGCATGGTTTGGTAGATTCACGAAATCCATGAAGTCTTTTGGGTGTAAACAAAGTAACGCAGATCACACATTGTTTTTGAAACACAAATAAGGAAAACTGACTACATTGATTATCTACGTGGATGATATGGTGCTAACAAGTGACGATCTAGATGAGATAGAAAATCTCCAAAAATACTTAGCCTCCAAATTTGAAATGAAAAAGTTTGGTAATTTGAAGTACTTCCTTGGTATTGAAGTAGCTCGATCAAAGAATGGTATTTTCTTATCTCAACGAAAATATTTTCTTGATTTGTTAGCTAAGACAGGAATGCTTGGATGCAAACCTGTGAATACTCCCATTGAACAAAACCACAAGTTATATTATTGCCTAGGTGAATCTCAAATTAACAAAGCAAGATATCAAAGACTTGTAGGAAAATTGATTTATTTATCTTACACTAGACCTGATATTACTTATGCAGTAAGCATGGTGAGTTAATTTATGCATGATCCTCAAAAGTCACATATGGAGGTTGCTAAACGCATATTAAAGTATTTAAAACATGCTCCAAGAAAAGGGTTGCTTTTTAAGAAGCATAATCATTTCAGAATATATGGTTATAGTGATGCAGATTGGGTAGGATCAGCTGATGATAGAAGCTCGACTTTAGGTTATTTCACTTTTGTTGGAGGAAACCATGTTGCAAGGTCAAGTGCAGAGGCAGAATACAGAGGCATGGTTTTTGGAGTATGTGAATTGTTGTGGTTGAAGAAATTGCTGGAAGAATTAGACGTTGATTCTTAAGGTTCAATGAACCTATATTGTGATAATACTTCAGCTATTAAGATTGCTCGCAACCCAGTTCAACATGATCAAACAAAGTACATAGAAGTTGACAGACACTTTACCAAAGAAAAATTTGAAGCTGGAACCATTTCATTGCCCTTTGTAAAGTCTGAAGATCAACTCGCTGATATACTTACTAAGGCTGTTTCTAGAAAAGTTTTTGATAAAGCCTTATGCAAGTTAGGCATGTGTGATATCCATGCACGAACTTAAGGGGGAGTGATAGAAATTAAGGAGTTAATTATGGAACAAATTAGATGATTTTATATTTCTTTAGAAAAAAAGGATTGAGTCAATCGTTGAATATGGGATTTTTCATTCTATTCTTATATAGTTAGTCAATCCTTGATTATAGGTTTTCATTCTTTCCTTGTATATAGGATTTTTTCTTTCTTTCCTTGTATAGTTTCGTTCTGTAGTCTATATATATTATAACTTTTCTTTTGTTAAAGATAAAGAAATTCTTTCATAATTATGTTTATTAAGAACATCTAGGATAAAACCTGGGGGGAATTTCTATTTCCATTTTAAAGCTCAATTATTTTAACTTTTATCTCTTTTTACCATTTCATGTCTGTTCATGCAATCTCAATAAAACTCAACAATATATAACTGAAAAACATAAATAAAGAGATAAGAGATAGAGAAAACAATAATGGATTTAACATAAAATTCGATCCACTGCCTAATCTCTATAATCACATAATTGCCTCTTAATGGAGGACCTCACATACACTTTATTAAATAGAAATCAATGCTCCTAAGGAGCTACACCACAACACAATTCAACACAGGAGTCGTGCCTTTTTCACTCAACACTCATCCTCACAAGGCTTGATTTGTTTACTCATAACAACAACAACAATACACACACACACGCACGCACACACACTCAAAGACTTATGAGTAGTGCTTTACAAAAATTTGTCAGCTAATATATTAAGTCACATTACTCATACTTTCACTCAAGGAATTACAAAGACTATTTAGAGACTTAGATTAGACTAAATTTTCCATTTAACCTCTCTCTTACTCAAAATAAGTCCTACAATTCTTATTTATAAGGCCCTCAAGAAATATAGTTTCTTACTTTCCTCCCAAAAATCTTTGCTGCAAAAGTTCTAACGTTTATGCACTAGCTAGAAACCACATGGCTAGATGCCATTGACCACTATTCAGATGCCATATGGAAAACCTATGTCGTCTTTACTTCTTTCTTTGTCATTTGCACATTACACTACATTAAAAGCCTTTTATCATTGGGACGCTACGTCCTAGCATTTATACGCTAGCTAGAAATCACATGGTTAGAAGCTTCTTGGTTGTGTGAACTCTGCCTTATAGTCTGGAAACTCAACCCATCATTTGGATGCTAGTTGCAATTTCATGACTAGTCCTTTGATCATGTTAATGTCCGATTTCCGTGCCCTAATGTCAAGATGTTAGCTGTACTGCAATAAGGTCCTGCAAAAACCAACACAAATATAAACAAATAAACATGTAAAATGTGAATAAAAGCTCAACACATCACAAACATGTTTTGCCCATTAAGTGTAACTCAACTACATTATTTGAGCACTCATGCAATGTATTTTTTCATCAAAATCTAATTTTGAACCCTTTGGTTCAGCACAACATGTAAACCCGAGAATTTTCATACTAGTATACGATAATAAAATAGAAAATGTGAATTAGATAGTAAACTTAAAACCCAAAAAAAAAAAAATCTAGAATAAATCTATGAGTTGTAATGAACTCATTCCTAGTTTTAAAAAACCCAAATAAAAATTTTTCTAACCTTAATAGATACCAAAAATAGGATTTCGTATCTTGAACTGATAATTCAAGATATAATTACAAGTAGCCCTAAATTTCAAACCCGATAAAATATAATCTATTAACAAAACTTATTGGTCTAAAACAATAACCCAAAGATGAACTACTAGGATTATAAATAAGCAATAGATACTAATACAGATCAATAATTACAAGTCTGGATCTCAAATAAAAATTTCAAAACCTACTGTTATACTTGTTAGGGAATTCTGAATCCATTACGAGTTAGACCCTAATTTGATCTATTGGACTTGAAAAATTTAATCGCATAAGTTAAAATACTAAAATTAATTAATCATGTAAACTTTAAACTAAAAACTTGAATATATAAACAATCTAGAGATTTTGTAGAAACTTAGATAATTTTATTTAGATAAAACTCTTACATAACTGTTATAAACATACGCGTATAAAATTGATATTTGTTAAAATATTTTAGTTAATTATATGAAACAAATAACAAATCAAATAAAAAAAATTGAAACTTGGTGCAGTTTTGCAAATTATGACTGCTACCCCATGCATTCACGTCCCCAAATTGCACAAATTGAACACCCAAACTCAACTTGAAAATGACACTCCAACCAATCTAAAAACTCCACATTTGACCTTCATTAAACGACTTGTGTTGCAGCTGTAAAATGGATGCAATTTAGCTCAAGATTTTCGAGAAGGAGCCTACACACGCATGCAAATCCAGCTTTGAGTTGGAGAAAGTATAGGCTTAGTTTAAGTTGATTTTTTTGAACAAATAAGCACCAATGAGAGGCCTCTAAATGGACACTTCAAACACCAATAATTAATTAAAAATTAGATGAAGAATCAGTCCAAAAATCATGAAAAAACTACAGCACACATTAGAATTTTTTGCCTCTGTTTTTACACGAATTTGAGCCTGATTTTTGTGTAACTTGAGCTCCAATTTTACACCTATAAATGATATTAATTAACTAGCAAACAAACACAATTAATACCCCTCAAAATCAGCCACAAATCTTGTACAGAATTATTAAAAATCAACCTCAAAATTCGTATGGAATTTTTACTTGAAAATCCACCAGCTAAAAACATGTTTTTATCAAGTCCAAAACATCCTCTCTTGTGGCCTAATCCTAGCCTAACCTTAGTACATATATATAGGCTTAAGTTGGTTACAAAACCAACTCAAAATCCCCCCAAACACAATCCAAAAATTCACCTCAAACAGCCACCATGAACAGCCCTACCATCCTCTCTTTTCCTTCACTTTGGCATCCTTAAAAAACCTCTAAAAACAGAACATAACCCCCACTTTTCTTCCTAAATATCATCTAAGTATTAAACACAACAAAAACCCTAATTCCCTCCTTCAAACAACATCAAAAGCCAAGCCAAACAGCCCTTGGTTTTGTCATAAACCAATATGAAATTCACACCAAGTTGAAATTCAAGCTCAGTAAGGTAAGAAATCTTAGTTAAATTAGTTAACTTCTAATCGCTAAAACTCACTATCCAACAGTTGATAGAGGTTTGGTTCTTTTCAAGGAAGAGAGTTGGGTATCCTTTTCCACATCAAACGAAGTAACTCCTAACCTAACATTAATTTCTTGTTACATTTATGTGTAGATATTGGGTTGAAATGAGTAGCATTAGAGAATGTTATGTGTTTGGGAAAAAGTAGTTATTCCATTGATGAATTCAACTAGATGAATTATTGTTGTATTAGAAATGCTTAGATGTTTATGGCTAAGGAAACATCAACTTAGAAATTTTATAAACCTAAGTTTAGAAAATTCGGATATAGGAATAAATAAGCCAAAACCATGCTCAAATTTCAACTAAACTAGCTTAAATTTATGTTTAATGCCCTTAGGACATAATATGAACATAATACTTGATAAAACAAGCCTCAAAAGCATGATTAGGAGTTCTACATTACAAGAAAAATAATATAAAACAATTCTTAGAAGTCAGCACATCTTGATAATTTCACAAGTTGTAAATGGGCTAAGAAAATGGATAAAAGATTAGATAGTGAAATGAGATTCTCTAAATAATACAAATTCTAATTAAAGAGAGCAGATAAGGTTGATAGACAAAGTAAAATAAATAAAAGACTACTACTAACAAGGACATTAAACAATGTAAAATTTGAAAAGAAAATTAATAGAAAAGTTTAATTAAGTTTATCGTAGATATAAGAATGAATGATAATTTAAATCAAAAGATATTCAAAGAAACTAAATATTAAATGATAAATACCCTTCCACTATAGAAACAATACCTTAGGAAACCAATATGAGCAATAAGAATTATATCAAATATCAACATAGGACACTTAAGCACTCATAGAAATTCAATATTCTATTTATAAGTATTATTGGTGAATATTTTCATCTCAATAGGTAATTTTGACACTGTTAAGGACTTTCTATTCGATTACTACGACTAAACAATATGAGCTAGTGAGTAACTCAGACTTATTACATTGTTTGTGTGTAGTTTAGCTGCATTATAAAAAAAAAAAATAATAATGAACTCGTGTTGTATGTGGATTAAGGGCATTGCTTGCTGTTTGAATTACTTGTTTGCTAAACATTATTAAATAAAAGTGATAATAGATTGCTTGTGAATTTGCTGTATGTATAGCATGTTGATTGTCTGTATGAAGCTTGAGCACTTTTAATCTGACTAAAAACTATTGGTACCATAAAATAAAATAAGTATGCATTGCATAAATTGCATATATTGCACTATGAGTATGTGATAGCCTAGTACGTGTTAGAATTTCGGTTTCTTTGGTAATGCTTGGTTTTTCTAGACAAGAGGCTATTAGTTCTACATAAGATTACCTTTGTTCTGTCGATTCCATGGGAACTAACTGGTAATGAAGGACGCTACCTGTAAACCCTTGTTTTCCTAGTAATCAAGTAAACTTCGGAAACCGGAAACCAAAATCCTAAATCGGATTAATTTAAGCTTGAGAGAGAAACCTAGGAACCCTAGATCCGGCTTTCCTTCGGTTTCAAATAAAAAAAACATTTGTAAAATAATTTAATGTGAAATATTGTTTTAAAGTATATTACAAACCATAAAAAGATTTGATTTCAAAAAATTTTCTATTCCGGGCTTTCCCGAGATCCATTACGGAAAAACGAGCCCCGGAAATCAAAATTAGAAAAAATATTCCGGAATACTCTTTAGAACTGGAATTTAATAAGGATTTCAAAAATATAAATTTTATAATTTTTCGGTTTATAAAAATTATAGATATAGCATTTTTCTCGTATTTTCTTTACTACCGGTAAAGTAATTGTCTTGTTTACTATTCATTACTATTCACAAGTACAACCTACTACACTCATAAGCCATACCCTATTCTTACATCCTTACAAACACTCAATTATATTTTCTTTTCTAAGAAATTTTTGTCTCTTAACAAATTATTATAAATTAAGACTTTTTATTACATAATTTACAAAACAAATTGAATTTAATCGCTCCTCTCTTTCAAAACCGGTGCATACCCCA
The DNA here is from genome assembly GCA_024138025.1 of Combretum micranthum. Lineage (NCBI taxonomy): Eukaryota > Viridiplantae > Streptophyta > Magnoliopsida > Myrtales > Combretaceae > Combretum > Combretum micranthum. The sequence goes on from JAMXBD010001086.1 coordinate 408,055, forward strand.
CAATCCCCCATCCTCTCCCCCCCTCCCCCCCCAACCCAACATTTTGCCCTAATTTTGTTTTATTTTCTTCCTTTATTACAATTAAACAAACCCTAATTTACCTTACTATATATATTCTTTTACTTTTCTCTCTCTTTTTTCATTTCATTTGTTTCAAAAAATCACAAACTCTCTCTTTATTTCCCTCTCCTTGCCGTGACCTTTCTTCAACACACACACACACACACTCATACAAGCTTGTTTTTCTTCTTCATTTTCCTCTTGATTTAAGCTTTAGGTGATGAATCTTAAACCTTTCCTACATTAAATCTTGTAATGGCAAGATTATTTATGAGTATTTTCATGTTAAAGTCTCCATGAGCACTTGCTAGGGACAAGAAAATACTACTAAATTAATATCAAGCCATCATAAGAGTAGATCTTGTTAGACATCGACACTGTTCGGGTCGGTTCCGGACCCCAATCGGAACCGCCGGTAATGTGGAACCGGAATCGGAACAGCCAGAGTCGGGCCGATTCACGGTTCCAAGGAATCGTTGGTTCTGGCGGTTCCGATTTCAGTTCATGTGAATCAGTTTTATTTTTTTTTTTTTTGGAAAAAACTAAGGAAAACAAAACCTCCCCCCCACCCCCCCCCCCCCCAAAGTATCTCTTCTTCTTCTTTTTTCTTTAAATATTTTTAAAAACTTTTTATTTCTTTAATCTTAAAATATATACAAAATCTACACGTAAAAACCAGAATTCTACTGAATTTTCCTAGTGGTATTCATATCATCTATACACTGGCAGCTGCGCACACAGATAATAGTTCATAATATAAAATCATTATTGGATTAAATAAATATTTGGTATTGGCAATATTAAAAAGATATCTTAGTGAAGTTTAAGTATTCAATGTTTGGCAATAATTGCGCAGGTTTTTTTTTTTTTTTTAAATTCAAATATTTGGAGGTTCCGGACCCTGTTGGAACCGCCGGTTCCGCCACGCTAACCGCCAGCGGGTCCTTGGAAGGTTCGGAACCGTCACCGACGAGGAGGTTCCAGGGTCAAGAATCGCCAGTGACGGTTCGGAGTGGTTCGCAGTTCGGAACCACCTCGTGGTGATATCTAGATCTTGTGTTTAAATAAGTTTTTGTTGGATTATCTTCATGTTCATGCATATAATAGTAGAGTAAAGTAGAGATTTTGCATAAAAATCCATATTCATGTTTTCAAACTCTATTTCATGCATCATAAGGAGTAGATCTAGCATTTAGATGTTCATATTATACTTGACATTCATGATCCCATGAATATTTTATGTTTTAATGCATTAATGCTCATAAAGATTTTGTCTTGTATATATAAATATGGTAGTTAGTAGATCTTTAGTTAGATGAGACAAGAAACTTAAAAAGAAAAACTTTTGTTTGAGATGTTCAAATGAAAAATTCGTATGACATCAAAACCATATTTTAAAAACTCTTTTATCAACTCTAAAACTTGTGTTTTATATGAAAAATAAAGGATATAGATAATCTATATCATGAAGTAATGATTTTTATAAGTTGAAATGAGATTTGTTAAGAAACATATGCAAAACAAAGAGTAGAAATAATATAGGAAATTTTGAGTTTCTAGTCAACTTAAGAAATTCGTAATTTTGGAGTATTGCCATAAAAACACCTATTTTCCAAACTGAAAATGAAAGTTTTATTCAAGAAATGAAGTCCTTAAGAGATAGGTATAATAAAGCCATAAATTTTAATGTATTAAACAAGTTTTCCTCAAAGAAATCATTCAAAACTAATTTTTTCAAAATTCGGATTTTGGAATAACCTCTATTTGAAAACATGTTTACAAAGTGTAAAATGAAAATTTTTATGTAGAAATGAAGGTCTTAAGTAATAGATATAATGAAGACTCAATTCTAGCAAAGATAACTGTAAATTCCTAAGTAATAATTCCAAAACAAAAGAGATTTATCAAAGTTAAGGAACTAGTTTTCTTAAAAGTAAATATTCTTGGAGTCTTACAATATAAAGAAATTCTAAAACTTTCTTTTGGTAAATATCATTAAGAGCATGCATACATTAAACTCATAACATGCCATTCATGATAGGAAATCATCAATATTGCATGTATAGTTGATCCATAAAGTAGAGACATTACAAGCATTCACAAAACTATTTTTTTCAATAGATTTTGCTACTGATCAGAACTGATCCTACTGTTTCGTGACCCAAACATTTTCAAAACTTGAAAATAATATTATAATTAGATAGGTCTTTTGAAGTAGATAGAAATCGATATATAATTTGCTAAATTCCGAGTTAAACTGACCAAGTTATGGCCGTTTTAAGCCAAGACTTCCGCAAATAACGAGAATTACGAAATTTCTAGTTTTGATAAATAGTTTGGATTAGTTAAGTAATGAAACACTCATTAGGTATTTCTTCCTTTTTAGGTGACCCCGAAATCGACGATTCCCTACCACTGGATTGCTATTACTAAAAGACCGGTGATTCAATGGCCGAGTGAGTATTACTTCCGATTCCATTTATTGTATGTGATTGTAATGATAGTTGCACTAGATATTTGGTAAAGATAAAATGGATATGCATGATGGGGATGAATGAGAGTTATATATGGTTGTTGTTGATATGAGAAATTGAATATAACAATATCGAAGACGGGTGATTAAACATTGCTTGTATAGATGAATTAGGATTGACTGTCTGCGATTATTGATTGATCACTTAAAGAATTGGTGTAATTGACTATTCGACATTGAAAATAAATATGAACTCATTCATATCATAATGGGGATGGAGCATTAGCATTGGTTGGTTGCCCGTGATCCTAACCAGTGTAAAAGTTAGTTAATCGTGATCCATAAATGAATTAATGAGTTGGTTAATCTTGATCCACAAACGAATTTATAAGTTGGTTGACCGTGATCCTAAACGGCATATTTGAGTAGTACTGCAGTATTCGTTAATCTGCTAACTCGGGATGGAGGGCGCAAGTCCATCCACATATGATTTCCGGCTGGTCATATGTTTGTTGATTCCATATGTTTGATGCATATCACTTGTTTGACTAATCACTTGTTTGTACGATGTGTTTTAAATGTGATCTTGGAAGCTCTCACTCACTGAGCTAGTATAGCTTACGTCCCTACAATTTTTATTTGTTGCAGCACGAATTCATATGGCTTAAACCGAGGCAACCTATAGCTCAGGTACAGGAGCTAGGCGTTTCCTCTAGAACTTGTATTCAAATTTGTTTAGACTTCCATAGGAAACCAAGAGACTCTGGATGACTGTAATCGACCTCTAAACAATATTCTTTTGCGGGGGAATGCCCTTTAAATTTTGTAACTAATTATATATGTGTTTTGATTTATTTTCTAATGCTATTAAATGCCAAATTATACTCTTTAACTCCATCGGTTTAAGTATTCTATTGTTGTAAAGGGATGCCTTACATCTATACAAGACTCCCGAAGGACTAAGGTGATAATTTGTGAGTTTTATATGGCATGTGGCGTACTATTACATTTAGGGTATCCTATGGGGCGTGACACCGCCCGTGGTATCACTGTGAAATGTCTAATACTTAGTGGAGTTTCTAAGGCTTAAAACAGGAAATGTGTGCTTAAAACAAAATTAACATAAAGAGATAACTACAGAGAGATTTGTGGCTTTCCTATATACTTAATATCTCTTGGGTAGGTGGATCATCGATTAGATTTCCTTCAACTTCGATGAGAGGGCGTAAATCTCTATCCTGTTTGGATTCTGGATTGTCCAAACTTATAATTGTTCACGTGATTGAATGCTGCATTACATATGTTTAATAATAACTTGCTTGTTGTGTGATATGTTCTGGTTATTTACTGAGCCCGTGGTTTATGTTCACACTCCTACAATCCTTACAGGTTAACTCTTCATCCTTGATTTGTTGCTTGTAGGAGCTTAGCACCGGTAAGGTTCTAAAGCTGGAAGAATTCTTGGGATAGGTTATATAGTATTGCCTAGTTATATGTATTAGATGACATTAGAATGTTGTTTCTAATATTTAGGAACTTTAGTTATATATCATGGTTTGTAATATTTAATTATTTAGATAATAGTTAGAAAGATCTATTTATGGTGAAGTATTTTTATTCATCTTTATCATTCTTATCAAGCAACCGAAAAGGTCCTGTTTTGTTGAACCTATGTCATTTTCCAAGGTAAATCTAATAATAACATGTGCATGTGGCACTGTTTAAATCATCAAACTGTATCATGATATATGTGTTACTATTAGGGTACCTTTGGGGCATGACACAACATAGATAGTTTGACTGTCATACTATCAAGGCCCATTAGCAGCACATGCATAGCATTTATAGGACTTATGTCAAAGATGATGATATTAACATATTCACCAAAACTTATCCTTTTTATGCACATGTGAGACATTTTGTAAATTCAACTAATGTAACCTATATGGTCTCAAATGTGCAATAACCTACAAACCCATTCTCTTATGTTGTCTCAGCCGCCTCCATAAAAAACCATTATATATCTTCCCTTGAATCAAACAACAAGCTTAAAATAAATTATCTCGTTGTCACATATCCTCATTAACCTAAATACAAGAATTTTTTGCTGAACCAATATAGAACCATTAACAATTGAAACCACTATTTTCTCCCTTTACAACCTTCATTATTAGAATATGACCTCCATCACAATTGTCTTCTCATAAATTTCATCTATAGTGGCCTTCTTTACATTCAACATTGTTTTTCATTGTGACCTACTCAATTACTTGTTTAGATATCGATGCTACCATTTTCTTTTTTGTGAAATCACTCATGTCTCCCTAAAACTCAATCATAGCTGTAGCTAATAATTCCTTCCTTACAATGAATAATTTCAAAGTTTTTCAATTACTAAATTGATCAAATTTAAAATTTCAAGTATCTAATTGCATACTTTGTCAAAATGTGGGTACCATTTGCGACATTAACCTGCACTTTTTTACTCCTCAAATCTCCCTTTCCTTTGACCTCCACAAATACCTTTTAGGTTTCTTAGCTTTCATTACCTTTTGGTATATTAGTCTCTTTTATGTTCAATCTCATTCTTCATCTCACCCCTTTCACCAATAACTTTCTTTTCAATCTTTTTATCATCACCACTAGATTTCTTTGGCTAAGCCTTAATGATTGTCATCTTCTTTTTCTTTTTAGTAACCTCTTTTATCTTCTTCGATTTCATATTTTATGGCTTAGAAAGTTCAAAGGGTGTAATTCCTATCTTGGTCATAAATCATTTTAGGAGACCATTAATATCATCTAAAGGTTGCTTTATTTTTATTTATTTTTTGTTATCATTACAATGATGAAGGAGAATTCAAACTTGGTGTCTCTTGGTTAAGAGATTAGGGGTAATGCCACTAAGCTACTAGACCATTGACAAATGCCGCTTTATATATCTATAAGTTTTTTCATCATGAGGCCTTGTCATATTACCTCTAACAGAACTCTTAATAACAACAAATCAATGAGACTTGACAACCTTAAACAAAAATCATAACCATGTGACACGAACCTTAAGTTCACCAATCCTTCTTATCTCAAAATTTTATACAAGAGAATTCGATACTAAGCAACTTATAAGTGTGTCTTACAAAAATTTTGATGCCAACCAATAGAGATCCAAGATCACTCTAAAAAAAACTCTCTTTAAAATTTTAGGGTTGTCAAATAGATAATGGTTATTTTTTTGTACTTTTGTGTTTTTAGTAATAGAAAAATAAAAGATATTGATGAAATCAATACTTGATGGGAACCAGAATATTGAACGTGAATAGATTTGCAAATAAAATCACATATTGATAGTTTCCACAATTTGTAACTCATACTTAAAAAAGGTAAAATTAATTCACACAACATCTGATAGTTTCACTAACATAAACTTGTTGGTACAAGAGAAAACACTCAAGCTCAATTGGATTAAACTTTTTGAATGATAGACTAGCCTATTTATACGCTTAGTAATATACTAAATAGGTGAATTACATCAAAAGGTATCAATGTGGGTATGTTCATTTAAGGTATTAACGTTTTGAGTAGTTAAAAAGATGTATCAATGTTTGGTGGGTAAGTTCTATCAATATTTTCAATAGTTAAAAAGAAATAGCAATATTTGAAAAGTGAGTCAAATAAGGTACCAATAATTGACCATTAATGAAAATTAAAGAGATTTAATGAAAACTAATCCAAAAGTTGGCAGCTTAAATGAATTTTGCAAAATATTGATACCTGATTTGATACACTTTACCAAATGCTAGGATCTCATTTTAACCATTTAAATCATTAATGCCTTAAATAAACTTACTCGTAAACGTTGATACCTTTTAGTGTAATTTATCATAAACTAAAGTGATTAGATATAATAGAAAACTAATTAAACAATAAGAAATAAAATAAAATAAAATAATCAAATAAAACCTTATTCCTAAAATAACTAAATTAAAATAGAAAGTGACATAACAATAAAAGTACGAAAATAATTTAACAGTTATGGCTATGATCATGAATGGACAAAATTACACAACAAGCGCATGCTTCATCTTGGGCTAGTCAACCTAGGCCGACTGTCTTATGAAGATTGTTACTTCAATCTCTACCCTTTTTTTCTTATCATCTTCTTTCCATGAAATTGATTGGTTTTAACTTGATTCCAATCATTGTAATTTCATACACATTAAAAATCTGAGAAATGATTTTGTATTTAAAATCTTATAGATTAAAGAAGGCTTGAAATGAAGAATATGCTACTCCTTTTAAGGACTTGTGAAATTAATACTCTAAACTCTTCTATCTATCACTTATGTGTTGCAGCCTTATAAGAATACTTTGTTCCTCTTTCCTACCTCTTTCTAGGTTGTCCCTTTACTTATTAATTCTTTATCACTTCATTAGTGCCAAAGTGAAGCAAGAGATTTTCATTGTATAGATGTGATCGTATCAAAATTTGTATCAACTTGATCCATACAATGTTATTAATAATTTGTATTATTTATATACCTCCAAAAATCACACATTTTAAATACTTGTAATATCACCATAATGGTTTAGAAATTTGTAACTAGACATTCTATATATGTCACAGTATAATTATACAACGTAATATATATTTATCCTATATACATTATATAACTATATACTTCATTTCATAATCAAACAATTCTATTCCTAAATGTACCATTGAATTTGGTCTACTATGTTCATCTTACAATTTAACTAAGCCTTATACATTTTGAGGTTACATTTTTTTATTAGATTCTATTTATTATAATTTTCGTAGAAAGGGAATCAAACGCAAGTCAATCTCATTGAGAGACTGAAATTCATACCACTTGACTATAAAGGTCTTAGTTTTGTAATGTTACATCTAATGGATCCTTTATGTTATGGTCATCAAGCTATTGATGAATGGACTTATATATTGCAAATGGACACACATATAAAATGTAACGGGTTGCTTGAAGTGTAAAAGATTTAATTAAATTTTGAGATAGATGTAGAAGATTTGAAAAACTTGCTTAAATTATGAAAGAACTAATTGAATTTTGGCTTAAAAATAAAAAAAATCTACTATACTTTTATAAAAACTATTGATAACATATATGCAATTACATATACAACTTGCATGTATAGAATCTATAATGTACAAACATGAACTAATTATAAAAGCTACATGAACCAATGTAAAATTTTAGTTATATTTTTGTCATCTAATTGTTATTGTTAGGAAAAATCAACCAATAACTTGGAAACAATCACAGCAATTTTTCCTCTTACCTGTAGTGATCACAACAATAAAAACAACAAATCGAATCAAAGAAAAATAATAACACCAAAATTTATGTGGAATACCCCAATTTGGGGAAAAATCATAGGACTACCGCATAAATAATCTTCCACTTTCAACAAATAATGAGATATACTATTTTTCTCATTAGATAACACTAGCAGATCACAAGGATATTCACTAAAAATGGTAGATTTTAATCAACAATAGGCCTCTCACTCTCTCTAGAATCTTTATCTAGGATTTAGGATAACCTCCACTCATACATCAAAAACCCTAAGACCAAAATAAGAAGTATATATATGAAACACAAGGGAAAACTCGCTGCGAACATAGGCTGGCACGAGATAAAAAGAAGGTTGGCGGCTTTAGACTGGTGTAGGAACACCAATGGCTTGCCTCACTATGCCAACAGCGTAGCACCCTAAGGCCAATGGCTTTGACGCCGACCTTGCTTGATTAGAGCTCTCAGAAAAAAATTCCAATTTCAATGCTGGCTTTGCATTCTAAGATGGCCGACGACCTTTGTTCTTGTATTGCAGGTGTACAGAATCCAAGTCTCCTTTGTTTTGCATAAAATGTCCTTATTTCAAGATCCTCTTCCAAGTAGATACCATATACTTAATATATCCTTGATTATAGAACCATATGGGTCTAACTCCCCTTCTAACTCATATGGGGGGTTTCATCACACTTGCTACTTGTTTGCGACTAACAAGTTTGTCCTTGGGTAGAGTTTTGGTCATCATATCTAAAGCATTCTCATAAGTATAGATCTTCTCAAGTTTCAAAAGCTTTGATTCCAATACATCTCGAATTCAATGATATCTGACATCAATGTGTCTGGATCTGGAATGGAATGTTGAAATCTTACTAAGATGTATAGCACTCTGTCTATCACAAAAGACCCTCAAGTCTTTTTGCTCTTGACCCAGTTCCTCTAAAAAACTTCTTCATCCATAAGATTTGTAAACCTCGGAAATTTTTTTCACATTAGTACACAACTCTAAAATAGAATGTATGAACTAGTTAGTAAACTTAGAATCCAATAAAAATCTAAGAATAGATCAATGACTTGAGTTTGGCTGGATTAGGATCTAAGAGTCGAATAAAGAACTTCTTTGGTCCTAATTGATACCAAAAAACGAAATTTCGTATCTTGAACTGATAATTCAAGATATGATTAAAGGAAATCCAAATTTTCAAATCCTGAAACTTGTCTTACAAATAGAATAGATAGAAAAATATAGATATAGAGATTAAATGACTACTATTGAACTCAACAATGATTTGAGACTAGAACAATGAGTAGTAATGAGCCTATACATGGATTTAAACTCTAAATTCAAGATTCCTAGATAGTATTAAACACTACTAATAAGATTGCATAGTAGGTATCAAAAACCAAAGATATATAGATAATTTAGCTTATATATCAAAAGCGATATCGAGTAGTTAACTGACTACGCTTATAGATAGGAAACGATAACCTAAAGATAAACCGTTAGGATTATAAATACACAATAAAAACATAAATAGATGTATAACTAAAGATCTAAACTTCAAATAAATATTTGAATCACACCATTGTTCTAATTAGGATTTTCTTAAGCTATTGGAGCCTAAAACAAAAATTGACCTAATAAGCTTAAGAAACCTTAATTGCGGGAGACAAAATTCTAAAAACAATTAATCATGTAAATTTAAAACTTAAATTTGTATCGTTTGATAACCTAAGCATTTTGTAGAATCCTATAAAAATATTTTTTGACAAAAACTCTCAATTATTAGCTAATTTGTACCCGTTTAACTTATTAAACTATCCTAAAACTAAGATAATTAACTAATTAAATATTATTATATATTATTTTCTCAAATTTTCAGTGCAAACGAGAGAGAATTACTATTGAGGATCCTAAAAAATATGCACAACCGATTTCTTCTTCTCTTTGTCTACAAAGTGATCAAATTTGTCAACAAAATCAACATACCAACCAATCAAACTTTGCCAACTCATCTCCTTCATCAATGACAGCAAAACAAATGGAGGAAACAATAATCAAATGAGGAACAATCAGGGAAAATATCAGAAGACAGCGTCTTCTTCTTTCCTCTATATATATATATATTAATAGCTCTGGATGAACAAGCAAACAACCTCCACTTACTCTCGAAATTTTCAAATCAAACAAACACCTATTGAGCAATCAAATCGACCTAAAAACAAAAATCAAATCGTCTTAAACATTCCAGTTCGAATCAAAGAAAAATATAACACAAAAAATGTTCAAACTGGGAATAAGGTAAGTTGTTGTAATTCGACTTGTTATTTGTTAAAAACAAGGATTGAAACTAACTTCTGATGATCATAGGATCATTACCAACCCAAGAACAAGCTTTAAATTCCATCAAACAAGCCTAAGCAAGGTAAAATTCGAAAACCATAGTTGTACCTTTTCAAATTCGAAAATTTAAGATCACATATTTGTAGATGCATTATGAGTTGATGTATGTATAGATACATGCCATAGAAACACTTAGGAATGGTTTGAGAATGTTTATGACGTAAAAAATTGAAGAAATATGAATTGTTTCATCAGAGAAGATGATGAATAGTATCAACACTGTCCCTAAGTTGGCAATGTAGACGTTGAACATCGGCGGCTTACGAGGGTAGGCTGGCGGTGTAGAGATGGCTTACATCGGAACATAAGCTATGTAAAACTTATTCTTACATAAAGTAAACGAAACGTCGGCTAACTGGGATTATACGCCGGTAGCGTATAGTCTAGCGTATATGGGAAAGCTGGCGGCCTACAAGCCAGTGCACCTGATACGAAATAAAATGAAAAACTTAAGAACGTCGGCATCTGGGTTTCAACGTCAGCAGCGTTGGAGTCGGCGTACACCCATGTTTTTCCTACGAGAAGTTTGTATTACATGAACAGAAAAAAAAATATATAATAAATACTAATAAACAAATTATATATAAATATATATTTATATATGTCAAAACAGAATTTACTAAGTAGATAAATAAATACAAACACTTAGAATAACAATATGTTTAATATTTGATAGCTTCTAAAACCCTGGAATTATAGGGAAATATTAAGCGTTAATAACAACTATAACTATCAAATAATTGTACTATATAGATAAATAGGTAAGAATGGAAATTGAAATAAGCTAAATTTATGAATAATGTGACTTCCAAAAATGACAAAATAATTGTATGAAGCATATAAAAAGAAACATGACGATACTAAGCAATAATAAACGAATATGATTTACTATATTGAGTCAGGTAGATAATAACATAAAATTAGTATTAATAACTACAAAAAACTTGACAAATATTAATTTTTCGAATACCAAATATATGTATATAAATATCAAGTAAGACTAAGGCAAGCTACATGAAAATAAAGATCAATTGATAATTGTTTTTGTAAGACCATTAAAGAACCAAAATAAGTAATAGAAACCGAGCCAAATATCAATTTAAGACACTAGACACATATAGGAGTTTAGTTATATAATCTATATTATATTGATGAATATTTTATTCATCTCAATAGGTGACTTCGATATCATAGAGGACCTTCCGGCAGATTACTACGATTAAGTCACTATAAACAGGTGAGTAATTCAGTCATATTATACTATTTGTGCTTGTAATTAGCTGAATATGTAATGCGAAGATAATAATAATATGAATATTTTGATGGAAATGTGTTGTGATCTGATTTTATGATTGCTAATCTACCATTACAAAAGTGATAATACAATGGTATGATGATGTTAAGTAATATGATGATGATTGTATGTAATGTATGATCACCATGAAATTGAATAAGAACTATTGATTTATTAAAATAACCTGGTCATGCATTGCACGTATTGCATATACAAACGGGTGACAGCCTGCTACGTATTAATATTTCGGTTCTCTATTAATGCTTGGTTTTTCTAAAGTGTTAGTTCTTCCATGGTTATCTTTATTTCGTTGGTTCTACGGGAACTAAGTGGCAATGAAGAACGTTGCCCGTAGTATCACTTTGAAATGATTAATACTTAGGAAGTTTCTAAGGATGGATATAGAAAATGGTAAGTTAAAACTGTTATTAAATTTAAAGTGATAACCCTAAGACGATAAATCATTGATTTTTCTATTAACTTAGTCTCTCATGGGCTGATGGGTCATAAAGTAAATGTTCTTCAACCCTAAAAAGAGGGCGTAAATCTTTTTCCTGTTTGGATTATAGATCATCCAAGCTTGTATCTGAGCATATATTTGAGTGATTGCATTACATACGATTTGTTAATAACTTGTTTGATGTGTAATATGTCTGGTTATTCACTGAGCCGTGGTTTTACTCATACTCCAACAGTCTTTTTAGGTTTACGCTTTAGCCTTGGTTAGTTATTTCCAGAAACATGGCTTCGGTAACGGCTTAAGAGTTGGAAGCCTATGGTTCTTTTTGGGATAAATGGTTTATAATTTTCCTAGAATGGATTAGCTAGTGTTATCTTATCTATTATGTGTGTAGAGAATTACAAGAACCCTGCATGGTTTGTAATAATCTATAATACTTTATGATTAAGATAGCAGTTATTTACTAATTTATTTCTTACATGTATTTATCAATTCTTATTGAAGCAACTAAAAGATCCTATTATTTTGGAAAACATGTCACTCTCCGAAGGTAATCTAGTGATAGTATTCAGGTGTGACTTGTCTACTTCTACTAGGGTACCCTTGGGGTGTGACAAGATCTCCTTGCAAGCTTCAATTACAGCTATATATTATACTTCAGTGGTGGATAATACAACACATTTCTACAACTTAGATTGGCAAGACACAGCTCCCCCTCCATAAGTAATCAAATAACATGAAGTAGACTTTCCTAGAATCCAGATCTCCAGCCATATCAGCATTTGAGAACCTTTCCAATACGGACTTACTGTCAGTAAACTACAAACTTAATTTGGAAGTGCCCCTGAGATACCTGAGAATCCATTTAACAGTGGCCAAATGCTCTTTACCTGGATTCAATAGATAATGGCTAACTACACTAACAACATAAGCAATATCTAGTCTTGTACATACCATAGCATACATTAGACTATAGACAGCTGAAGCATACAGAATCTTCTTCATGTCTTCTTTGTCTACCTCACTCTTGAGACATTGTTGAGAACTGACTTTGAAGTGAGTTGTAAGTGGAGAACAAACAAGTTTTGCCTTGCTCATGTTGAATCTCTCCAGCACTTTTTCTAAGTATCTCTCTTGTGGTAATTATAATTTTTGGTCTTCCTTCACGAATGATTCTTCATCGAGAATTTGACATGCGGGTCCTAAGTGTTTCATGGCAAAAAACTTATTCAATGTAAACTTTAGATTCTGAATCTGCTTGGCATCATGGCCAACAATCAACATATAGTAGGAGAATAAGAAACTCACCACTGGCAAACTTCTTAACAAAAACACAATGGTCTGATGCAGTCCTGGTATTACCCTGATCAAACATGAAGAATTCAAACTTCTTGTACTACTGCCTTGGAGCTTGTTTCAGCCCATACAAGCTCTTCTTGAATTTACAAACAAGTTGCTCCTTCCCCTTGACCTTAAACCCTTCAGGCTACTCCATGTAGATTTCTTCCTTCAAATTACTATGAAGGAATATCCCCTTCACATCCATTTGCTCAATCTATAGGTTCAAACTAGCTGCTATACTTAGTACAACCTGAATGGAAGACATCTTTACCACTAGTGAGAAAATCTCATCAAAATCAACTCCTTTCTTCTGATTGAACCCCTTCACAACCAGTCTTGCCTTGTACCTTAGTTATGAGCTATTTTCATCAGTCTTCAATCTATATATCCATTTGTTCTTCATAGGTCTCTTGCCCTTAGGTAGTTCCACCATATCATAAGTCTTATTCTTATGTAAAGATCTCATCTCTTCTTGAATGACTTTGACCCATTCTTTTTTCTGCTCATGTACTATGGCTTCCCAATAACATTCAAGCTTTCCCCCACCAGTCAGCATCACATATTCATCTGGATTGTATCTCACTGATTGTCTTCCATCTTTTGAAGATCTTGTTAACTCAACCTGCTGATGAGGCTCTTGGGGCTCTTCATCTGAATCTCTCACATATCCCCCATCGTCAGAATATTCAAGTGAGGGAATTAGATCTACATTTGTAGGGATCTTTCTTGAGGATTTTGTCTTTTCTAGCTTCTCTATATCTTCAATACTTTGATCTTCCAGAAAAACGACATCTCTGTTTCTAACAATCTTCTTCTCAGCTGGATCCCATAACCTATATCCATACTCATCATGTGCATAACTTAGAAAAATGCATTGCTTTGAGTTTGCATCAAGTTTAGCTCTTTCATCCTAGGGAATATGCTCAAAAGCCCTGCAACCAAACATAAATAAGTGATGATAACAGATTTCTTTACTTGTCCAGACTTTCTCAGAGATATCTCCATCCACAGCATAAGAGGGAGACAAATTTATCAAATCGACTGCTGTCCTCATAACTTCACACCAAAATGATTTAGGCAACTTAGCATGAGATAGCATGCACTTCACTCTCTTTGTGATAGTATAATTCATTCTCTTTGCAACATCATTGTGCTATGGGGTCTTTGGAATTGTCTTTTCCAGTTTAATTCCCTGATTTATGCAGTATTCTTTAAATGGTCCTCTGTACTCACTACCATTGTCTGCTATGATATATATCAATTTTCTTCGTATTTCTCTTTTTACTATAGTATGGAATTGCTTAAACACATCCAGTACTTGATCCTTAGACTTCAAAGCAAAAGCCCATAATTGATATGAACCATGCCAATCTATCGATGAAACTTGATATCGATCCGTTTGATTTCAATTCCCAAGACCATCTGTGTTTGTACAAAGACTGCGACCCATTATCTATAAACAGACAAGAACCTTGGTATAAAGCAAAGACGCCATAATCGAAAGATGGAAATCTTGATTGAAAAGTTGGGAGCGAACGCCACAGATCAGATCCGATAAGTTCAGAGTTAGTTCAGTCAAGAACTAAAGAGAAATTCTCTCAATTTTCATAAAATGTATTCTATCTGTTCATGCAACCCAAAAGACTTACTTATAAAGACAAACAAAAAGGAAAACCAAAAGTCATAAGGAAAATTCGTAACTTAACATAAGCTGGCAACCTAAAATAAAGGATGGCAGCCATTTCAATTCGGAGAAAATAAAACAAAAAAAGATAGTAGGTTTATGCTGGCCTTTAGGCTGGTGGCATAGGGAGGTCAGCTGATGGCGTTGAAGTCCTTCAGCTTAAACCATCTGAATTTGACGTTTTATAAGCCGTTTTCAATCAAGTAGGTCGGTGGTGTAAAGTCCAGCTTTGTCCCAATTTGCTTGATTCATGATTTGGTTCATTCTCAAGCTTGTCTAGATGATATTGATTAGTTTAGGATCATCCGAGATTGTGCAACTCCTCTAGAACTGTTCGAACCAAACTGTTGAGTGCTTCTTTGAATCGCTTAGCTTGAGTCCTTGAAGCAGGTCCAGGTGGCATCATAAGCAGGTCTATTCTTGATCTACGAGCCACGTTCTCATCATTCCCTTCCTCTTGAGAAGGATTTGTCCTCATATCTTCATCACCTGCATCAAAAGGACTCAGATAAAAAACATTAAATGTAGCACTTACAGAATACTCACCTGGTAGATCAAGCTTATAGGCGTTGTCATTGATGCGCTTTCGGACTTGAAAAGGACCATCGCCTCTTAGAAGCAACTTAGAATGTCTTTGCTTAGGAAATCGTTCCTTTCTCATATGTAACCAAATCCAATCACTGGGTTCAAATACCATATGATGTCATCCCTTGTTAGCTTGCTTAGCATACTGTTCAGTACGCCTTTCAATGTTAATCCTGGCCTTTTCATGAATTTGTTTAACAAACTCCACTTTCTTTTTACCATCTAAATTAACAAATTCAGAAACAGGTAAAGGCAACAAATCCAACGGAGTCAGTGGATTAAAACCACACATAATCTCAAATGGTGAATATTTAGTAGCAGAATAAACAGTACAGTTATAAGAAAATTCCACATGAGGTAAACATTCCTCCAAATTTTAATGTTCTTCTTAATGATAGCTCTTTAACAAAGCAGATAAAGTCCTATTACTATCTCATTTGACCATCAATGATGACAAGTTATAAAACAATAATTTATCCCTAATTTACACCACAAGGTCTTCCAGATAACTTAAAACTTACATCTCTATCAACACAGTTTTCTAGGCATACCATGAAATCGAACACCTCCCTAAAGAATAATCTGCTTTATGAAAACATCATTAGTTTTGTTGCATGGAATAAAATGTGCCATTTTAGAAAATCGATCCACTACAACAAATACGGAATCCTTACCATTCTTACTCCTAGGCAATCTTAACACAAAATTTATAGAGATCTACCCAAAGCTCACTAGGAATAGGTAAAGGAGTGTACAAACCATGTGGTTGTACTTGTGATTTAGCTTGCCTGCAAGTAATACACTTCTCACAAACTCTCTTAACATCTCTTTTCATGTGGGGCCAATAAAAATGTTCCTACAAAAGTTAAAGTTTTTGCTACCCCAAAATGTCCCATCAAACCACCACTATGACTTTTCCTCACTAGCAACTCCCTAATTAAACAATCTGGAACACAAAATTTTCCTTCTCTAAACAAATAACCATCATGTTTAAAGCATTTTCCATAGGCAGTCTTTTCACATTTAGCATAAGCTTTAGCAAATTCTTAGTCTACAGCATACAAATCTTTAATATGTTCAAAACCAAGCAACTTAGCATCAAGTGCAGAAATCAAAACATACCTATGAGAAAGCGCATCAGCAACAATGTTTTCCTTACCCTGCTTGTAACGAATGACATAAGGAAATGTCTCAATGTACTCCATCCAATGCGCATGTCTTTTGCTCAATTTTTGCTGCCCCTTCAAATGCTTCAAAAAATTCATGATCCATATGAATCACAAATTCCTTCGGCCACAAGTAATGTTGCCAAGTTTCCAAGGCCCTAACCAATGCATATAACTACTTATCATAATTAGGATATTTCAAGGCAGCCTCACTTAGCTTTTCACTAAAGTATGCAATGGGTCGTCCTTGTTGCATCAGAACTGCTCCAATTCTTAACTGATGTGTTACACTCAATCTCAAAAGTTTTGGAAAAATCAGGCAAGACAAGTAAAGGTGCATGTGTAAGCTTATCCTTAATCATCTTGAAAGCTTTTTCTAGATCTTATCCCCATCTGAATCTTACATTTTTCTTGATAACTTCAGTGATTGGTGCAGCAATACTACTGAAGTCCTTCACAAATCTCCTGTAGAAATTAGCTAGTCCATAAAAACTTCTCACTTGACTTACATTTGTTGGACTAGACCACTCCTGGATAGCACGAACCTTCTCTTCATCCACTTGTATTCCCTGTACACTAACAACAAAGCCAAGAAATACCAGTCTATCGTGTAAAAGCCGCACTTCTTAAGGTTAGCAAATAATCTCTCCTTTCGAAGCACATCAAGAATAGATTTCAAATGTTTCACATGATCTTCCAAATTCATGCTATAGATCAGAATATCATCAATGTAAACAACCACAAACTTTCCAATGAAAGTATGCAAAATATGGTTCATCAATCTCATGAAAGTGCTTGGTGCATTAGTTAAACCAAAGGGCATAACTAACCATTCATATAAACCATACTTTTTTTAATGCGGTTTTCCACTCATCTCCCTTCTTCATCCTAATCTGATGAGATCCGCTTTTTAAATCAATTTTAGAAAACACATATGAGCCATGCAATTCATCCAACATATCATCTAAGTGAGGAATGGGATGGCGATACTTTACTATGATATTTTTTATGGCTCGGCAATCAACACACATCCTCCATGATCCATCCTTCTTAGGCACAAGAATCACTGGTACTACACATGGACTCATGCTCTCTCTCATATACCTTTTTTCCATTAGCTCTTGACCCTGCCTTTGAAGCTCCTTAGTCTCCTCAGGATTGCTCCTATTAGTTGGTTTATTTGGAATTGCAGCTCTGAGTACAAAGTCGATCTGGTGCTTTATTCTACGGATTGGAGGTAATCTTCTAGGGATTTCCTTATGAAAGACATCCTCATAAACCTACAAAAGGGATACAATAGTACTAAGCAAAGTGTCAGGTAACTCGATAGTATTCAAACAAGTTTCTTTGTAAATCATCAACAACATGGGCTATTTCATTACCAATGCTCGCCTCACAACACTCACTCTAGCCACACAACTCTCCTTTTGCAAGGCTGCACTCTCCTTTTCACTTACCACCAAAGTCGATCGCCCTTTCGACTTGGCTTCTCTCACTCATTCCAGCCTTTCTCTCTTTTTTATTTTCTTTTTCTTTTATGCCCTCACTCTCTTTTTGTTTCTCACTCTCTTGGTGTTTCCCACAAGATTGTTGCAATTGTATTTGATCTTCATAAACCTCTTTAAGAGTCAAGGGCTTGAGACTATGAGTTCTGCCATGGTGAACAAGTGTATATTTATTTGAAAAGCTATCATGAATCACCCTCCTATCGAATTGCCATGGCCTTCCCAACAACACATGACAAGCCTACATTGGTATGATATCACACAACACTTCATCTTCATACCTTCCAATGCGAAAAGCAATCTTAGCCTGTCTAGTTACCTTGGTCTCACCACTATCATTTAGCCACTGCAGCTTGTAAGGACTCGCATGTTTAGTGGTCTTGATCCGTAGTTTATCTACAAGGAATGCTTCTTCCACCTCTACTCCCGGTATTGATAGTTCTCCCAACAACGGACAGAATGTAGAGCGAGACTCTTTGACTTATATCAAACCTGGATGTGAAGAACACGAGGCAATGAAAGAAAGTTTGATTCGCATTGCAAGGGGAAAGCTCTGTCAATAATCAAGCTGCAAATATTGTATCTAACATAGCATCGAGAATGAAAAATGTTTTCTCTTTGCACATCAGCCTCTTCTTTCACTTGTGCACTCAAAGCACGCTTCACCACAGCAATTAATTTACCTACACCAAGTTCCTCATCACTAATATCCTCAAATGGTAGCATATCCTCATCATCCTTATTGTCCTCTTCAATCTCATACTTGCCATCACCAAGTATGATTATGGTGCGTTTGTTAGGACATTAGCTAGCAATGTGACCCCTGCCTTGGCATTTAAAACATTTTATATCATGATTTCTAGGAGTAGAAGAATCGAATTTACCTTGATATCCATGGTTAGTCATCTTTTGCTTCTATTCAGATTTTGGCTTTGAAATGGGCTGCTTCTCCTCCTTCTTCTAGTAATTGGACTTGTAACTAGATAAGCCTGATCCATATGTAAAATGTGTGGAACCACTTCTCTTCCTCTTGAGTTGGTTCTCAACTTTAATGGCCATATGTACCATATCTTCCAACTTAACATAGTGCTGCAATTCCACTATATTCTGGATTTCCCGATTCAACCTTGCCAAAAATCTTGCCATAGTGGCCTCTTAGTCCTCCTCTACATTTGCCCTAATCATTGTAACTTCCATTTCCTTGTGATACTCCTCCACACCTATTTCCTTGACGAAGATTTTATAATTTTTTGTGCATGTCTCTATAGAAATAGCTTGGTAGAAACCACTTTCTCATGATCCTTTCCATCTCTTCCCATGTCTCCACTGGTGGCTCCCTATTCCTTCTTCTATTCAACACCAATTGGTCCCACCAAATGATGGCATAATTCGAAAACTCCATCGCAACAAGTTTAACCTTTTGAGTTCATAATAATTATGACAGTCAAAGACCAATTCAACCTTCTTTTCCTACTCCAGATATGCTTCAGAATCATTTCTCCCTTGAAAAGGGCAGAATTTTCATCTTAATGTTTTGCAGGTAGTCATCCTCTCGGTTCCTAGCTCCTATAAACCTATCATATCTTCTGTTATTATCATTATAACCTCGGTCAAATTCCTCATCAGATCCAACCCCTTCATACTCCTCTTCCTGAACCCATATTCCTCTCCTAGGAAGTCTTTCTCTCTTATTTACTAGTGGAGTGCCTCTTGTTTGCTCTAAGCTTTTCTCAATCTTTTCATGAAATTCTTCCATTCTCTCTCTAAACATTTTATCCATCTGTGCCGTCAATGCATCCAGGATGAGCTTTGTATCGACTCCTCCCTTTTCTCCTTTAGTTGATTCGTTCTGCGACATATTTCTTTCTCGCAGAAAACAAGGTCAGAAGTAAAATAGTCTTCACAAATTGCTCCCTTACGTATTTACACTCAACAAGATGAATCACTCAAACTCTCGTATTTTCACACAAAAATCAGATTTTCATCCTCTCTCAAATTCGTCTTTTAGTTCTTTAAGAACTAATTCGAACAATCTAAGATCTAGTCGATGGAATCAATCCAACTTATCAAGGAAGAAGATGAATGAAAAATTTGGTCAAGCTTGAAACTAAGCAAGAAACAATTTTTTTTAACACCCTCAATCAATTGAACAACTATTTGTGACAAATCTCTTAAGAATTTCAATCTACCAATTTTTTTTGTATTTTTTTACATGAATTTTTTTTGTTCTTTCTCTTTTTTCTCTTTTTTTTTTTAATCACAACTATGACTATCAAGATCGAATCTTGATTCAATCAAGATCTGACAAAAACTCAAAGAACGTACCTTTGAAAACCATAAAGATTGAATATTTAATCAAAGGAAAGGATAGGCAAACCTCAAATAAACTTAGGCTCTAATACCAAACTGATATGAACCATGCCAATCTATCGACGACACCCGATATCAATCCGTTTGATTTCAATTCCCAATACTGTCTGTGTTTGCATGGAGACTGCAACCCATTGTCTATAAAGAGACATGAACCTTGGTATAAAGCAAAGACGCCACAACCAAAAGATGGAAATCTCGATTGATAAATCGGAAGCAAAGGCCACTGATTAGATCTGATAAGTTCAGAGTTAGTTCAGTCAAGAACCAAAGAGAAATGTATTCTATCTGTTCATACAACCCATAAGCCTTACTTATAAAGACAAACAAGAAGGAAAACCAAAAGTCATAAGGAAAATTCGTAACTTAACATAAGCTAGCGGCCTAAAATAAAGGATGGCGGCCATGTGGTGGCGTAGGGAGGTCAGCCAGCGGAGTTGGAGTCTTCTATCTTTGGTCGTCCAAATTTGATGTTTTCTAAGTCGTCTTCAATCAAGTAGGCCGGTGGTGTAAAGTCCAGCTTTGCCCCAATTTGCTGGATTTGTGATTTAGCTCATTCCCGAGCTTTTCTTGATGATATTGATTAGTTTAGGATCATCCGGGATGGTGTGCAACTCCTCCAGAACTGTTCGAACCAAACCATTAAGTGCTTCTTTGAATCGCTTAGCCCAAGTCCTTGAAGCAGGTCCAGGTGGCATCACAAGCAGGTCTATTCTTGATCTAGGAGCCACGTTCTCATCAATAATTTCCTAGAGCGATCATCAATGAAAGTGACAAAATAAAGAGCACCATCTATTGTCCTGTCTTTCATATAACACACATCTATGTGAACCAAATCTAAAATATGGAATTTCCTAATAGGTGGATTTCTCTAAAATGCAACCCTGTGTTATTTATCAACAAGACAATTAATGCAAGTTTTCAAAAGAGTACCTTTTACACTTGATAGAAGTGGTTTTTCGGCAAGCATTTGAAGCCCTTTCTCACTCATGTGACTAAGCCACTTATGCCACAATTCTATTGAAGTGTCATTAGTCAAATTCACATCTCCTTTACTTAGTTTTGTTGACATTAAGTACGCGATATTATTCTTCTTCCCTTTAGCTAGAGAACTATCGGTGAGCTTCCATTTACCTTCACCAAAATGACTATGATAGCCTTCATCATCTAATTTCCCTATAGATATAAGGTTCAGGCAGATATCTGAAACATGTCTGACATCTCTGAGAATGAGTTTGCAACTAGTGTTAGTCTCTAAAATAATATTTCTAATGCCCACAAATTTTGATATTTCATTATTTTCCATCTTAGCATTACCATAATCACCAGCAACATAGGATGAGAAAAATTCACCATATGCTATCACATGAAAGGATGCACAAGAATCTATGACCCAGTCACTATCATGACTTGCAAGACTAACACAATCCTCATCCCAGGTAACAACTATTTCACTACCTGCTTTTGCAGTAGTAGCGTCTTCATCTTTTTCTTCATCTTACCTTTACCTTACTCTCTCTTCCACAATCTGCATTCTCTTTTAAAGTGACCTGGCTTGTCATAATAAAAACATTTGACATTTTTCCTTCCTCTTGATTTAGATCTTCCATGGATTATTAGATCTATTAGATTTATCATTTGAGTTTGTTCCTGCTTCTACCACACCTTTCATCCATGTCGGTAACAAGTGCCCATGTCTCTGAACTTGTACCTAGATCTTTTCTTTTGGCCTCTTCATTCATCACGCTGTCTTTCACCATTGCAAGGGTGAGCTTTCCATTGGAGCAAAATTACTAATAGACACTACAATTGTATCCTAACTTTTAGGCAATGAACTCAATGATAAAAGTTCTTGAATCTCATCATCAAGCACAAGCTTCATAGCAGTTAGTTGATTCACAAGCCCTTGAAAATCATTCAGGTGCTTGGTTATATTGGAGCTATCATTGTATTTCAGATTCACCACTCTCCTAATCAAGGAAGTTTTATTTAAGACACTCTTCCTCTCATACATAAACTCCAATTTTCTCTATAGAACATTAGCTCTGGTTTCTTGAGCAACATGGTGATATATGCTTTGATCAACCCATTGTCATATAAATACCAAGGTCTTTCTATGCATGATTGCCCAATCTGCATCAGATTTATCTATTGGCTTTGTAGTGTCACCACCTAAAGGCAAATACGAATCTTTGCAATACAACATATCTTCCATCATAGACTTTCAGATAGAGTAATTTGATGAATTCAATTTAATCATCGAACTTGATGATTTAGCCATGTCTGTAATTCATATGATAAACCCCAATTTTGTTTTCAACCTAGTGCTGTAATGCCACTTTGCCAGGAAAAATCAACCAATAACTTGGAATCAATCGCAATGATTTTTCCTCTTACCTACAGTGATCATAATAATCAAAATAAAAAACAGAATCAAAGAAAAACAATAACATCAAGATTTACATGGAAAAACCCCAATTTGGAGAAAAACCATGAGACTACCGCACAAATAGTCTTCCACTATCAACAAATAATAGGATACATTGTTGTCCTCTTTAGATAACACTAGTGGACCATACGGATTTTCACCTTAAGTGGTGGATTTCAATCAACAATAGGCCTCTCTTTCTCTAGAATCTCTCTCTCGGATTTAGGATAGCCTCCATTTACACATCAAAAACCTAAGACCAAAATAAGAAGTATATATATGAAACACAAAGGGAAAACAAACTGCAAACATAGACTAGCACGAGATAAAAAGAAGGCTGGCGGCTTTAGATTGGCATAGGAACGCCGCTATAGGAATGCTAGCAGTACGTCGATAGCCTACCTCACTATGCTAGGGGTGTCGCCCCCCAAGGCTGGCGACTTTGACACTAGCTTTGCCAGATCAAAGCTTTCGGAAAAAAATTCCAATTTCAATACTGGCTTTGCATTCCAAGATGGCTGGTGGCCTTTGTTCCTATATTCAAGGTCCTTTTCCAAGTATATATTATATACTTAGGATATCCTTGATTATAGACCCATATGGGTTGGATTTATAACCCAACAGTTATAACGTAAATGATATACCTTTATATAAAACCTTTTTATGTTATATACTTTAGAATATAAAATAGTATAATTTTATATGGAAAGTCTATTTTATATGCTTCTTATTGGGTTTAATAAAAAAATCTAGTCACAATTATCTAGCATTTTATTATAATCTTAAGCTTTCACAAGATAGGTAATAACAATATTACAATAGAAGGATTTTGACTATCACATATTAAATTGTTTTATTTTAAAAAATATATCTATTTTTTTTAATTATTCTATAATGGTAAAGGTACTTGTAACCTAATAGAATCAACGGTCTTTTAATATAATAGACCAAGCTCAAATCATTTTATCCTTAACAGCTTTACATGTAGTGGTTGGGGAAAAAACATCTATAATGAATGAGAGAAATTCATATATATGGGTTTACTTGTGAAAAGATTTAGAAAGATTTTGTAGAAAATTCTTACCTTGTATGGCACTTCTTTTACTCTACTCCCTTTAAATGTCAGTATTCTTCATACTTTTGTTTCTGCTAACTTCACATGAGATAGATATGTATTGATATCCACATATTAGTAGATGGGGTCATGTTGATATAATATTGCTGCGTTGTTGGTATGTTGTTTGATTAGGACCTTCCAATCATGTTTTTTTTCTCGTTGGTTCCTTCTAATCAAGATGGAACTAAAGAAAAAAAAAAACATAATGGAAAGATCCCCAGTGATGTTCCTTAAGCTGCGTTCTTTGCTGATCGACTCAACTTCTTAGTGATGATCTTTTAATCATCATTCTTTGCTATATCTTGTTGATTCCTTTCCTTCCCTTATTCTTTTGTACATAAATCTTGAAAAAGCTCTTACCATGTGGGTTTATGAAAGAAAACAACAATCACAGTATAAGCACACTATGAAATAAGACTTCAAAAAAACATGTAAAAGGACATTCTAATGGATTAATAAAATAAGATTATGCATGATTAGTATGCACATGAGATGCTAAGATTATATAAGTTCAAAAGTTTTTGTAACATTGTTATATGCCTACCTTCTAAAAACATATTCTCTCAAGTCTAAGATAAATAAAGAATAACAAAATTTAGTTTTCTTGTTCAACTTTCACTACTTTTGTCTAGAAAGTGATATTTTCGTAAAAATAAGTAGATCCCTTAAAATCAGTCATGAAAAGATTGTGTCTATATACTTGCATATTCATATGTATTCAAGTAAAATTTGCATGCTTATACACATATACCCGTATATCTCCATACATATTTGCATACTATTTTTCAAACATACACATACATATATACATACATATTTAGTTGAATTTATACAAATATAATTCCACAAATATGTAATTTATTAAAGAATGTATATGCTGAATATATATGGGCATATGTAAAACCATAGAAATCATATATGTAAACACACACACACACATATCTAATTACATGAGTATGTGCATGTATTTGTTAAAAATCTATATATTAAAAATTTATACATAGTCAAATATATGCATCCATGTATAATTAAATTCTAAAAAATAGATTTACTAATGAATATTTATTCAAAAGAATTTAAAAAATATTTTTATTAAATTAGAAGTCTTTAGTAAATGTAAAGATTGTTTCTTTAATCTTTTTTCTAAAAGCAAAGAAAAGGCCTTAGTCATGTTAATTACACAAGCATGCCTTAACCTAATGAATATTGACTCAAAAGATTTTTCTTTTAAAAGGAATATCAATATATTTTTATTAAAAAAGAACTCTTTAGTAAACATAATGATTTTTTCTTTAATCTTTTCTAAAAAGATAAGAAAAGACCCTAGTCATGTTAATTACACAGGCATGCCCTAACCTAAATATGCATATGTTAGTACTTTTGTTTGAAGTAGACAAAATACTAACCTTGTTTTGATACTTGGAAGAAAGCCTATGTAAAGCATATTAGAGTGCAATAGATGCTTAGGATAATTATATAAGCTTAGTAACCTATACAAAGTAAAGAATGTTGTGTATTGTGTGAAACAAACAAAAGGATCTTTCTTTTATCGAGGCAAGCAATGGTTTGATTGGATGGTGTAAAATTTAATTATCTGTTAATAAATATCCTTGACTGGGATTAATAATCTAAAACAAATTTTCATTTATTTCCATTTAAGATGTGCAATATTTAAGAGAATCATTCTTTTAGACAAGTGTCTTTTAGGGTTGAGACTTTTATTATTTCATTGCTTTTAGATGGATTGATATTATTCATTATTTTTTTTATTATCTTTATGATTTATTTTAATATATTTCTACACATATAACACACGAATTATTCCCATATATTATTATATCCATACTATAAGATAAGAAGCTCAATTTTCCATCGTCTTTTAAATTTTCTATGTCATACACTAAATCATGTTCATTATGAAACATTTGAAGTGATGGTTGGAATTTAATTCAAATATTGTAACTCTATTCCAAAGATTTTATGATTTAGTTCACGTGTACTCATTTTATATTCACATATTGATAATTTTTCTTAATTAATAAGCGCATAAAAATTTATTTTTTTGGTCATTTTTCTTATAGTATTTTGAAATCAAGAGTAATTATTCTTATAACTATTATATTTTGTCATTTTCCTCAACAATTGCAGCTTTACTTAAAAAAAATATAGATGTCGATATACAAAACTAGAAAATGATGCACTCACAATGCATATGCAAAAAGTACCTACAAAAGTATAATTTTATTTGAAATAGGGTTAATATTACGAATGGTACTTAAAGTTTGACCACTATTAGGTACCTCAACTTAAAAATTAATCAATTTAATCCCTGAAAAAACTTTTTATGCACACTAATTGTATCTTCATCAAGTTCTTTTAGGTACTAAATTGATCAATTTTAAAGTTTTTCAAGTGTTAAATTAATCAATTCAAAGCTTAGATACCAAATTAATCAATCTCAAAGTTCACGTACCTAATTGCATATTTGATAACTGGGTTTTCAAGATACAAATTTAGTACTTGATTTTATTTCCTCTTTCTTATTTTGAATTTTATGATGAGATCACAAAAGTTAGATAAAGTGGTTTCATAAAATTTCTAAATTTTAATATAAATATAAGCCTTTTTTTTGTAAACTCCATTCATTAGATAACGATTATCGAGCTTAAATTTTGATTTCTTGTTTAATTTCTTTTAATCTGATTCGTACTAAACCTTAGCTTATTTACTACGAATCCTTGACTAAAAATAATTTCTAATTTTCAAAAAAAATTTGGAGTCACTATCTAACTAAAGCCAAAAAAATTAAATTAGGACCTTTGCGTAGGTTGAATCCTAATTTAGCTAATGATTTGCTAAAAATTGTCTTTTAAAAACAATAACCAGAAATTCATGGATATGGTGATTGTGTGATTAGAACCTAAACGGTTGCTTTCTTTAACTTTCCAATTATAAATTGTTCCCTAAAATATCCTTAATTGTATTTCTATATGATATTTACAAAAAGAATTTACCAATTTCATCAATATCAAAAATTAGTCAATTTTATTAAATTTTACAAAGAAGGCCACTAATTTACATCCAATTAGTAATTACAATATAATATAGCAATATTTACTATATCATATCAACTTTATAAAAAATATTTTCTTTTAGATTTTAAGTTGCCCGTTAGATTCCTACGTACCCTCTATTCAGTATAAGACATTGTATAGTTCTTTCAGGAAATATTAATTTGTCGATTAGTTTTATAAAAATTAAAGTTTTTTCACTTTAAATTCATTAAGTTTTATTAATTTTATAATCATCGATTTCTTTATTATGAACCTTAAATCTACTAAATTACGTTTTTGCAATTTATGAGAACTCATATTTTCTATGTGACAAAAGATAAATTCACATATCATAACAAACAAATCAATTTAACCTAATGAGATTAAGGTTTCTATAAGAATCATTAGTATCCAATATTCTAATTCTAACAAGACAAGCTTATATGTAACTATATTCATTAGCATGATTAAACAACATTATGACAAAAGATTGATTTAGGGTTTTAGAATTCAATGGCTCTTAACTAAATAAATTATGTCTTTTTTGTACATGTATGAATACATATTGAAACTAAAAAGAAATAATATTAAAGAAAGGATGATAATTACCTAAAGTCCATTAGAGTCCTTAAAACTAGAAATATTTATAATTAGTTGAAACAAATAAATGGATAAATTCCTATAAAAATACAAAAAGAAACCAAGTTAGTAAAAATTATTTAAGAATATGAAAAATAACCAAAATAAAAATATTAATATTGAAATATCCAAAATTTCACTAATTTAATTAAAAAAAGGTAAATTACATCGTATAAAATAAAAATTTGAGCTACATAATTTAACTAAGTAAATTATATAATATAATTAGGTGAATTAGCAAATTTAAACTAGTAATTCATTTCAGATGAAAATAGAGATTAAACTATATTAATTTTCCACTCCATCCTACTAAATAAATTAAATCAAACCCAACTATCAATTTTGTCATCCCCCTAAAATACAATTTCCCAATTTTTCCTAATTTCGACAAATTCTTCTAAATTCGATACCTAAATTTCTCAACACCCTAATTATGACCAAATATCTATTTCTATCACCTAATTAGCTAAATTTATTTCATCATCTTCAAATTTTCTAAATCAAAATTCCTAAATTAATTTATCTATTTCCTAAGCTCATTTAACCTCTAATTACGTTTTAAGACCTTAACCAAATTGCTAACCCAACCCATGAACCGTCTTAGCTTTAAACTCTTTTAAAAATCTTCTAGAACCCAACATATCACTATTTTTTATCCATTTAGATTTTCAATAGAATTTTTCATTGTATTTATCCAATTTAACCTCTTAAAACGCCTTAAAATATTCCCTAAAGGAGCCATTTTTGTACTACCCATTACCCTACCTATTTTTTTTGCAAAAACGATAAGAGAAACCTTAATTTGGTACTCACATAGCCTCCATTTTCAGAAGAATTTTTTCTTTTGAAATTATCCTTTTGCCAACCTAAAAGCCAACTAATATCATTGTTTTTGTTCTACTCTCTTTTTACAAAATGAAACCTTAATGTACACTAAAGTAGCCATCACTTTACCTCCCCTTATAGTAGAAAATTTCTCTTTATTCTTTTCTAAAAACAAACTCTAAAACACTATAAAACTCATTTCTCTTATAAAAACCCTAATAGGTATTAAGTCTTTTATGTTTTATCTCTTCTTTAAGCCATTTAAAACTCCTATTAATCTCTATTTTTCTTTCTGAAATTAGGTTTATCAAGGGAGATTTTAGTTTAGAGGCAAAAGGAGCTCCATCAAATTCCTAAGAGTATGGTAGTGATGGTTTAAGTTTTCTTTTGCTACCTCAAGTATTTTAGTTAATTTGTGTGCTGGTGAAATGTGTTAGTAAATAATAGGTTATCTTACTAAAAATATAGAATATAAAATATAAGACGTGAGTGAAATATCATGTGTTAATTAGTTCAATGAAAATATCTTGATATTGGCATTGTTTATGTGTGATCTAATGAATTTGTGAGATAAATATGACTAAAATGAGTTATCATTATATATATATATATATATTTATGTGTTTATATAATTTTTTATGATGATTTTTCATGACGAAACTAATTAAATGAGAATGTTATATTGCTGGATAGAAATTAATCACCTAAGAACACAAGCTTTGAGATATTAGTTAATGTACTAAACGAATTTATTTTAAAGTCAAATTTGGGGCAATGGTATTTTATTATTTTAGGATGTAAACTAGAAAGTTTGACAATCTTTCAACTTGATTTACTATTTTTAAAGGCCTCATAGGCGTGATAAATAAGAAAAATAAATAAAATATCGAACGAACTTATTTTTGTACAAAATTTTTATGAATTATAGTTAATATTTCTACTGGTAATATGCAAAGTTTCATGATTTTTCAAGGTCATTAAATATTTTTAAAATTTTATTTATTTTTTGCATGACAGTTTGTAGTAATATGAGTTTTTAAATGTAAATAAAATATCAAATGAATTTATTTTTTTTATCATAATTTATAGAAATGATATTTTTTGTATTTATATTCAAAATGGAAATTTTCAAGATTTTTTAAAGTTATTTACTGTTTTTAAAAATTATTTCAATTTCAGTTAATCGTATATAGTGACCCAAGTCATTAAATTTAAATAAAACATCAAGTTAACTTATTTCTGAATGAAACTTTGTGAAATGATGTTTTAATATGTATACCTTCAAACTGGAAATTTCTGAAATTTATTTAATATTTTTCAAAAATAATTTAAATTCTTTTGATAATATTTCAGCCTTGTTTTACAATGAAAAATTGTATGTTTCAACTTAAATAATTGATTTAATGCTTAAACCAGTTTTATTAATGTATAATTAGTTAACTTAGGTATTTTTCTAAATTATTAGGACTTTTTCTAAATTAAAATTGATAGAAATAAGTTTGTGGGTTAAATATGATGGTGTAGGCATAATAGAACTTTTATTCATAAAATTAAATAAATAGACATAGCATGGGCTTAAATAAAATAAAAGGAATTCTTGTGGGCCTTGGCATGCTAAATAGACTTAGTTGACAATCTATGACTCGATTAAATTAAATGAACTCTAGCCATATAAAGGAGTTTAAACCGAATATTTAGCAAATAGATGGACTTTTATAAACTTAAGGCTTAAAAGGACTAGAAAATGGAATTGGTAATTATTTTAAGTTTAAATGGGCTAAAATAATTCAAATGTTCATAATTAGTAAGAATATGATTAATTTGACGTAAATGACTTAAAATAGGCGAAGTACTAAGAATAGGCCAATCCAACTTGACCTAAATAACCAAAAATAGACTTAGAAATTAATTCAGGTCCCATTTGGCTAATATTAATAATTTTGGGTTTTAATAATTGGTTATGGGCTTAATTACTAAAATTGAATTCAATTTGACTAAATAAACATAAATAGGTTTAATTAAAAAAAAAAGTTGGTATAGAAACACAACCTTAGGTCCAATAACGTAATTTCTAGCCAACTGGGCCTGTTTATATCAAATAGGCTCAAACTAAATCCTAACAAGTCTCCCATAGCCATTTAGGGTCTAAACCTTCAAAATATAGATAATACCTAACTTTACACTTTATGGGCTTAAATTCCGTAATACATGCTCAATATTCTTATCTATTCCAATTGGGCCTATTCCCAAAATATTTAAGTCTATTATCGAATGTAAGTATTGAAATACCTATTTAGGCTCAAATCCTTTCTATATGCCCGAAGCCTTAAAATATCCTTAGTAGGCCTACATAGGATATTAAAAGGTCTAATAGCTTAATTAAGGTCTAAATTAAATTCCAATTGGACTTTATTATAATTCTTAGGTCTAATAACCAATATTGTTCTAATTGGACCAAATTCAAAATAAAGCCAAATTCCATCTAATTTAACATTTATATCCCTTATTGGGCTCAATTCCTAAATGCCAAAGCTCACTACCTTAAAAAAGTTAAACACTTAAGAAAATTTCTTATTAGGCCTAACCTAGGATCCCTAAAGGCCTAATACACCAAAATAATAAATTCAATTTCCAAATTCAATGGGCTTAGTCCAAATCACTTAAGTCTAGTTACTCTAAATGGATTTAAATCAATTATAATCCAAAGGCCTTATATTACATTAAGACCTTGTGTTAATGATTAATTAATATGATATGAATAATTGATTTGTGTACTTGGTTCTCATACAAATTAATCTTCCTTGAACAGATATATGTCTTTCATGTGATCGATTATCGTCTATCGATTCATCATTAGGTACGCAGTGACTTGCATATTGCTTGTTAGGGTAGGCATCCTAAAATAAATTAACATTTAAAGATGACCTAATTAATTATTTAAGTATGCTTCCATCGTTTAATCCGATTCGAGGAGCGACCACCTTGCTAGACAATGCTAGCATAGTAGTTACGCGCTTAAGCCATCGTTGATGGCTCGGTGGGTAGCTGATAGTGAAATGACCAAAGTTAAATTCATAATTAATGCATGTAAATTTGATTGTTATATGTGTTTATGTGTTAGTGCGAATTGTGGTGTTTGAAATAATTGTATATGTTATGAAGTAATAACTAGATAATAATCTATGGTAAATATATTTAGGATGGTAGTTTATTCACATTAACAATTATTATGTTAATGCTAATTGTTGTTGTGGTGAATAATATATGATGAATTAAGTTTGTTTTAAACTAAGAATATAACCCATAAATTTAGCAGATTTTTAGCCTTATTAAACCCCAAATTAAGCCCAAAATCAAAGCCTAATTAAAACCCAAGGCCCCTTAGAAAAATATGCCCCAAAAGTCAATGCTAATTGGATAATATCAAGCCCCATTTGTATACTTTAGACATCCAAAAACAAAACCAAGAGAAGAAAAATTCGTAACTTTAGAAAGGCAATATTTTCCAACACCCAAACGAAGTTTTCTTGCATCCAATACACCAAGTATCCATCCCCAACCATCATATATACATTAAGGTAAGTTTATATGATGTTTAAGGTACTTTATTTCTCTTTTCATCTATGAATTTTCTATCAAATATAATACATGTTGAATATATGTGTATTGTTATATTATGATGTTAAGATAGCTTAGGACTTGTTATGGAAGTGCAATGATGGTGTTGAGTTGTAGTGCGATGAGAAGTAGTATTATTGAGTTGTAGTGTGATGAAAAATAGTATTATTGAGTCGTATTGAGGAGTGGATTCATGTTGAAGTAGTGGATGTGAAGAAAATGAAATCATAGTGTTAAGTGTGTTTTAATAGTTGAGAGGAGTTTGTGTGTCTTTGATGATATAGAATTCTTATACCATGTATTAGGAAGGTTATATTGTGGTTTGGAAGGAGTTGGAGGAGTTAACTGTAAAAATTTTCTTGTTTGAAAAATAGAGGAATTCTGCAACCTGAATTGCAATGTACGCTGCCTTCCTTGAACGCCGCCGGTGTTAAGGTTCTGGCTTCTGATATTTGAAATGTAGCTTGAACACCACCAGCATCAAGGTCGATATTGTTGGCGTAAAGACCCAAAAGTTTTGTACAAAATGTATTTTCTTAATGACTCTTAAACGCCACCGGCGTATAATCCCTACATCACCGGCATTGAGTCTTACATTGCCGGTGTTAATTGCCAGCGTGAGCCCTGCAAATTTCAATTTTTCTAACCTTCTTCCATCATCTTCTAATACATGATATATGACTTTTTGATCAAGGATTTGCCTTGTATGATATTATATGATATATATATATATATGTCTTGTGATGACTTTAGATTGTTTTTAAATAAGATTCAATAAGTTCCTAAGTTTTAAACTAGTGAGTATAAGCTTTACTTAGGATAATGATGTTGGTGTAGTTGATTTGTGTGGAACAGAGATAGATACTCAGTTGGAGATTCCCTTTGATTCTCAATTCGATCTAGGTACACAATAATTTGATTGATTATTGCTTAGGACAAGCATATTCACATTTGACTTTAATTAAAGACTGATGAAAAGTTTATTGAAATGATTTGTGGTTGAGTTATGTCTAGTCTGGGGAACGACAACCTTGTCATGATGTAATGGCATGGTAGTTTAGGCACTTAGTCCAAATCTTTGTCATGATGCAATGACTCAAATCCATGATGCAATGGTTCACCATGATGCAATGGTGATTTATCTTAATGCCTAAGTGGATAACTAATGGGGTTAACTGTATCGGTATATCCTCTACTTAGGCTCAGGA
Organism: Combretum micranthum; assembly: GCA_024138025.1. Lineage (NCBI taxonomy): Eukaryota > Viridiplantae > Streptophyta > Magnoliopsida > Myrtales > Combretaceae > Combretum > Combretum micranthum. The sequence continues at coordinate 441,609 of JAMXBD010001086.1, forward strand.
GGAAATAATATGTTTTAGTTCACGGGTTTGAGACCATTAAGCTAATTGATGTTATAGACCAAGATAAGTAGAGTGTATAAAGGAGTATGAACCTCAGATGAAGCTATTAATAATCTTTATCGGCTAGATATAGGAGATGTAGATATCCAGTCTATCTATATCAACCCCTTAAGCAGCTGCTGTTACTTAAGACCTTCGGAATTTCCAAGCTGAATCGGAGTTTGAATACTCCAGTGTTGTTTTACTCCCTTAACTAAAGACAATGAAGTTATGGTGAATTATTGCATTGCATTTAGTTAAGTGTGCATGGCATATGTATTTGGTTGTACTATTGTGTACTAGGCCTTTGGCTTATGCTGCTATCTTACAGGTGATTATGATGATGAGCTCTATGACGATATGGGCTATGGGACTGACTGGGAGACTTCTATGGATGATTAGAAGTGTGACCTAATAGTAGCTATTTAGAACCTTTGATGTATTTTGTGAAGTGTCTAGGCTTATTTGTTAAGCCTTGAAATGTAATTTCGATTTAAGTTGTTTATGTAATGTAACTTTCATGTGGTTAAGCTATATATATTGGTGTGATCCTTGGGAGATTCTCAAGTAATGTATATGATGTATGTTTTGTATATATATGTGACGATCTACAATATATGTAGTGGCAGTAATTCTTAATTCAAATCATGTGAATGTTATATTTGATTTTAAGCAAACAATCATTACAAACACTTTTTTTAGATGACTTTACGTATAATACTTGAGTATTTCCTAATACTTGGGTATTTTGCGTAGTTGAGGGATTTGGCATGCTTAATCTATGGATTAAGTGGGTCGGGTCCTTACAGATAGGACAAACGATATTAGAAGAACATCCATTTAGGTTCGATGAAATTAGTATATGTAGTCCACGACTATGGGTGTCGATTGAGCTGCATATAACTATGGACTGAAATAAATAGAGATGCGTAATAGCTGTAAACCCTAGAGGAAGCTATTTTCTTTTTCAAGTATATCATATAAGAAATATACGTATTCGAGCTATCTATACCAATCCCATGAGCAGTTGCTGCTACTCAGGATCCTTAGAATCCCATGTCTTCTTGTCCAGAGAGTGAGTGCTCTCGTGTTATTTAAATCACCTTAAACGATAATCTTAAACTGTTGGTTATTACATTGCATTTAGTCTAGGTGTGTTTGTCATATCATGTGTAATTGTGTTGTTGGGTATTGGGCGTCAGCTCCTTCCTTCTTTTTCACATGTTGGTGATTTCGACTTCGATACTTATGCATGTCTTGGGTATGGGATAGATCAGTACGAGCTTATTGACTAGTAGAGTGGCTAAGAATGTTGGATTATGTGTTCTTCTTAAATAAAAGTTGTAATTATCTTTTTAATCTTGTATTCTCTTTTGAGGGCTTGGTTTATACTTGTGGTTGTAAAACTTTTATCAGATACCTTGTTTAGATTTTTACCTACCTTTGATACTTTGTTATTTTTCCGTTGCTTTACCAAAACTTTTCTAGGTTTATGTTTTTTATTAAATTAATTTTTTAATGAAAAAAATCCTAGGATGCCTACTTTGCAAGTCCAATATTAGAAAAAATTAAATGCAAATGCTAAATTTAGAAAAAATACCAATTAATGCAACATTCATTTATGAAAATTAGTCTAGGTGGCAAATTGAGTTTTTGTGTAATATGATCCGAATAATATGAAAGCAAGCAAACTTAACAAAAACTAGCTCGAGATATGAATTTAGTGAAATATTTAATTGAATTTTTATTATACAATATAAAAAAATGTCATGCAAATTGGCGAGTAGATTTTTAGTACCAATACAATTTCATAACTATTTCACAAAGACTAATATAGATTTAAGAACATGAATAGCCACACAAATGTGTCATCATTGGGAGACCTTGTCTCCTGTGACACCAAAAACAACACTAATTGTACCAAGTATATGTCAGGACAAAACGATATAACATTTAATGCATGGCTCTAATAAACTAAAACTCTCAAAACTTGTAAAAAGTATAATGAAATTAGTAATCTAAATTATATAATATATCCATTTAATGAACAAAGTAATAAGAAACTAAACCATTCACATAAAACTGACGTTGTGTTTGGATTAAAAGAAATACGATGAAAGTGAGTGAAGGTAAGGGAAATGGGGCGAAATGTTTATATTTGGTAATTTGTTTTTAGAGAGAAATGAGGTGATGTGGGAGGAAGTAAAAGGAAAGTTGGGGTGGCTAGCTTTTTCTCTGATTTTGGAATGAAAGGGAAGGAAAGGAAGCGAAATTAAGATAAAATGGCCAAAGTACCCTCTTAAAAGAAGGAAAAATAAAGTGAATGCCTTCTTTTTTCTATCTAACGTAGATGTTATTCTTCATATAAAAGCCTAAAGAAACAACATTGTACAAAACAGAGGATGTTTTCCCGATTAAAAACCAGAAGCAATGCCAATATTTTGGAACAATTGTAGCAAGAGGAGAAAAATCCTTCAACAAGTGTGCGTACTTCATATTTTTTTTCCTTTATACGTGAGTTTGTTCAACACTTGAAGAAAAGAAAATGTATATGTTGATATGATCTTCTTTATGAATACATTCTATAGTTTCTATTTGGATGATCTTTTTCTGTTTACCTTTGTAGTCGTATTTGTGATATTTTAGTGTTGTGTCCTGTTTCTATAATTAAGCTATTTGGAAGGCATTGCGGCTGAACTCGGTTTGAGTTTAGTGCTCTATAATGGGTGTTTCTGCTTTACGTGCTCGGTGATGATGGAGATGATTGAGGTATTCAACCGTTATGGTGATCTCATGGTTGGTGATGTTTTTGGTTGTGTTGCAGGTCCAACAATGGTGGATGGGTGTCGTGTTGTGAAGGAGATGCGGCAATGAATTAGTTTGTGTAAAGTTGGTGCAGTTTTGATGGTTTCTACAATGAAGTTTTGAGGGAGAATGTGAGGAAGCTTTGGTGCTGATGATGAGACGGGGCATTGGTCGTAAAGGAGCCTGATTGCTATTGTTCTTATGACTTAGTGACAAGTCAACTCCATGAGTTTAGGGGAATGGTGACTTGCATGGTTTGGTGTGGTCGTGGTCTATCCATGGATGGAAGTTATAGATGATGGGTTTTAGTTCCACGGTGGTTCACGGTCATGATGGAGATAGAGGACTGAAGTGGTTCTAGTAGTGATGGTTTTAAAGGTGATGCATTTCGGTTTAGACATGCGAATCTTAGTATGTGTCACGATTATAAAGAACTTCGGTTCGACAATGGTGGAGTTGGTGATTGAAGTTTGTGTTTGACTTTGGTTTTTTAAAGAGAGAGATGTTGTTGAGAAAGTGGAGAAGATGAAGTTTGATGATGAAGATTTTTTTTTTTTTTTTTTTTTTTTTTTGTGTTCTCATCCCCCTTTTCCTTTAGATGAAACCATATAAAAATCATGCCCCAAGAGGATTTTAGATAGATTTAAATCATATTGTTGTCACAAATCCTAATCTCTTCTTGTTCTTTTGATTTTTTTTTTTTTTTATCTTTTCTCATGTAAATCTGCTACATATGATAATCTAGATACTATTTGAGTCAGATTCATGTCTAAGCTTGATAAAAACAAATCCAAATAATGTTGATTTAGCTAAATCCGCAAGTGTCTCTATCCCTTTGTGTCTCCGTCTGGATTAAGATGGAAGAAGACCACATGCTTGACACATGACTTCAAGCAAGTTAAAAAACTGACCTAATCATCTTTCATTAGTTAATTTCTTTTTTATCTTTTTCAATTTTGCATTTTTTTTATTTTCTCAATTTCCTTATTTTCAGGGTTTTTCTTTTTTTCTATTTCTATTTTTTAATTTTTTTGTGTAAACCTAACGAAAAATGAAAGTGCAAGAAAGCAAAAAATGGGGTGTCTATAAAAATCAACATACATACATAGATAGATATGGCCAAGGGGAGGCCTAAAATATGATAACAAAAAGTCCCTTTACAAAATGGAGGATTGTTAAATCCTACCCTTTCTAACATCCTTCTACAAGCCTAGGCAGGTAATGTCTTTATACATTAGTATTAAAAGCCCTTCATTAGGAGATTTCATTAAGCAAACTTGTTCTTCTACGATTTGAGCCGTTGTACCCAACACGTCCACCACCTAGTTTGCTTCCCTATGGCAGTGAAGCACTTTACTCACATGAGGTATATAGATCTTGTCCCTATAAGAAGAGATAAGATTTATATACCTTAGTTTAGGGTTATTTGGATTATTCAAGAAGTTTACTACCATTTTTGAGTCTGAGTTAATTTTTGTAGTGATTCACTTCCCAAAAGATTGATTAGGGTTATGTCTGAGATCTATTCGCCATATTGGTAGTGGATCACTATGCCAATGGTGGCTTAGCCAATTTGTTGGTTGGTTAATGTTCAATTCGAACCAGTTCACTTGTGGACATTTCCAAGTGACATTTAACCTTTCAATTTGAATGATTGTTTGTTTTGTTTTTTTGTGTGCTATAGTTCATAGGCTAACGCTTTGATTTCTTCCTCTAAGTTTATTAATTTGCTTTCTTGATTAAAGGCAAACTGATTTTTAGAAAGCCAAAGCTTCTAAATCATTATTCCAAAAATGAAGTGTTTAGGGGGTTCATTGTACGAGAGTTGATTCTTAGTTAAGGTAGTATTTAGTTTGATCCAAGAGGCAAAGCTATAGAAATCATGAACGTGCTGACTTATGAGGGATTCCTGCTTGTATATGATATGGGCTATAATATGGCAGGTATGTAAGGCATGGATAATTGATCCATCATAATTGTTACACCTAGAGCAATCGGCATTAGTGTTTAAGTTCCTTATTCTTGGGCTCTCTGCTATAGGTAAGTTGTCATTGCAAACCATCTAGATAAAAGTTGACTTTGGGTGGTGTATGGTAGGGTTGCTATAGTCAACCGATCACAATGATAGGGATGCTGGTTAACTGAGCGGAGTCTTAATCTAATGTCATATGTACAAATGTTGTAGAGAGGGGTATAGGGGGAGGAACAGACAAACTCAATTTTTGAAGCGCACAAGCATGATAGAAGATCAAATCAAGTATAATCGATATCTCTTGACTCGTTCTTTACTAAATAGAGGCTTTGGTCTTTCTTAGGGATGTTTCAGCAGAGTTTCCACATTACTTTCAATCTTAGCAATATGCATAATGACCTAAAATAATAAGAGAAGCCTCCTATTTATAGATGTTGGAAGTTGATGTTGGCCTTTGGATCATTTCCAAGATCTAATGGTTGAGATTGGAGCCTTTTTTTCTTTTGTAATGGCTAGGCTTGAACTTGAACAGGTTTTGAGGGCTTTCATAATAAAAAAGAGGCCTGTTTTTAATATAAATAAAGCTTAAGACTCATTTTAGTTTATAGAAGCCCTATTTCAGTCAAACAAAGCCTAAATTAACCCAAAAAATATTTTTCGAAGTCTACTTTTCACGCATGAGAAAACTGAATAAAGCTGAGAGCGGGATAAACCAGTCTAGTAATCCCTCTTATGAGCCTATCAAGATAAATCTTCCTATGACATCCCTTATTGGATGCAGTCTTTTGAACCTTGTTATTAGCCCAAAAGATTGGTTCATGGCATTAAATTAGGTTAATAGCCCAATTACCAATTGACCCTCTTCAAGTGGAAAGGAGGATTTCCATAGCTAATACTACCTACTGAAGGTACCATCGTACTTGTATGGGTCTAGTCTGGAAAAAGATTTAGAAGAAGAGGGGATCATTTAGAATTTGGCCCAATATCTTTTTGATCCCTCAAGTTTAGGATAAGATGTGTTAGATAATTCCAAGTTATGACCAGGTCTAATATTGAGAATCCTAGATCTCTTCTTTCCAATTGCAGTTGTTTTCCCAACAGTAAAAAGCAATTAGATTGTCAGCATTACAATTCAAAGGGTGTTCAATCATGGTTCTGATGGGTTTATCTTCCCTTAACCCCAATCATACAAAAAGTTTGTTGACTTTCCATCCTTTAAGACACTAAAATCATTAGTGATTATCCATGAGTTGTATTTTGATATCACTTTGCAAAGGAGAGAAGCGAGTGCTAGGGATTTGTTTCCATTAGTGGATCTAATGTGTTTATATTTGGGTTGAATGCATTTGGACTATTTCACTTTAACCATTTCCACTCACTCTATCTTTTGATTGAATTTTCTTGGTTTTTGAGGCTAAGGTTTAGGAGGCCTAAACCTCCTTTTTCCTTTGGTAGTATGATTTTTCCCCACGAGAACCAATGCACAGATCTTTTTTCATCATGTTCACTCCATATGAACTTCTTATTTATGCTATCTTGTTTATTAGTGAAGCTTTTAGGGAATTTTGTGACTTAAGAGTAGTACATGGGAAGAACTTGAAATGATAGATTTAGCTAAATCTAATCTATTGGCCTTGCCGTGATTCTTTACTATCCAACCACTTAACTTTGGCTTAGTTTTATCAAGAATGAAATTTAGTTAGTCTGTTGTGGTTTTCCACCATTTTTTAATGGGAAGCCTAAGTATTTTCTAAGCTCTTTTAATTCCTCGAAATCCAAGATGTTTTTAATTTGTGCTCTATCTTGATCAGTGTTATTTGAAAATAACATGATTGTGCTTTTGTAGTGGTTAACTCCTGGCCCTGAGAGTTTTCCTATGTTCTCTAAGAGCCTCATTATGGTTGTAACGCCCTAACCTGCAGGCATTACAACCCGCCATGTATCTTCTTTTATATAGGACATGCAAAGGCTCTAATATCGACAATAATACATTAGTCACCTGCAAACATACATAGTGTATCTCATAGGACACAGAACCTGTTTAAACTAAAAAACATATACTTCATAAAACATAAACTTCTGGTTCAAATATAAAATCTAAGTCGACATAACATAGCCAACAAATTTAGCAGAAACTAAAAATTGTTTACATCCAAAATCCTTTCATTGAAATCAACCTAAACATCCAACTATAACTTCAAAAGATCTAAACGTTTCTTTTCTTTAGAAATCCTGATATTTGAAGACTAGCTCTCAACTGGGTAGTCGGGTCCACTATCGCCATCCCCATTATCAAAGAATAACTCATATCCAGAAAGATCATATACTATATCCTCTTCACATATACCTGAAATTTAAAAGAATGAGCGGCGACGCCCAATACGAAAACTCCAATCCATAAACAAATGCATATGCACATACAACAGACAGATAATTCATGCAACTTAAGCTAATGCAAACAGTTATATTATTATCTTTCTTAAGCCAACAAAACAACACAATCCAGTATTAGGTATACTCTAATCCCGAACTTGGAGTTACTCAAACCCCTTGAAAATCAAATAACTCTTTGAAAAATAATAATCATATACATATATGGATGAGTAGGTACTCCCCAAACACCCCGAATCCAAAACGCCTAATTCTACCAGAATCATATCAAGGCACGAGTCCACTCGGGACAACCTCATACCAAGATCATTAGGATGCCTCACCGATATTACTGTCAGCTTGGTCTTTACTGGTCAAAGCTAAGCATAACCAAATAGACAATTATTAAGCCGAATATAATTAGGTTTATTATGAAATTCTGTTCTTACAACCAGTCAATCAATACTAACCTTACAAGCAAAAACAAAACAGGGATTGGTCGTACATTTCTCAATTTCAAGAATACAATTCAAACCCTCAAATCCGATATCAACAACAACAAAGACAACCCGAACTCCACAAACTCCTATGTTAACACCAACAACAATTCCACAAACTCCAAATATCCTGTTACAACATATATATATTATATATACATCAACGGATATGAACACATTATCAATATATCCTAACAGACATAAATTCTCCAAAAACCCTAACCTGAGAAGAAATCTCCGCTATCTGTACCGTCTACTCCAATCAAACTCCTCAAATATCCTCAAGAACAACAATGAACCACACAAAACTCCATAAACACCAAATATTTCACTAAAACCCTAATTTGCATAACATAAAGAACGTATAAGGATTGTTTAACTCGTATTTTATTTGAATCCGTCATAGAGGAGATAAAATTACTGATTTGAATTGCTAAAACCCGACTTACATTCATCAATCATGGATGTTAACACGTGCTAAGGTTTCCTCACAAGAACCTTCATGCAAAAATCCAACCAAACCCTAAGAAAACTTGTACAAATTCGTATACAACACATAGGAGAAGGTTAAGATCACTTACTTTGGATCAAAAACACCCTCTTGATGATTCTCCAACCCTAGAACTCCAAGAACGCTCCAAAACTTTCTTTTACGAAGGAAAAAGATAAATAAACGTTTATGTCAAAACTGTCTTCTCGCGTTGCGTATTTATAGAAATTGCTCATACGCTAGCACCTATGCCGGTGGCGTACTTATTATTATGCCGGCGTAAAACATACGCTGGCAAAAATAACATGAACACTAGCAGCGTTCATCGAGGATTTGAATTTCCAGAATTTCGATTCAACAATATACGCTGGCAAATCCATGATCAATGGCGGTGGCGTTCCTATCCGGCGTTAAAAGAAAACACTACTGTTTCCTTCCCACGCCATCTTTACACCGACAACGTAAATTCTCCAGATGGCGGTATTGCATTTGTCAAAATTTGCAGAAATCCGAACTTCAATATTCATTCCACAATCAAACTTAAACTTTTGCAACTTACTTGTTTTAACCTTAAACTCATCATATATCATCTTATGATTCATAATCAATTATATTTTCATCTTCATATTTTCGTATATTACAATGGTATTGGAATTTTATTGGTTAGCATATCATCCGCAAACAAAACAAGTGACAAATTGAAATTAGTTCTCTTGATTCTGAAAGGAGTTTAATTCTTTCCTTGAACTTCTTGTTGTATCATTTTAGTTAGGAATTTGAGGCCAATAATGAAAAGGTAGGGGGAAATTGGGTTACCTTGTCTTAATCTTCTACTAGGTATGAGACTCTCTATTGGTTGCGTCATTATGATAATTTTAGTGGTGGTGGTGGTTAGATGGCTAGTAATTAGGTGAGTCCACCAGTTAGGGAAGCTCATAGATTTTAATCCCTGGATTAGAAAGTCCCATTCCATCTTATCAAAGGCTTTCTTTAATTCAATTTTTATCATAAGCCATTTATTTTTTGGTCTGTTTTTTCTTGAAGCAATGTAAAATTCCATTCATAAGAATGATGTTGTCTGCAACTTTTCTCCTAAGTATAAAATTAGATTGGGAAGGACGGATTAATGAGTCTGATAAGGGTCTTAGTTTATTGACAAAGATTTTCACCACAACCTTGTAGAAGGTGCTACAAAAGTTGATTGAACGGAATTGACTTATTGTACAAGCTCCTAAAACTTTAGGTATGAGGGTAACTTATGTTTGGTTGAGCAAGGGGGTATTTTGTAGGAGTTAAAAATGGAACATATGGTATTTAGAATTGAAGGGCCAATGTAGTTCAACATTTAAGGAAGAAGGCAACATAGAGGCAACCTTTACTGGGGACTTTCCATGCTCCATGAGATTTGAGAGCATATAAGATTTCATCATTAGATACAGGCTTGGCAAGTGAACTTTTCTTCATCAACAATGCCAAATCTCTAGGTTTTAGGAAAGGGATTGCGGATCCTCCCCATGGTTTTGGAGGTACCATACAGGTTCAGGAAGTGTTTTAAGATTATTGCTCTAATCTCTTCTTGATTGAATTTCCATTTTCTTACATCATTCTTGAGGGTAGGGATATGGTTTTTAGATCTATAAGTAGTAGTTAAGGACAGTGTTGAAAACTTCATTACTTAAAGTGTTGAAGCGAAGTGCAGTGCCAGAAAGCAATTTTTACTTCCTAAAGAGACATGCGTGAGACAAACGACATGCTTTTGGAAAAAAAAAACATAAAGCGTTGAAGTGCAAAATCACTTGCTTCAAATAAGGCAGGAAAAAAAAAAAAAAGGTGATGAGAAGGATATGTTAAAGTTCTAACATTTAACTATTTATTTCAAAAGGAAATTATAAGGGTATAGATGTAAAATGCAACATAAATAATATAATAATAAAACCCTAAGTTCGCCCCAGTAGTTGTCAAATATGAAACTCCTCTATCCCCACCACAATTACCCTACACCTTTGACCTTGCCCACTTTCTTTTCACCTTTCTCCACATATCATGTATGTTTCTCGCTTTCTCTACATCTTTCTGTTTTCTTTATTTATTTATTTATTATTATTATTATTATTATTATCTTCTAGTTTATTATATAATCTTTGCCTTCTTGTTGCTAATAGCTTATAATTTTCTAAATTTTTATTTTATATTTTATATAAGAATAGATTAAAAATAAAAGTTGACAAGTTGGTCATAAATAAGAAAAAAATGATTAAGTTTTGTTATTATTTTATTCATTATTAATTTTTTGTACTTTTTATGCTGTATATTGATCATAAATAAATAGTTAAAAAAAACTTTGATGAGGTTATAATTTTTTAGTATTAGGAAAAAAAATTGATTAGTTTATACTTATACAATATTTTTTAGTTTTGTGCTATAACAAGAAAAGGAAAAAAACCCTTTGATTAGGTTATAAATTATTTTACACAAATAATAAATAGTAAAAAAATCTAATTATAATTTTATAAATTATTTTTCTATTTTATTTTAGATAGAGAGATTGAAACATATTTTAGATGGAATCACATAAGGTTAATGGTAGTGGGACTATGGGCAAGTGGAATGATCTAGGGTGGAAATATAATTTTTTAGCTAATAAAAATAATGTATATTCAGTGACTTATATGTTTTGTCAAAAAGTCACCAAAAGAGGGATTTATAGAGCTAAACTACATCTAATTGGAAATAATAGAATATATGATACAAAAATTTTGTAATATATAAGTAAATATTTCATAGTGAGGGGTATTCATGTAATAAATAGTTGTTTAAAAGGATATTTTTGTCTTGGAACAGATGAATTTGGACTCGAAGAAGACACACACGAATGATTAGATGATTTTGGAGTAGGTCGGCATATAGGCTGCTAGCCTATAATCCTAGGCTGCCAGCCTAAATACAATGGACGATAGCCTAAACACCAGCTTGGAGCTTCGGAGGAAAATTGTGCAACTTTAGGAAACTGGTTGTACGCCGGCCTTTAAGCCATTGGCTAGCCAGTGGCCTTAGATGATATTTTGAGACTCAAGAGTTCTAATCCACCAGCCTTGTTTTCCCTTCGTCCAGCTTATATCCTGTCGAGTTATAACTCTATAAATATGTCCTATAATCAATCTTAAACCTCAAAACCTCTCCTAAACTTTTAGAAAACCCTAGCAAACCTCTCCAAGGTGGATTTCTTCAAGGAATTGGGTAAGTAATCTCTCATATTCCTTTAGTTTGATTTAGAATGTCTCTTTCTAGGATTTGTGTTGTTGATTGATGAAGAAGAATTGATCTTTGGTGGAATTGAAGGAAAACCTAAGTGCGGAAATTGGGGATTTTCAGATCTATAATCAATTAAAGAAGGTAAGAGTTAATCTGGAACTATAATTCATAGATCTTAAGTTTTTAAGAGAATTTAATCATATATGTTGTTGAAGATGATTTGTGAATGTATGAACAATGGTGAACAAGTATTCTTATGAATTAGGGTTTCTTTATTTTGTGGTGTTGAATCGGGGATTTGGTGATTCTACAAATTTCATAGGAGAAAGGTGTGTTGGAGAATTCTAGTTTGATGAATTAGGGTTTAAGGTTTATATTTCTTATGTTGTTATCAAGGAACTAAATTGATTTGTGGAATGGACGATTCTTTGTTCAGACATTTATTTGAGAATAGGATTTCTATTTCTTAAGCGTAAACAGTTACGTCCTTACCATGTCTGATTGGTTATGCTTGTAGGATTAGATGATTAGAACTGACTTTATTCTATTTGGCTTAAATTACGAGTGTGTTGTATGTGCTTGGTTACGGTTAGTAAAGACACTTAGAGTCTGATGCTGAGGCTGGCCACTTGATGATCTTTGTATGAGGTTTTCCAGAGTGGACTCATACTGTAACGCCCTAAAATAAGGACATTACAACCTGCCACGTGTCCTTCTCTTTCTAAGAACATGCCAAGGCTATGAAATACTAATCCACTTATCATATAAAAAATACAAATTCAGTACTCACATATAAAGGGTTCTTATTAAACAATTCATCATATAAATAATACTCTTGAATTGATTTGTTGGTATAAATCAAAGCCAACATCATCCTGACTTATAACTTAACTGAAAAATCTTATAAAGAAATCTTAAACTCATAAAGTAAATAAAATCTTTCAAACTAATAATAGTTTCAAATTAAACTTCATAGATTATTAAATTATCTTTCTATCTCTACGTATCCAAAATCAACCTCTATTGATCCTTAGAAGGAAAGTCAAGTTCACTATCGTTATCCCCATGATCTACAAAGATGTCATATCCAGTGTGATCATAAATCATTTTATCTTCTCTTGTTCCTGAAAAATTAATGGAATGAGCGAAAACGCCTATTACGCCAATCCACAAAAGAAATGCATATGCACACGCAACATATATCCACTTCAACAAAATGAGCATTTGGCCACTTCTAATAAACGTGGCTAGACATTAGTTAAACTTGGCCAAAGATTTTTGGTCACGTTTATCTACACATAGCCTATAGACGTCGCCAAAGGTCTGTCACACATTTGATAGGTAACGTTAAAAATTTAAACATCACTAATATAAATTTGACAGCCAAATACACTTTCTTATACCCCAACAAGTACCCTAAACGTGACAGCCCGCCGTACACAATATTAAAACTTGGGAATGACTGCCTCAGTCACTCGAAAGCTTCCATATTGGTACAATGTCATGCCCCGAAGGGTACCCTAAACGTGGCAGTCCCCCGTACACAATATTAAAGCCTAAGAATGATCACCTCAGTCACGCGAAGGCTTCCATACTATGTACAAAGCGTCTAACACATAAAGGAGACAAATCGGAATGATACATTTTATGTTGATACAATTGAGTAACAATGTAAAGGAAATACAATCCACTATACTCCAAATACAAAACACTATACTTCAAAATACAATCATCAAACTTCAATTACATTCATCCCAAGACTTCACTACATAAAACTATTACAAGGCAATCGTAAAGCTTAGCCAAAAACTTCAAGCATTCTTATATCTTGCCGGAATCCCGAAGTCATTCTCGACTTCAACCATCTTGGTCCCCACTTAGCATTCTTGGAATAACCTGCTCATTTAAACAACTATTGGGGTATAAGCTACACTAGCTTAGTGAGAATTCCCTTAATTCCGTACCATAACAAACAAGTTATTAATCAATCATATGCTATGCATGAACAAACACGTGAGCAAGCAATTATGCATGGGTAACCGGAACCCACACACAGAACGGATTTACGCCCTCCGTATCTTGGGTTAGGAATGGTATTGAGTCTACACGACCGCTGCTAGTCCCCAAGCCCTGGCTCTTAGCACTCGACTCGGCTAGGCTCATCAAGGATGCATCCACATGCGCCTTAGTACCCTAGAATGAGCTCTGATACCGGGTCTCATTACTCAAACGAGTCCTCGGACCATACCGATCGACCTGCGTAGGAGTAGCACGCTACCAAATGCAATATGTCTGATGCGATGCATGATCAATTTACTTTTTGCTTAGGTCAAAATATTTATACATTCTTTAGAGTGACCAGGCAATATCATACACATAAATAATATGAACCGTGCAGTTATCCAATCAAATCGTGGTTTCGATATGCTTTAGTATTCCTTGGCATACATTCATCACAGTCTCATCATATATCCCATCCCCATTCATATCGATTTTTATCTTGTTCCTAAAATTCTAATGCGACTAATTACAAGCACAATCAAGGTAACAAAACAAGGAGAAAACTCACTCAGCCATTGGATCACCGGTCTTCTAGTAATAATAATCCGGTGGTAGGGAATCGTCGAACTCGGGATAACCTAAAAAGGAAGAAATACTCTAATCAGTATTTCAACTCAAACTAATCCAACGACTTCATACGAACTTATCAAATTCGTAATTCGCGTCCTAAGCGGGAATTCCAACTTAAAACGGCCATAACTTGGTCATTTTAACTCGGAATCTCGCAAATTTTATATCGATTTCTATCTACTTCGGAAGAGCTTTCTAAATACGAAGTTTAAATCAAGTTTTGAAAATATCTAAGCCTCGGAATTGAGGGATCAGATCTGTACAGCGGTTTATCAATTCCAAAATGCGGTTTTCATGAATGCACTTGAGATTCCTAAGTAAAATGAAACTAAATGCAATGGTAATGATTTTCCCTATCATGAATGTCATGATGTGAACTTTAATGAGTCTATGTTCTTATAACTTTTTAATTTAAAGAATTTTAAAATAAACTTTTCTTAGAAACCATTTTATACCAATGTTTAGTAAGTGAATTCACTACACTTGACCACATACATATTACAAGGATTTTCTTTAGAAAAACTCTACTTTGTTTAAAGAAATTTTGACCCTTATATTAGTTATATCCTAAGGCCTTTATTTCTTAATAAAATCCATTTATAAACTTTTAAGTGGGTCTTTTACTATGGGGTTTCCAAAAATCCGAATTTAAAAGTCCATTTCAAGTTGATTCTTTAGGAAAAATATTTTTACTTAAAACTTTAAGTATTTATTATATCTATACCTAAGGACTTCATTTATTTAAGAAAATATCATTTTTGAAGTTGGAAAAATAGTGTTTTCTAACCCTACATCCATTATTACGAATTTGTCTATAACTTTTAGCTCAAAACTTCTATGGACTTCATTTCTTGTTTCCAACATTTTCTTTAGTAAAAACTCATTTAGACTCATGAAAAATATACTAAACATTATCTATTACCCATAGGCTTCATTTCTCTTGTAAAATATGTTTAGAAGTTGATAAAAGTGTTTTTGACCTAGGTTTCAAAGTCATCCGAATTTACACAAGTTCATTTCTTGAAAAGTGTTTTCCTTTTTGACTTTATTAACTATCTATAGATCTATATACTAGGAAGGTTATTTACTAAAGACAAAAGCATTAAAGACTATTAATGCACATAAACACAAAATAATAATGAAACTTAAATGCCTACATGATTGAGTAGTAAAATGATAGATCTACTTATCAAATGCTTAAATAGTTTTGAAAACATAAAAACTACATTTTTATAAAAGATCTTTTGTTCAAAACACTTTTTGATGAAAACTCATAAAGCTTATGCCTTGAAAGCTCCTTGAAATAGATCTACTAGTGATGGTTTGGTATTCTTGTTTGATATTTCCTTGTCCCTATCAAGAGATCATGGGGACATTTAGTTGGAAATATCCAAGAATAACTTAGCCATAACAAGATCTATGAGTGGAAAGAAGCAAAAGTCTACTTACTTGAAGGTAAATGGAAGATGAAAAGAAGAATGGAAGTTGTGTGTGTGTGGGGGGGCTTAGGGAAGTTTCGGCCAAAGGGGGAAATGGGGAGAGAAAAGAGAGCTTTTTGAGAGTTTTTCACTTTCCAAAGTTGAGAATGAAAGAATGAAGAGAGAGAGAGAAAAAGTAGTATATATATAAAGTTGGAATTAGGTTAAATGAAGTTAGTTTAAAAAAAAAAAAATTTGCAAAATGGACATGGGGAGGGGGCCATGTCACGTCGGTCTTGTAGCTTGTAGGGGAAGAAGAAGTTTGAAAATTTTGCTTTATTTTGATTGATTTAACTTGATATGTAATTGTCATAAAAAGTAAGAAAAGATAAGGGACAAAATGTGTAGAGAAAAGAGGGTGATTTGAGTGATGGTAAGAGTTGAAAGTGTAGAGTGTGCTAATAGGTAATAGGTGGTATAGGTGTCACTTTTTGAATAGTAGTGAATAGTTGACAAGACAATTTAATTTCCGGTAGTAATGAAATACGAATAAAAAGGCTATAACTGTATTTTTCATAAGCCGAAAAATTATGAAAAATATATTTTTGAAATCCTTATTTTATTTCGATTCAAATGAGTATTCATAAGGAAAGTTTTGAAATTCTAGTTCGGGGCACGTTTTTCTATAATGGGTCTCGGGATGACCCGGAATTGAGATTTTCTTAAAATCTGATATTTTCTTGGTTTGAAATATAATCAAGAACTATATTAAAAATTAAATTTTCTTAGAAAAGTTTCTTAATTGGAAACCGAGGAAAAGCCGGAATTAGGGTTTCTAAGTCTTTCTCATAACGCTTTGAACTAAACCGGTTTAGGGTTTCAATTTCTGGTTTTCGAAGTTTACTTGATTACTAGGAAATCCGGGTATACATTATAAAAAAACAATAAAATTGTGTAATGAAATAAAATGAATAGTGCAAAAGAATAATCAATTACCGGTAGAAATGAAAATACGATAAAAAGGTTATAACTGTAACTTTTATAACCCGAAAAATTATATAACTGATATATTTAGAAATCTCGTGGAATTACGAGTCTAACGGTACTAATGTTATATTTTTGATATCTCGAGCCCCGGGATACGCTTTTCGAAGTCTGTATCTGAACGGGTTCGAAATAGATCAAAAATTTACCAATCTTATGTTTTTAAATAAACTTATATTACTACGAGCTATTCCACATATTTAAACTATCTTTCGGCCTCTAGAGTTAGGGGCGCTAGATTGCCGGACTTACACTATTGTATTCCGGTCAGGGTTTCCGGATGACTCTCCGGTTTAGACCTTTGCCAATTTGGAAACTGAGATTTTCTGTTTATACAACGTATTTAGTTTGAGAAATTTATTTTAAAATTTATTTTTATAAGTATTTAATATCTCTTATTGCTTTCGGAAATCTTGAATTGAATTATTATATCCGGAGTTATATCGGTAATGGTTACCGGATATGATTTTCTTGAGTTTGAGTCAAATATCGATTTTTGGAATGATTTTGGGAAATCTTGATTTTTATAATTTGCTTTGAAAAAGGATCTTCATAGTGTTTTGTTTTCGAATTTATTTTTGCTTCGATTTAAGGTTTTATGAACAATTGGTTAACTTAAGGATTATTTAATTTGTTATTTTGTTTCTTGAATTCTTCCTTCTTAAGATTACAGATTTCAATTTCTAACTCGTTCTATGATTCTTGAGTTTGATTTGATCGTTAGGGCTTTATTGTGATTTCCGTCTCTTAGGATTATTAGTCTGGTCGTTTGGGGAATTTCCAAAGTCTATATTTTATTATTGGCAGATAAAGTTTTCTTAATCGTGCCAAAGCCTAATTATGGAATTGGCCTTTGGTGATTTCCTGATCCTTCAAATTGTCATGTTATGGATTAACTTGCTTTTTAGCAAATTATCACTGTGTTTTATTTTTATCCCGATTTTTATGAATTATAGATTAGGTAAGCAGTTTATCTTACGTAATGGTTTTTGGACTTAAGGACTTTTGTAGTCCTTATTTTATTTTTAGATTTTCTCAAGACTAATGAATTCTTACTTTCGTTTATATTTGGACTCGTTCAAAGTTCGGTTTTAATTTGGAGTGATTTTTAGGGTTTATTTTCGAAGTTCATCTTGGAATTATTTACTGAAATTTTCCGGGGCTTACATACAAGACGTACTTTCACATCAAAGGGAGACTGATGAAGTAATCCGATAGTACTAACTACTAATGCCAAATTTCATTGTTTTTCATTATCATAGATCTCCATAGAGAATTTCTTACCTGACTTAGTATTACCTAGAACATGTTTAAGTTCAATTAAAAAAAAAACAGAGCATAAATAAACCAAGAACAGAACCATAATCCCTCTCTTAGCCGTGAGTCGTGAATCTCTCCCTCTCTCTAACATAAAACCAGCTACTGCTCGAAACACTAATGATACGCTAACCCCTTAATCACCGAGACCGCCACCGATCACATCCCTAACCCACTCCAAAACAGCCATCGACAAGGCAACGATACTACCAACAACTAATCTAAACAAACCCAGAACGGAATCAACCCTCACTAAACATAAGCAACCACCAAGAACAATAAACCTTATTATTATTAGATTAGATATATTGCAACTCTATTATTATTATTATTAGGAAAAGAAAACATACCTGACTCGAACAGAGGCATGTGAAGGGGAAAAAAATTCTAACCAATTCAGATTTAGGTGCTGGTGGCAGGGAACTCCGATCTCATCGTCTAACGGCAACCTAGGTTGAGGGGCTGTGTTAGTTGGCCATAGAGGAGGCCGGTGACACATCATGTGCTGTGGTTGGCATTCAAATCCATTAAAGAGTAGTGTTCGAAGGAGAGAGAGGTGTGGCGACAGTGGAGGCTTGCATCGGTGGCCTTCTGGTTGTTGTCAATGGCAACCAACCACTAGGGTCTGGTGAAGATGAAGAGTGATCAGATCGAGAGTTGAGAGAGAATGGCGCAAAAAAAATTGTAAACAATGAACTAAGGAAGACGAAGGGGAAAGGGGCGGCATAAAAGTAGGGTCTGGGTAGGAATGAGATGGAGAAATAAGAAAATGCCCTAAAGTAAATGCTAAAGAGTAAAGTATGCTTTAAACTTTATGCCAAGCGGATCTACGATGGGGCTTTTCTTTTTTTATTTTTCTAGTGAACATATACCTAAAAATGGAGGGACTAAAGAAGGGTTTTTATTTTAAGTCTATTAAAAAATTTTAATAAAATAAAAATTTTCAATTTTTTTAATAAAATAAAAATTTTCAATTTTTTTAATAAAATAAAAATTTTCAATCTTTTTAATAAAATAAATTGGTAACGTTTACTATAAGCTAAAAGTCGCAAATCAAACCAATATCTCATATAAGCTAAAAGTAATTTGCAAACGTAACCAATGGTATTTTTTACCTAACATTTAATTCATATGACCAAATTATAAAAGAAAGGCGATGTTTGCAAAATTTGCAAACGTCACCTTATGTAAAAATTCCTGTAGTGATATCAAATGCAACTTACTCTAATGCAACCAATCAGATTATTGTCTTTATTAAGCCAACCAAACAACATAGTTTAGAACTATGAATCCCTACTTCCAAACTTAGAGTAACTCAGACCTTTGAAAATCAACCAACTTTTGAAAATAGGTAATTGTATACATATATTGGTGTTGGAGAATCATCCACACGCCGCGGCCTCTGCCAAAACCTAATCTACCGGAATCATTTCTATGTATGAGTCCATTCGGGACAACCTCACACATAGATCATCAGGGTGCCTCGTTAGTATCACACTCTACGTGGTTTTTATTAACCAAAGCCAAACACAAGCAGCAAACATAATTTCTTATTATCGTATAAAATTAAGTCAATTTAGAATTTTGATCCTACATTACATACAGCAAATAAATCTAAAGCTACAAGCACATACAACAAATAAGGAATGGTTGCACTTGATTTTGCTTTAGGAACATAACCCTAATTCACCAAAACACCTTTCTTCTATAAATGGTAAAGCCATAAAATCCTCAAACACCATAATTTAGGATTTTCTTCCAAATCTCCAAGAACTTTGATTCCTAACAACCAATACAATAACTTTAATAAAAGATTATATTTTTAGATCATCTAAACGGTTGAAAGAATCAATCTCTCCCATTTTCCTTGTTTATGGAATCACAAAATTTCCAAAAGATAAAAATTTTCCTCCAAAATTCCTCCAAATCCTAGAATACATTCAATATAAATTAAACCAAAACCAATAAAAATCATTTCTTTTTAATCATAAAGGTTAAGAACATATAAACTTACCTAGAATTGACTCTCAATTCTCCTTGATCACTAAAAATCATATTCCAACTCAATTAGGGTTCCTCTTCCAAAAGTTCCTTCAAAACCATAAACAATACTCTAAGAAACTAATATATATGTAAAATCTTATAGAAGAAAATAGGGATCTGATTACCTGATCTGGACTATAGAATCTTTTCTAACACCAAATTCAGATCTCCAAGATAATTAGGGTTTTCTCCAATCTTCCTTTAAAAACAACATACAAATTCTGAGGATACTATAGATTTGTAGATCTTAAAGAAATAATGGTTATCAAATTACTTGGATCTGATCCTCAACTTTCCTTAAACAAAAGTCTTCAGATTCTCCGAGAAAACTAAAACAATTCTTCAATTTTCCTTCAAAACAATATAAAAATTCTAAGAACTTGATAGATTTATGAAACCCAAAGGAAAATTGATGATTTGATTACTTGATCTAGATTACCAAATTGTCTTGACGGCTATGAATATATCAGAGGATGTTTGCTAGGTTTAGGGTTATATTAGAATAGAGAACAAAGAAGAAAGATATAATAAAAATCATGACTTTTCATCTCCTTCACTTTACATATGCTGGCAATTTTCAATATGTATGTCGGCGGCATAGAAAGTTAGGCCGATAGTGTTTATCCAGCTTAGCCTTGTGCCCATTTGATTTCCCCTCCGTCTCTTTGCCTTCTCTCATGTATCTAATAACCAACAAAAGTAATTAATTTAAACATTAGGATTGACCATAAAACCCTCTTATTTTATGTCAAATGACATCTTTGCCCTTCAATGTAAAATATTTATTTGTATATTACACGTACATTGAGATAATTTCGATAGTTTAGGAGTAGTGCAAGTACGACACCTAGGTGTGTCGGAGATTCCCAATACCATATATGTATTATATTACTTATTTTCCTATACTACTTGTTTTTAAGGGAGTATGAGTTGCTCCGGGTTTAGGATTAGTCGCTGATAATCTTATACTGTGTTGTATGCTGGATTAAGAAAAAGATAATAATTGGTGCTTGCTGCATTAGATATCAAGTTGTGTGTGAACTGTTTGATGTATGATCATATGCCTGTGTTTTCGGTTTGGATGTACTGGGCCTTTGTGCTCATTCCTTTTTATTTTCAGGTTCAAATGATGACCAGATTGTGTATGACTTATCTAGCTTCGATATTTTCATAGAGCTTGGAGAGGACGGTAGTGGAACTGACTACCTAGCTAATATGTAGATGGCTGGATTGGAGTTAGGTGATGATGATAAGTTTATTAGATTTCCTTTAGATTTCCAGTTGTAAAGATTTTTATGAGTTATTAGTTTTATGTTTCTTATGAGAATTTTATCAGTTGGTTTGGTTTATACAAACATAGATGTCTTAGGAGTTATGTTTTCTTGATTTTCAAATTAAGTATTCCTTTATGTGAGTTTTGGAGTTATATGATGGAATATTGTGGTTTATAGATGTATTATAGCCTTTGCGTGTGCCTTTCAAGAGAGAACGCGTGGTGGGTTGTAATGCCTTAATTTAGGGCGTTACAACTTATTTGGTATTAGAGCTTTAGGTTGATGATCTTTTTAGAATTAAGTTATGAACTCCTTAAGGTGGTGAGCATTGATGAGCAGGGTAGAAATAATAGGAGCTGTTTATATAGATAGTTTTATAGTATCTTGTAGTTTATATAGCGTTTTAATCTGTAAAGTTAGTTTTTCCCTTTTATCTTATGTTTTGGAGTATTCTTGTGATAGAATACTGCCAAGAAGGAGAGCTTTCGATATTGGTTCTTCTAAGAATGGTCATGAGGAACAAGCACCCGTGAACCAGCCACCGTTGAACCATGCACCTAGAGACATGCCCCCACCACCGCCTCTACCTATAGGATAGCAGATGCCTAATGTTGCTGTAGGAGGACAAGTTCCAATTGATGCTGCACAGTTGATGCAAGCAATGAATGCTCTATTGGGAGTAGTTAATTAGCAGTAGTAGAATATGAGGCAGGACATGCAAGTCGTGCAAGCTAATGTTGAGGCCTAGAGATAGGAGGCATAGAGGAACAATGGCAATGGTAGAAATGGAGGCCATGCAGTAAAACATGCTGATGTGCTCAACCTAAACAAGTTTGTAAACGTGGTCTACAAATTTGAGTCCCAACCTAGGAAGCCATTGGAGGCTCATTTATGGATAGAGAAGGTGGAGAAGATGTTTGTTGCCTTGGACATACCAGAGAACAAAAAGGTGGAATATGCCTCCTACCTGCTTATCGGGAGAGCAAACAACTGGTGGTTAAGAACCAAAAGACACATGGCAGGAGCAATCACATGGGAGATGTTCAAACAGGCCTTCTAAAGGGAGTTCTTTCCTGATAGTGTGAAGCAGAAGATGCTTCAGGAGTATCACACTTTGCAGCAGGGTAAGATGATAGTAGAGGAGTATGAAGCTGAGCCGCATCGATTGTTGAGGTTTCTGCCAAACCCTCTAAAGGAAAGTGAAGAGGCTAAAGTGAGCAGATTTATCACTGGTTTAGAGCCTGAAATTCAGTATCAGGTCAATTTGATGGACTTAGATAACTACTCCACTATAGTCAACAAAGCTAAGATAGTGGAGCAAGACCTGAATAGAATTAAGGGGCGTGTGACTCAAAGGAGCCAGACCTATTATTGGAAGCGACCAGCCGCCAATGTTCTTTATCAAGATAGGGGGAAGGGACCAGTTACATAACAGGCCAGGCCAGCATTTTAGGGTACAGAAAAGAAGTGCATTAGATGCCTTGGACCTCATGACATTAAGGAATGCAAGTGGCCTGAAAACGCATGCTTTTCATGTGCAAGGTGGGTCATAGCCACAAGTCCTGCACATAGAGAATCATTCCCTAAGTTTATTGCTTTAAGTGCGAGCAGAGAGGGCACAAAGCTATTGAATGCAAGGAGTCAGGAAGGCTTTTGGGTTCAGCAACATAGATGGGTCGAACTCAATGTGGACAAGGACAAAGGGCTGCATCAAGACACCTCCAGTGTAGACATTATAGTAGGTATGCTTCGCATACTTCTAAACAGTACCTATGTTCTTTTTAATATCAGTACAAGTTTTTCCAAGATATTTGAACCTTTTGTGGCTATTTGTGGTGTGCATGTTGAACGTATGCCTATTTGCTTGTCTGTGAATACGCCTCTGGGGAGCGGGGCTATGCTGAATAAGATATGTAGAAATGTGGATATTGAGATGGCAGGTAGACATCTACCTATAGATCTTGTAGTCATGAATATGGTAGACTTTGATGTGATATTAGGAGTAGATTAGTTAGTGAAACACCATGCTATGATAGATTGCTATAATTTAGTTGTGAAGTTAGGCTGCCTGATGGAGATCAATTTGAGTATGGGCTTGAGATACAAAGACCTCCAACTCTGCCTACCTATGAGTTGTGGGGAAAGTCATCTTTGGCAACTATGACAATAGAAAAGGAGCAAAAGACAGATTTTACACAGATAGCTGTTGTGGGTGAATACCCTGACGTGTTTCTAGAAGACTTACCGGGGTTACCACCAGAGAGGGAAGTAGAGTTCTATATAGATTTGAAGCCAGGTACCTTACCTATATCAAAGACACCTTATAGAATGGCTCCTACAGAACTTGTTGAATTAAAAACACAGAAGAATTTCTCCATAAGAAGTTTATCAGACCTAGTGTGTTGCCATAGGGAGCTCTAGTGTTTTTTGTAAAGAAGAAGGATAGAAGCATGAGATTATGTATAGATTATCGAGAATTGAACCAGGTAACGATCAAGAATAAGTACCCATTACCTAGAATAGACAATTTATTTGATCAACTGGCAGGAGTAAGAATATTTTCTAAGATTGATCTTAGGTTTAGATATCACCAGTTACAGGTCGGAGCAGAGGATATTCAGAAGACAGCTTTCAGGACCCGGTATGGGCATTACAAATTCGTTGTCATGCCTTTTGGTTTGACCAAGGCACTGGCAATATTTATGGACCTCATGAACAGAGGCTTTAGAGACTACTTGGACCTTTTTGTGGTAGTGTTCATTGACGATATGCTAGTGTATTCTAAGTCAAAGGAGGAACATGAAGAGCATTTGAGACTAGTTCTGACCAGACTGCAAGATGAGAAGCTATATGCTAAATTCACCAAGTGTGAATTCTGGTAAAAACAAGTGTCTTTCTTGGGACACGTTGTAGATAGGAATGAAATTGCTGTGGATCTTGATAAAGTGAAGGCAGTGGTTGAATGACCAAGACTTAAAAGCGTATATGAGATCGTAAGTTTTCTAAGAATGGCAGGTTATTACAGAAGATTTGTAGAAAACTTTTCCAATATATCAAGTCCATTAACCAAGTTGACACAGAAAGTGGTGAAGTATGTATGGAGTGATGACCATGAGAGTAGCTTCCAACGATTGAAGGAGAAGTTAGTGTCAACACTAGTGTTGGCTTTACCTATGAGTGGTGAGGAGTATACCATATACAGCGATGCCTCGATACAAGGATTAGGTTGTGTGTTAATGCGGGGAGGCAGGGTAATAGCATATGCTTCCAGATAGTTGAAGCCATATGAAAAGAACTACCCAATGCATGACTTGGAACTAGCACCTGTGGTTCATCCATTGAAGCTTTGGAGACATTACCTATATGGGGAGAGATGTAAAGTGTATAGAGATCACAAAAGTCTCATGTACATCTTTACCCAAAGAGAGCTAAACATGAGACAAAGGAGATGGTTGGAGCTAATAAAAGATTATGATGTGGACATACAATTCCACCCAAGGAATGCAAATGTTGTAGCAGATGCCCTGAGTAGAAAGAGAAATGAGAATTTAGTAGCCTTGGTCACATCAGAACGATACTTAATTGATGACATGAGGAAACTTGAGTTGGAAATAGTGACTAGATGAGTGGGTGAAAGATTGGTGAACCTACAGATTTAGCCTATCTTGATTGAAAGGATCAAAACAACCTAGATAGATGATCAAAGTATCTTGGAGATAAAGAGGAGAATAGAGAATGGTAGAGCACCTGAGTTCTACATTGATGAAGATGGTGTCATGCGATACAAAGGAAGCCTATGTGTGCCAGAACAAGGAGAATTGAGAAAGGAGTTATTGAGAGAAGCACACTATTCTAGTTATTCCATCCATCTAGGAGGAAATAAGATGTACCATGACCTGAAGAAGTTGTATTGGTGGAATAACATGAAGAAGGAAATTGTTGAGTATGTTTCTAAGTGCCACACCTGTCAGATGATTAATATTGAGCACAGGAGACTAACTGGTGAGCCGAAGCCCTTGCTAGTACCCTAATGGAAGTGGGAGCATATTACCATGGATTTCGTTACAGCCTCACCCAGAGCAAGAGAAAAGTTTGACTCAGTATGGGTGATTGTAGACAAACTCACAAAGGTAGCCCACTTTCTACCTATTAAGGCAGGGTATAAATTGGAACGTTTAGCACAGTTGTACATCAAAGAGATCGTGAGACTACACGGAGTCCCAGTGACCGTTGTATCTGATAGAGATACTAGATTTGTTGGAAGATTTTGGAAAAGCTTACGTTAGGCTTTAGGCACTAAAATTATGTTTAGTACTGCCTATTATCCTTAGACAGATGGACAGTCCGAGAGGACAATCCAGATTCTTAAAGACATGTTGAGAGCTTGTGTATTAGACTTTAAAGGTAGCTGGGATGAGTATTTGCCTCTAGTGGAGTTTGCATATAACAACAGTTATCAAGCTTCAATTGGTATGCCACCATATGAAGCCTTATACAGTAGAAAGTTTCGATCACCGATTCATTGGGATGAAGTAGGTGACAGGCAGATTTTAGGACCAGAATTGATACAGGATGCCAACGATAAAGTCCAAATGATTGGACAAAGATTGTAAGCCACTCAGAGCCGTCAAAAAAGCTATGCTAACAAAAGAAGGAGAACTTTGGAGTTTTGGGTTGGAGAGCATGTGTTGCTTAAAATTTTGCCAACTAAAGGTGTTGTCAGATTTGGGTTAAGAGGCAAGTTGAACCCTAGGTATGTAAGACCATATGAGATCTTAAAGAGGATAAGCGATGTGGCTTACAGACTAGCTTTACCGCCTAGTTTGGAGGAAGTGCACAACATGTTTCATATGTCGCTATTGAGGAAGTATGTGAAAGACCCCGAGCAGATAACAGAGCTAGAGCCACTGGATGTGCATCCTAATCTCACTACTGTTGAAAGACTCATGAAGATCGTTGATACTAAAGAGAAGATGTTGAGGAGACGGGTAATCAAATATGTGAAGGTACAGTGGACGAATCATATAGAGAGAGAAGCTACTTGGGAGCTTGAGGGGGAGATGCGAGCAAAATATCACGAGCTATTCAATGAACTAGGTAACTTTTAAGAACAAAAGTTTCTTCAAGGGGGAGGGAGATGTAATATACAAGTAAATATTTCATAGTGAGGGGTATTCATATAATAAATAGTTGTTTAAAAGGATATTTTTGTCTTAGAACAGATGAATTTAGACTCGAGGAAGAAACACGCGAATGATTGGATGATTTTAGAGTAGGTCGGCATATAGGCCACCAGCCTATAATCCTAAGTTGCCAGCCTAAATATAATGGATGACGACCTAAACACTAGCTTAGAGCTTTGGAGGAAAATTGTGTGAATTGAGGAAATTGGCCATACGTTGGCCTTTAGGCCCCCAATGTACAAGGATAAGCCGCTAGCATACCCAAGAAGGCCGCCGGCCTAAGTGGCACCTTGGATGATATTTTGAGACCCAAGAGTTCTAAGCCGCCAGCCTTGTTTTTCCTTCATCCAGCCTGTATCCCTTTGAGTTATAACTCTATAAATACGTCCTATAATCAGTCTTAACCTCATAACCTCTCTTAAACTTTTAGAAAACCCTAGCAAACCTCTCCAAGGTGGATTTCTTCAAGGAATTGGGTAAGTAATCTCTCATATTCCTTTAGTTTGATTTAGAATGTCTCTTTCTAAGATTTGTGTTGTTGATAGATGAAGGAGAATTGATCTTTGGTGGAAATTGAAGGAATACCCTAAGTGTGGAAATTGAGGATTTTCATATCTACAATCAATTGAAGAAGGTAAGAGTTAATCTGGAACTATAATCCATAAATCTTAAGTTTTTAGTAGAATTTAATCATATATGTTGTTGAAGATGATTTGTGAATGTATGAACGATGGTGAATAGATGTTCTTATGAATTAGGGTTTCTTTATTTCGTGGTGTTGAATTGGGGATATGTTGATTCTACGAATTTCATAGGAGAAAGGTGTGTTGGAGAATTCTAGTTTGATGAATTAGGGTTTAGGGTTTATATTTGTTATGTTGTTATCAAGGATGTAAATTGATTTGTGGAACGGATGATTCTTTGTTCAAGCATTTATTTGAGAATAGGATTTCTATTCCTTAAGCGGAAACAGGTATGTCCTTACCATGTCTAATTGGTTGCGCTTGTAGGATTAGATGATTAAAACTGACCTTATTCTATTTGGCCTAAATTATAAGTGTGTTGTATGTGCTTGGTTGCGATCAGTAAAGACCACGCAGAGTGTGATACTGACGATGGCAACCTGATGATCTTTATGTGAGGTTGTCTTGAGTAGATTCGTACATTGAGATGATTCTGGTAGTTTAGAAGTAGTGCGAGTATGGCACCTGGGTGTGTGGGAGATTCCCAACACCATATGTAAGCCCCGGAAATTTTCAATAAATAATTTCAAGATGAACTTCGAAAATAAACCCTAAAAATCACTCCAAATTAAAACCAAATTTCAACTAGTCTTAAATTATGAATGAATTCGAAAAATTTCCGAATCTTGGGAAAAATAAGAATTCTCAAAAACAAAGTAAGAACTCAACATACTACAATTCCAAAACCACTATGTACGATAAATTCCATATTTAACTCCGACTTATAAAAATGGGTAATACAAAGCCTAAAAACAAATTATTGAAAAGCAAATAACGATTGACTTTCAAAATTATAACTTAATTCAAGAATTCTGAAAACATTAAGAGATATTAAATACTTACAAAAATGAAATGTAAAATAAATTTCTTAAAGTAAATACGTTGTATAAACATAAAATATCAGTTTTCGAATTGGCAAGGATCTAGATCGGAAAATCACCCGGAAACCCTAAGCGGAATACAATAGCTTAAGTCCGGCAATCTAGCGCCCCTAGCCCTAGAGGCCGAGATGTAGTTTAAATATGTAAAATAGCTCATAGTAATATGAGTTTGTTTAAAAATATTATATTGGTAAATTTTTGACCTATTTCGAACCCGTTCGAATACAGACTTCGAAATATAAAAAATATACCAATAGTACAGTTAGACTCGGAAATTTCATAAGATTTCTAAATATATCAGTTATATAATTTTTCGGGTTATAAAAGTTACAGTTATAACTTTTTTATCGTATTTCCATTATTACCGGTAATTGATTAGTCTTTTGCACTATTCATTTTTATTTCATTACAAAATTTTATTATTCTTATAAAGCCTTATATTTTTAGATAAATATTTTATATGTTATAGAAAATTTTGTTTTTCTAAAATTTAGATCGTTTCGGGTCTTACGGGATTAGATTCTGTTTAAGACCCGATACTAAAAATAAAATAAATTAATTTAATAATTGAAAAATATTTTTAAAATATTTTTATTTTCATAAAATAATTTAAAATAATTTTTTAGAATTTTTCGGATTATAAAAATATTATTTATAGCCCATATTCGCATATTTTGATTGTACCGGTAACATATTTGTTAAAATACTAAAATAATTCAAATAATTATTTAATTTTAATTATGAAAAATATGCTACAAATATTTGGCACAAATTTTCTAATTTTATTTTATTAAGAAAGTACTTTTACATCCATACTTTCAAGTACACCTTACATATATCACTTCCTTTTCACTGCAATCTTTCTACACATTAACCCACACTTCATGGCAGATTTTGACCCTCTTTATGGCTGTCTTTTGTCCTTTGAAACCCTCCAAAAATTAATTAAAATAACTCTCTTTCACTCCTTCTTAAAGAAGTTACATTACACATTAATTACACAATTTAATTCAAGTCAAATTTCAACAATTCCTATCTCCTTCTCTCCTCTCTTCCACGTGAATTGCGCCCCCCCCCCCCAAAACAAAATTTCTGCCTTGTTTTATTTTTTTCTTTCCTCCATTCATTTAATGCACTCATTTTCTCTCTCTCTTTCATTTACTCCTCTTTCTCTTTTTCATTTCCTTAGCTTTTCTCTCTTTCTTTCTTCTTTTTGTTCTTGTTTCTTCAGGAACACAAGCTGCCCCTATCTCTTCCATTAGCTTCCACTCATATTTCTTGAAGATTTCTAAGAAAATCTTCATCTCAAAGCCTCCATAGATGATCTAAGTAAAGTGTAATGAAGGTTTCATGCATCAAATGACCTTCCATAAGCTTAAAAGCTTAGGATGATGATGCCAATAATGAAACACTCCTTTTCTCCACTGTTATTATCTTGTATTACAATTATTTTCTTGTTCAAAGTTGATATATATTGTAGATCTAAATTTTTTTAGCTTTGATTTTTGTTTATGCCTTAGATCTCGCTATTTAAGTTATTATTCTTGTTATTACTTATGATTTATGCATATATTTCTCATTCATATGTGTTCATGCATTTAAAACTAGTTTAGAAAACCAGATCTAGAGTTTTGAGTTCATAAAATGCATTAGACTTTGTTTTATGTTCATGGATGACTTGTGATAGCATGATGATGGTAGGAAAGTTGTAGAAAACTCAAGATCTATTTTATTTTCAACAAAAACAACTTTTGAAAATTCGGATGAAAATGGAACCATATTTAGAAAAGTGGTTTTTCAACTTCAAAATGTATATTTTTCATTTAAAATGAAGGGCTTAGGGTATAGACAACATAAATGAATGATTTTGATAAGTAAAGTTTAGATCTATGAGTTTATAGTTCATTAATATGGGTTTCTTTTAGATGTATGTTCATATTAGGTGTAGATCTTATATTTGAACTTGAACAAAATTTGTGAAATTCGTATTTTATCAAAACCCCTATTTGAAAACCACTTTCCAAGTGTCAAAATATAATTTTTACTTAAGAAAATGAAGGCTTAATATATGTATATCATCAAGACTTCTTTCTACGAGAATCAAAAGTGATTTTCAAAAGTTATTTTCAAAATAAAAATTCTATTTTCGGATTTTGGTTAAGACATTTTTTAAAAACATGTTTTCCAACTCAAAAATGAAGTTTTTAATTAAGAAATGAAAGGCCCATAAGATATGATATGTAAGGAATGGATTTTCATAAGCTTAGATAGATTTTATCAAAAGATATGACCAAAAATAAATTTTTTAAATTCGGATCCCAACCAAGACCAATTTTTAAAACCCATTTATCAACTCCAAAACTCATGTTTTATGTGAAAAATGAAGGGTATAGGTAATAGGTATCTTTAAGGAATGATTTTTACAAGTTAAAATGAGTTTAGGCATGAGTAATGTATAAAACAAGTAATGGAATTCAAATGGAAAATTTTGAGTCAGTGATCAAATTGTCAAATTCGTAATTTACGATGATGCATATGTAATCACTTAGTATTTGAGCTCAAATTGCAAGTTTTATGTGTTAAATGAAGTCCTTAGACAATAGATACAGTAAAGCTTCAAATTTTAATGCATTAAACAAGTTTTTTCCAAATGAATCATTCAAAAAGTGGATTTTCTAAAATTCGGATTTTTGAGCAAATCATATTGGAAAACATATTTGCAAAGTGTAAAATGGAAATTTTTATGTAGAAATGAAGGTCATAAGTAATATATGTAATGAAGACTCGATTTAACAAAAATAATTATATTTTCTTAAGTAACAAATCCAAAACAAATGGAAATAATCAAAGTTAGAAAACTAGATTTTTTATAAGTAGTTGTCATTATGGTCTTGCAAAATAAAAAGTTATAAAATTTCCTTTTAGGAAAATCATCAATATCATGCATACATTAAGCTCATCTCATTTCATTCATGTTAGGAAATCACTCATATTTCATGTATAGCTAATTTATATAGTAGGAACATTACAAACTTTTACAAAACTATTTTTCGGATTTGGAAATGGTTACTGCCCTAATCTGATCCGAACTTTTCGAAGCTTCAAAGTTTTCAAAACTTAAAAATAATATTAGAAATAGATAGATCTTTCGAAATAGATAGAAATCGATATATAAATTGCGAGATTCCGAGTTAAAATGACCAAGTTATGGCCGTTTTAAGTTGGAATTCTCGCTTAGGACGAGAATTACGAATTTGATAGTTCGTATGAAATTGTTTGGATTAGTTTGAGTTGAAATACTTATTAAAGTATTTCTTCCTTTTTAGGAGATCCCGAAATCGACGATTCCCTGCCACTGAATTATTGTTACTAGAAGACCGGTGATCTAATAGCTGAGTGAGTTTTCTCTTTATTTTGTCACCTTGATTGTGCTTGTAGTTAGTTGCTTATTAGAATTATGGAACAAGATAAAAATTGACATGAATGGGGATGGGAGATATGGTGAGACTGTGATGAATGTATGCCAAAAAATATTAAAGCATATCGAAACCACGATTTGATTGGATGACCGTTCATATTATTTCTATTATATGAGTGATATTGGTTGGTCACTCTAAAGAATGTATAAATATTTTTTACCTAAGCAAAAATTTGAATTGGTCATGCATCGCATCGGACATATCGCATTTGGTAGCATGCTACTCCTACGCAGATCGATCGGTATGGTCCGTGATGACTCGTTTGGATAACGAGCCTGGTGCCAGAGCTCATTCAGGGGTACTAAGGCGCATGTGGATGCATTCTTGGATGAGCCTAGCCGAGTCGAGTGCTAAGAGCTGAGGGCTTGGGGACTAGATGCAGTCGTATAGACTCAATACCATTCCTAACCTAAGATACGGAGGGCGTAAATCCATTCTGTGTGTGGGTTCCGGATACCCATACATAATTGCTTGCTCACGTGTTTATTTATGCATAGCATATGATTGATTAATACTTACTTGTTATGGTACGGAATTAAGGGAATTCTCACTAAGCTACTGTAGCTTATACCCTAATAGTTGTTTAAATGAACAAGTTATCTCAAGAATGCTAAGTGGGGACCGTGATGGTTGGAGCCGAGTATGACTTCGGGATTTCGGCAAAGAATAAGAATGTTTGAAGTTATTAGCTAGTTTTATGATTTCTCTTGTAATAGTTTACGTAGGAAAGTCTGTGGATGAATGTAATTGAAGTTTAATGAATTGTATTTTGAAGTATAGTTATTCGTATATGAAGTATAGTGGTTTGTATCGGAAGTATAGTAGATTGTATTTCCTTTACATTATTACTCAATTGCATCAACATAAAATGTATCATTTCGATGTGTCTCCTTTATGTGTTAGACGCCTTGTACATAGTATGGAAGCCTTCGCGTGATTGAGGTGGTCATTCTTAGGCTTTAATATTGTGTACGACGGACTGCCATATTTATGGTACCCTTCGGGGAGTGATACCATATATGCATTATATTACTTATTTTCCTATACTGCTTGTTTTTAATGGAGTCTGAGTTACTCCGCGTTTAGAACTAGTCGCGAATAATCTTAAACTATGTTGCATGCTGGATTAATAAAAGATAATAATTGGTGCTCGCTGCATTAGATATTAAGTCGTGTATGAACTGTTTGATGTATGATCATACACCTGTGTTTTTGGTTTGGATGTACTGGGCCTTTGTGCTCATTCCTTTTTATTTTCAGGTTCAGGTGAAGACTAAATTATGTATGACTTATCTGGCTTCGATGTTTTCATAGAGCCTGGGGAGGACGATAGTGAAACTGACTACCCAGTTGACATGTAGATGGATGGATTGGAGTTAGACCGATGATGATGAGTTTATTAGATTTCTTTTGGATTTCATGTTGTAAAGATTTTTATGAGTTATTAGTTTTATGTTTCTTATGAGAATTTTATCAGTTGGTTTGGTTTATACTAACATGGATGTTTTAGGAGTTCTATTTTCTTGATTTTCATATTAAGTATTCCTTTATGTGAGTTTTGGAGTTATATGATGGAATATTGTGGTTTATAGATGTGTTATAGCCTTCACGTATGCCTTTCAAGAAAGGACATGTGGCGGGTTGTAATGCCTTAGTTTAGGAAGTTACAAATTTCATGAAGAAAAAAAAACTTCATGTAAACAGTCGAGAACCATTTGAATCACTACATTACTTGATTCAAAAGGTTCTTGCAAAGACAAAACCTATTAGATTCCAATTCCAATTCATTTTTACTTATTATTATTATTTTTTTTTACTTAAAGTGAAACTTAAGAGAAATATTAAGAGATGTTAGAAGTGTCTACTAGAAGTGAGGAAAGAGTTAGAAGACTTCATGAACCAAAAGAAAAACAAGAAAGAGCATTATGATAAAATGCCAGACTTTGATGATTTCAATGATGTAATTGAAATTGAAGAGCATGCAGATGTGGGAAAAGGTAAGAAAAACAAGGGCAAAGTTTTACATCTATAGCATCAAAGAAGATGGGGCCTGTTGATGGATTTGTAATAATTAGGCCGGAACAAGTTGTTGAGATGAGAAAGGAAGGGAAAATGAAACAGACCACTATGAATGATACATATGACAAACGAAAGAGGGAGCAAGTGATGAACCAAAATTATTCTTATTTTATGAGTGCTAAAACATATATTTGATGGTCATTTTATTGATGAATATTGGGAATTTAGCACTTGAATTAATGGAGTTAAGCTTTTAGGTCTTTAAAGGAGATATTTTTCAAAGAAAGCAAAGACGGGTCAAAAATGCAAATTTTGGATTAAGAAGAACTCAACATGACAAGAAGAAACCATGTCTTTCAACCATTACAAGAAAGAAGCAAAATTAAGTGCTAAATATCAAGCTTTTGGAAGACATTTATGAGACATGACCTGTCCCAAACCGTGTCAACCTGGAAATTCAACTTTGCAAGGGACATTTCTGGGACAAGCCGTGTCCCAAGTCGTGTCAGTGAAGAAAGAAGTGCACAGCAAGGGACATTTCTGGGACAAGCCGTGTCCCTAGTCATGTCGATTTCCATAATGAAGAAAACAGCCAGACATTCAAGTGACATGACCTGTCCCCAAACCTGTCGATTTGACAGTCCGTTACTTTATGAGAAACGACTTTTTTAATGAATAGTAACCCCCTATTTATTAAAGAAACGTCTATTGGACATTAAAGGGGTGTTACTTTGAAAAGCCAAAAGACCCGTAACTCCCGTAACTTCCCATTTCCTCCATGATGAGCATTCAATTCCATTTATGTGTTACTTTGGAAAGCCAAAAGACCCATAACTCCCGTAACTTCCCATTTCCTCCATCAATGAGCAGTTAATTCCATTTATGCAAAGATCATTATAAATTGAAGATGAAAGAAGAACAAAAAAAGCAGAGAAGAACAAGAAAAGGAGAGACACAGAAAAAAAAATAATACTTTTATGTATTTTCGCAGAAGCATTTGTGCTTGAATGTATCAATTTATCAAGGAACATCATTTGTATTGCTAATTTAATTTTAGATCCTTTCTATTTCTCCTTGTTATTGATTTATATTGTTTTATCTATGGAGGAGTAGTTTAATATTGCTTGGGTATTGTGGATCCTTAATTGATTTCATGTGATTCATTTGTTCTTAATTTCAAAACGTGTTGATTTTATTGTATTCAACAGCTTGTGTCTAAAGAATGAGTCTAATTGAATGGTGCATCCCATTGGATTCATGTTTGATTTTTGTTAAAAATACACCGAAAGGTTGATTTAATGGATAGATCTAAAGCTATTGATGAGATTGCTCATAATCACCTAGAGATAGGGATGGTGAAATCTTCTGTCACTCGTTTTGAATTCATCACTTTGGTTTTAAAACAAAGGATTCTTGTTCTTTATGCAAATTTAAGTTGCTAATAGTCAGGAAGACATTCCGACAGTTTGGCTTAGGTTTAGGTGCTTTTGACTTTGAGAGAAGCATTAGCATAATTTAATGAATCCGATGGTTCAATAATCAATACAACTTTTTGAGAAAATTCTTGAATCATATGAATAGATCTTAGGTGAAGCATGACCCAAGCAACCTTGTGAATTGATTTATCCTTTTGCATGCTTGCTGCGAAATCTGTGAATATTAGACTTAGTTTAGTTTCTATGTATATAAAACCAATTTTGATTTTTTTTCGGCTTGATAATAGGAAAAGAGTGAGTAGAAGTACTCATCAACGTTCCTTAGGAATACGACCTAGATCATTTCTCTATGCTACATCTGATGGGTGCGCTTGCCCTGTAAGACCATAGTTGAAAAGAAGACGATTTAGAAAATTTATAAATTTAAAACTTGGTCTTTTGAATCTATCAGCAAGCTTGTCAATCCATTGCACGGTTTTTTAATAAAACGGGCGTATAATTTAATGTTGCAAATCTTAAAATGGATGATTGAAACCATTGGTCAATATGGGCCAAATATGAAACCCCAAAGATATTATGAATTATTTCCACTTCTCAAAAAAGAAGTAGAATATGCTGATGGAATGCTTCAAAAGCATAAAAATACTTAGAAGCGAATTGATTGTTTGATTATGTTGGATGGTTGGTTAAGTCAAACTCATCAAAGCTTGATCAACTTTTTAATCAATTGCCTTACGAGAACAATGTTTGTAAGATCTGTGGATACATCATCATACATGAAAACCGAAGAAAAGCTATCTGCTTTGTCAAACAAGTTTGTGGATGAGATTGAAGAAGCAAATGTTGTTTAAGTAATAAATGATAATGGATCAAACTATGTTTTATACCTTCATACTATAGATGAAGCATATGATTTTCATTGATTATTTTATACATTAGGGATTTGTTAAATTTATTTTAACATAGATGCAAGCAAAGTGACCTTTTCAATATTAGTAGTGTATGCATCAATTCTAAGTACCAAACTAGTGCTTTCCCTAATCTTTCTTATGCCAACCCAAATAGCTATAGAAAGGATGCTATAGAAGCTTTGAAATTTGGTTTCGATTTCCTAATTTAGGAAGTGGTCATTGATAAACCATGGGCCATCTCTAACCATATCCCAATTCAATCAATAAGAAGCTACTCACAAAAGACAAAAGGTTGGATAACTTACCATGAAGTTGCTCATAACCGATTGAATAACCATAAATCTTTATGATTGTAGGGAAGTTTTAGAAGCTGCTTTTCTTGGCTCCAAAAGGAGATGTGCTTGAAGCTAGATTTTCATTTAGAGCATTATCTTGTATACCATTGTCTTAATCAAAAGCCTTGTTGTCAAGCCTGGTTTTTTTTTTTTTTTTTTTTAGGAAAAGGTTGCATAGGTTTAATTCATATTAGATCGATAACCATTCTAATAGGAATCCTCAACTTGAACTGAAAGAACCAGAGTCTTAGAAATTGGAGTCGCTACCCAAATGGAGTTAGGAAAATTGTAGAGGGTTAAGACCAATGGATTCAACCGATCTTAAACTGGCTACTAGTCTATGTTAAAACCTATTTAAAAAAAAAAAGACCATTTTAAGAAAATAAGAGAGAACTGGATTCGGAAGCTAACTTATTACACCTAACGGTACCACTTTAGAATTTCAATTGGAATTACATCCTCTTAATACCTAATTTCAAAATTAACTAAAGGTATGCTGATATTTACGACTTATAATAATAGTATTAACATGTATAAGAATACTAACAGATATGGATAAATTATTTGAAGTACTTCAATATATACATATATATAAACTATTTAATCATGCTTATACAAGACATTTAAAAAAAAATAAAGAAAATGAGCATGTATGAATAAGAAAAATTATAACAACTATAGGTATTACTTAATTATTGATAACATATGGAATGCTTAAAAGAAAAATGAACATTTGTGAAAGATGATCTAAAAGGAAAATTAAAATGTATGAATTTATGATTTTACAAGGGAAACTTGACATATTTTAGAAAAAACTTAATAAGACAATTTTTTTTTTTGTTTGGGCTGCCCATAGTGCCTTTGTCCCTGCTAATCGAGGACCAAGCCTCACGTTGTTTTGTTTAGGTTATTGACTTGGCTGGTTGGTTGCAATTACTAACATAATACAAGTGCACATACCGAGTAGCATAAAAAATATTAGGCTGTATTTCAAGGGATCATTAGCATAAACTATACTTACTTTTTATCTATTATCCAGCCAAAGAAAAATTTAGCAAAGCAAAATAAAAATAGAAGTTACACTAACGTTAATGCATATATACATGTTTTCAAGGTAAAATTATGGATAAGTTTGTAAATGCAAGACGAGACTTAGGATTTGCTTTACTAATTCCTTATCATGTGATTTCTCAAAAAACTCAGAGAGTTGTTTGTTGGTATATTTGCATTGTTAGGCTCATGGAGATAAGTTAAAGCCTCTCTCAAGGTTAGAATCTCTAGATCTAGATTAGATCACCAGAATCTCTTTACAAGCTATCAGCAATGTAGATCTGCATAAAGCTTAAGAATCCTTTGTTTAAAAACACATTTCGAAAATGTAAAGACCCGACCCATTAAATTCCGAGATTTAGAGTATCGAGTCTCCAACCACATATAACATTTTCACATTATATGTAAGGTTGTTCTAAAATTAACAGTTTGTGAAGATTATTTGATCAAATCTACTAAAATTTTATAAACAACCTTTAACAAAACAAGATTGCTAATAAAAGCAATCTATACATATATATACATCACATGTATAAAGTTTAGTGTCAATAAAAGAAACTATAAAAATTACAAGTTTTTCTTAGTACAAAAGATAATCTAAAGAGAGCTTAAAGTCTATTACACTTAGGCTTATCTAATAAGCCTTATAAAAAGAGAATTTTGCTTCAAACAAAAGCTTCTCCAAAATTCAAGGGTAATCGAGTCCTACTCGTCCCATTCGTCTATGAATCGCTCAAAATCTGACTCGTATCTCTGATCATCATATAACTCATCTTCATTACCTACAAAGCAGCAAAAGTGAGCCAAAGGCCCAATACGCAATGATAAACACAAGAACAATTTATCAAACAAACTTAAATCAACTGAAATGCATCAATAATCAATTCATTATCTTATTAAGTTTTCTTTTACAGAACAATAAGAGGGTATTCAAACCCCAAGATCACGCTCTGGGAATTTAGGGGTCTTGGATAATAGCAGCTGCTGTCACGACCCATAGGGATATCCTAAACGTAACAGTCTACCACATGCCATATAAGATTCTCAAAATACTATCCAAGTCCTTTGGGAGTCTTGTATAGATGTAAGGCGTCACTTTACGACAATAGAATACTCTATTCAATGGAGTTGAAGAGTTTAATTCGGCATTCAATAGTATTAGATAATAAATCAAAATGCATAGGCAATAAGTTACAAATTCTAAGGGGCATCCCCCACGCAAAAGAATATTTAAAGGTCCATTACAGTCATCCAGAGTCTCTTGGTTTCCTGTAGAAGTCTAAACAAATCTAAATACAACTTCTATAGGAAAAGCCTAGCTCCTGTACTTGAGTGGTAGCCTGTTTCGGTCTAAGCCATATAAACTCATGCTACAATAGATAGAAACTATAGGGACGTAAGCTATACTAGCTTAGTGAGTGAAAACTTCCATGATCACAATTATAACACATCAAACAAGTGATTAATCAAACAAATGACATGCATCAAACACGTGAATTTAACAAACATATGACCATCCAGAAATCATATGTGGATGGAATTATGCCCTCCATCCCGGGTTAGCAGATTAATGAATCCTGCGGTACGATGCCGTTTAGGCTCACAATCAACCAACTTATAACTCGTTTTATGGATCACAATTAACCAACTCAATAACTCGTTTTATGGATCACGATTAATCAACTTTTACACCGTTTAGGATCACAGAGAACCAACAAATGCTAATGCTCCATCCCCATTGTGATATGAATGAGTTCAAGTTCACCTTCAATTCCGAATAATCAATTATACCAATTCTTTTAAGTGATCAATCAATATCCACAGACAATCAATCCTAATTCATCTATACAGGTAATGATTAATCAACCGATTTCGATATTCATTAAATTCAACTTCTCATAACAACATCAAACATATATAGTTCTCGTTTAACCCCATCATGCATATTCATTTTTTTTTTTTTTATCTTTGCCAAGTATCTAGTGCAACTATCATTACAATTACAAACAATAATTAAATCGGAAGTGATACTCACTCGACCATGGTTCGCCGGTCTTTTAGTAGTAGTAGTCCGGTGGTAAGGATTCGTCGGTTTCGGGATCACCTAATAAGGAAGAAATACCCTAATAAGTATTTTATCACTTAACTAATCCAAACTATATCAAAACTAATCAAAATCGTAATTCTCGCTATTTGCGGAAGTCTCGACTTAAAACGGCCATAACTTGGCCATTTTAACTAGGAATTTCGCAAATTATATATCGATTTCTATCTACTTCGAAAGATCTATCTAATTATAATATTATTTTCAAGTTTTAAAAACATTTGAGTCACGAAACAAAAGGGTCAGATTTGATCAGTAACGATCTCTGTTTCTGAAAAATAGTTTTGTAATTGCTTGAAATGTTTCTATTTGATAATTTCCTAACATGGATGACATGTGAGGAGTTTACTGTATGCATGATCTTGATGATTTTTGCTAAAAGAAAGTTTTATAACTTTTTATTTTGCAAGACCACAATAACAACTACTTATGAAAAATCTAGTTTTCTAACTTTGACAACACACTTGTGTTTTGGAATTCATTCGTAGGAATTTCTAGTTATCTTAGTTAAAATCGAGTCTTCATATCATACACTACTAAGACCTTCATTTTTACATAAAAATTTGTATTTTACACTTTGCAAATATGTTTTCAATAGGATTTATTCAAAAATCCGAATTTTAGAAATCAAATTTTTGAATGATTCCTTTGGAAAAAACTTATTTAATGCATTAAAATTTAAAACTTTATGATGCCTATTACTTAAGGACTCCATTTATTACATAAAACTTTTATTTTGAGCTTGGATAATATGTGTTCTTATGAGCATTAATGCATGAAAACATAAAATATCCGTGTGATCATGAATGTCAAGTATAATATGTGTATCTAAATGCTAGATCTACTACTTATAATGCATGAGAAGGAGTTTAAAAGTACGAACATATATTTTCATGCAAGATCTCTACTTTTATATGCATGAACATGAAAATATCTCAACAAAAGCTCATCAAACACAGGATCTACTCTTGTGATGGCTTGATATTCATGTATTAGCATTTTCTTATCCCTAGCAAATGCTCATGGGGATTTAAGGTGAAAATACACATGAATAATCTTGCCATTACAAGATTAAATGGTAGGAAGGCTTAAGATTCATCACCTAAGGTTGGATTAAGTGAAGAAATGGAGAAGAATGAAGCTTGTTGTGTGTGTGTGTGTTGGGGTTGGAGGTCACGACAATGGAGAGGAGAATAGAGAGGATTTTGTGAAATTTGAACAAATGAAATGAAAATAGAAGAGAGAGAAAATTAAAAGACTATTTATATTAAGTGAATTGGAGGGAGGGGGAGAGTGGGGGGTGCGAGGGCATGCGTCGGCCATGCTAGAGGAAGGGAGAGAGAGATTTGAATTTGTTAAATTTGTAATTTATGAAATAAAAGTATTAAATGTGATAATTTGTTTAAGAGATAAAAATTTCTTGGAAAAAAAATATAATGAGTAATTGTAAGGATATAAGACTAGGGTATGGGTTGTGTGTGTAGGTTGTACTTGTGAATAGTGATAAATAGTAGATAAGACATTTACTTTACCGGTAGTAAAGAAAATAAGGGAAAAAGGCTATAACTGTAATTTTTATAACCCGAAAAATTATAAACTTATATTTTTTAAATCCTTAGAAAATTTTGGTTCTAAAGAGTATTCCGGAATATTTTTCTGAGTTTCTAGTTTTAGGACTCGCTTTTCAGTAATGGAGCTCGGGAAGGCCCATAATAGAAAATTTTTCGAAATCACAACTTTCTGTGGTTTAAAATATACTTTAAAACAATATTCCACATTAAATTACTTTATAAAAGTTCTTTTGATATGAAACCGAAGGAAAGCAAGATCTAGGGTTTTTAGGTTTCTCTTACAAAGCTTGAACTAAACCAGTTTAGGGTTTCGTTTTCTACTTTCAGAAGTTTACTTGATTACTAGGAAAAATGGGGTTTATAGCTGCTCAGGGGGTTGATATAAGCAGTTTGAATACTTATATCTCCTATATCTATTCCATAAAGAAATAGCTTCATTTAGGGTTCAAAAGCCGTTGCCCGACTCTACTTAAACTCAGTCCACAACATGAGTCTAGTTCACAAGTCCCCATAAACTTTGAACTAAACCATGGTATTTCCCCTAAGTTTAAGCAATTGTTACTCGGTTACTATTCTCCCCATCGGCTAACCACTTAACCAAAAACAAATCGTTATTGCATCATAGCGTATCATTGCATCATGGTAAAATCATTGCATCATGACTTAGGTTAAGCGCCTAACTAACATGTCATTGCATCATGATAGGTTTGCTGCTCCTCATACCAGATTAAACAGCGTAATAGACATCTAGTTCATCAAAGCATTAAGCCGAATTGAATTAAATCAATTTAAGAATGCCTTGTCCTAGCATACAACAAATAAGCTATTTCGTACTTGTACCAAAAAATGTATTACTATATTCACTCAGGGGGGATAACCAAAGAATCTTTAACTGAAATAAGAATATCAAACAAATCAATGATAGAACGTAGAATATATATATATATATATATTTCACAATCCTAGGTTTAACTATACAAGGAGATTCGATAAACTTAACATATAGTTTTAACATCTAATCCATACATAAAACATGTTTATTTAGCTTATATATTCATTAGAAGATCATATATGAAGTAAAGAATGACAATTCAAGAAGTTTGAATTTGTAAAACTCAAGGGATACGCGGCCTTTCTACACAGGCAAAATTGGACTGAACACCGGTAGCGTTAAGCCCGGCATTAAAAATTTTGATTCTGCTCGCATTTAATATTGCCTCTACGCCGGCGGCGTTGAAGCCTTAGTGGTCGACGTACGATTTGAAAAATAAATGCTGGCCAATTTCCTTAGAAAAGCCTGTGGCGTTTTAAGTGGTTTTAGAAAAATCGGTTCTGATCACATTCAACCCCACCTCTATGCCGGTGCCGTTGAAGTACAAGATGCCGGTGTATGTTCAAAAACAAACCAATTTGAAAAGAATTTATTTCCCCTGTTTTACACTTTGCAAATTTATAACATATAACACTTTAATCCTTCTTCAAACTCATATTTAGCTTCATACACTATCTTCTATCCATACTAATCAATTCTAACAACTTTGAACATTAAAGCAACACACTAAACTACTTCATTCACATCAAATCCTTTCCTCCTCTTCACTTCAACTTAACTACTCAAATCAAATCCACTTCTCCCCAACACCTCTCACTACTTCTATATTACATAAACAAGTTCATATATCAATAAAACACAACCTAACATATATATCAATACATAAAACCATACAATTCAAAAGACATTAACCAATCCTACCATAGGTTTCACATATATACTATAAGAAAGGAAATAAAATAAGAGTTTATACTGGCTTTAACTTACATGTAGAGGCCTTGGCTTGGAGAGATTTTTGATTCCAAAAGCTTGGTATTGGTCTTTGGTTTTGGGCTTATAGTTTGAAGAAAAGGAAAAGGAAAGAAAAAAAGAGGGAAATTCGTGTGGGAAATGAGGGCTGCCAAAAGAGGCAATATTTGATCAAATTTGTGACTTAATATTATCTTAAGTTTGACTTTTGAGGCATATAAGACTTAGGGTTAAATTTGGCTTAATTTGGAGCTCATTTAGGTTTGATTTAGGCTTGAAAAATAGGTTTAACTTTGTAAAAAATCTGTCAACAATTTCTTAAGTATAACAAAAGTTGTTTTGATAATTTTAAATATAACACATACATATTAATTCATAAAAGACACAAATATTAATTACACTATACTCACATTAATATACATGAAACAATAACATTAATTTCATTACATATAAACACTTACATTAATAATTAACATTAACAAACGTAATATGTCAAACCTATTTCTACACATTCATATTCATAAATCAAAATTACTTCAAACTTAATATCTAAAACTAATATTGTATTCACATGCAATTTTAATTATTGAAAAATTTACACTATTTTAGAAAATTTGAAAACAAGTAACATAAATTTTCAACATCCCTCTTTCAAGGTGATTATGGGCAACTTTATTAGTAGTCCTGATCTATTCAAAAGAATGATCTCCCAACCTATTCAGTTGAAATCAGGCATAGATCTAAAAGGTATACCACACATTTAGATCAATGAAATTAAGTTTGAGCTACTAAATACAAATACCCCATCAATATTCAATTAAAAAAAAGCATTGAAATCACATGAATTGGGTATTGGATTCACAAATCCCAAGTTAAGAAGATTATTTCTCCATAAATTTGAACATTAAGCACATATTCAGAAGAAATAATATGAAATTAATGATGAGTATTACAAATTAAGTTCAGAATCTTGCAAATACAAATAAT
Source organism: Combretum micranthum (assembly GCA_024138025.1). NCBI lineage: Eukaryota > Viridiplantae > Streptophyta > Magnoliopsida > Myrtales > Combretaceae > Combretum > Combretum micranthum. Next base: position 485,261 of record JAMXBD010001086.1, read on the forward strand.
GGGTTAAAATTATTTTACCTAGAAAAACTTTGAATTCTTTAGTGAGATGAAATAGTTCTTTTACTAAAGATTTCTTTCTCTATTCTACGTTAGTGATATTTTACATATGTCACTTGTCTCTCTCTTGGGCGTTTGACTATGTGCATGTTTATTTATAGGCTACACGCATAGAAAACCATGAAAGTTTTATTTGCTAGCATGGCAAATTTTTTATAACAAAATTCATCCTTATTCATGTGATCGTTGTTGAGTTAACTCATTCGTGTTAGTTAAACAGGGTCACTTTTTGTGGGTCAGATCCAAGGCTCAAAGTTTGACCGTGGTATAAGCTATATTCTTTTCTTTAGAGCTTAAATTTTTTCTTAGCTTCAATTGCAGGTTGAATATAGGGCTTAATTTTGTGGGTGATTGAAGTTGCATCATAAAGTCTAGGGCTTAATTACCTAATGTAAATCAATGTAAATTAAGGGTCATGTCGAAGGTTCGGCTTAGGGTGTGACTGGGTACTTCGGCTTGTTTTCCCTTTAAATTTTGCCCTCGACAAGTATTTTTGATGGCTTCGATAGATATCTATCTTTGAACTTTGTTGTTATTTTTCTTCAAATCTGATCCAAAATATTTTGTTTCTTCTTTTTTTTTTTTTATTCTAGGAGCTTAAAAATAATATTTGAACAATAAAACTGCAAAAATCATAGGAATTTATCTAAAATTGGATCAAATCAAGCCTAAATTCCTATGAATGAAATGAAGTATAATAGACTAATAAGTTATTTTATAATTTTTTTTTATCTTTGTTGGTTTTTTTTTAGAAAAAACTTTTGGCCATACCATTCCATTACTTTTAAAAGAGAAGTTTAGAAAAAGAAGTTTTAAATGCAAATCTAGAAAAGGAAACTCTAAATCTTATTAAATTAAATTCTATATTAATCTTTTAAGGGTTCCTAAAATTTTTATTTTTTTAATTTCTTTTTAAGAAAAGGTATTAGCACTTCAAGTATATACAATTTTTAAAAAGACTTAAAAAAGGTATATAAAAGAACATAAAATATGCCTATAAACTCTCTCAGTTTGTTATTGTTATTATTGTTGTCATTATTATTTTTATATGTGTAAAAACACATATATTTATTAAAACTATGCTAAGATAATTTTTTGTTTTATATATATATATATGTAATTTCGCTAAAATAAAAGACATAATAATGAAAAGGAAAAAATTTTCAAATATTAATATATATATCTTTTCTTTAAACTATATTTTTTTTTTTCAAGTTAATAAGAAGATAATTTTAAAGAAAAGGAAATAAAAATGTTTGCAGGATGGGTTTTGAAAACCTAGCCCATTGTGTGGATGAGCCTAGGCTGACCTAGGTAGAAAAACCCTGGTCAAAGGAGAATGAGTGTTGGTTGTAAAACCATCACCACCGGTGGCTTGGGGGGAAGGAGCACGAAAAAGGTCAAATGACCTACCTAATGATGCTAAACACTTTGAAAGCTTCAAATTTTGTTTGTGAGGGGCCATTGGTGGTATTTCAACACCTCCAGTTGTTGGTTAATGGCGCAGTGGTGGTTGTGATGCTGAAACGAACTTTGGACAAAGGCGAAAGCTACTAGCTAAAGCTTTCATCGCTCCCTAGATCTAAATGTAGGTCTAATTTCCTCGATTTAGCCTCTATAAAGAGTAATTGGAGAAATTTGAAGTCGAAAACCTTAAACACCTTAAAAGCTTGATTCAGAGTTTGTGAGTGATTTTTTAGGGAGATATGATGCCATGGCCGAAAGATTCGACCTTTATTTATACTAATTCGAGGTCGAATTGAGCGGGAAGCGGCCATTAATGGCCATAGGTGGAGCTCACATGGTTTTAGGTTTTCATAAGATTAAATGGTGCTGGGAATGGATTCATCATGATTAAAAGAGTTTAAACATGTGTTTCAGGACTTCGACATCGATGGTGGACGTGGAAATGTAATTCTTTAATTCATACGAAACAAAAAGTTTCCAATCTTTAGCTTAAAAATTAATCACAAAATTATGCATATTAATACTGCCTTATGATCCAATTTTGTAGTTTCCCATGTCTTCTTCAATTTTCTACCATTATTTTTTTCGAAAATAGAAAGAAAATTGAGACAAAGAAGCTAAAAATGGCCTTGGCAAGCTAGAGAAAGACGAGATAGGGGAAGAATATGATGTGTGTGTGGGACACATGCATCTTACACGTATACACGCCTGGCATGTATCCTACAAGCAAAATAAAAATAAAAAAAAAAAGCTTGCCTTCTATGCCAATCGAACCTCAATCTCCCTTGTGAGTATGCATGTGTTTTTTCAACAAGCTGTTGGTCAATGCCTTGGTCATGTAGTCACTTAAATAATATTTGAATGACTTGGAACGAGGTTGAAATGGTCAATAGGCCCTTTTGCCTACAGTTCGGCTAAAAAAAAAAAGGCAACTTTGTGTGACCTAAGCCTACCATTCTATTTTGTTTTTTTCAAAATTTTATAACTTTTTTCAATTTATATCTGAATGAAGCTTGTTTTGAACCTGTGCCTTTGTAAAAAAAAAAAAAAAAAAACCATTTCCTAATTAATTATTAATTATCAATTTTCTTTTATTTTGATTTATAAAAAAGGAACAAGAGGCAAAAATGGGGTGTTTACAGTTGCTCCTCTTTGTGACGAAGTTTAGGTAAAACATCATCAAAAAGAAAAAAAGATAAACCTCATTTTTGCCTTTAAAGGTACTTACCTAGAATTTGAGGCTTTCGATTTACTGAGGAAGCTCAACTGAGATGGTGATGAGCTTGCAATCTTGAACTTTTAGCTGAGAAAGCGGAAGCAATGACTTTCAATAAAGTTACTATACCATAAAGTGGTCAACCCCTTTTCATCTTGACACTAAATTACTAAAGTTGTCCTGAGACATGTCCAAAGACATGGGAAATGATTTTTCCTAGGTTTCCATTTCATGTTGTAGGTCTCTTTATATCCTCTTCATCTACTTAGATAGGCTTTAGGCTTTGATCCATACCGAGCTTTGGATAGGCTTCAGGCTTTCTCTTCTTAAAAGAGACTCGAATGGGCTTCAGGTCTCAAATTGAACTATGCCTCAGATGGGCTTTGGTCCTTTTCTTCTTAAAAGAGACTCGGATGGGCTTTGAGTCTCAAACTGAACTACGGCTTGAATGGGCTTCAGGTCTTCTCTTATTCAAAGATATATGTAAAGTCTTGATAAAATGTTTTCAATTATGTCAATTCTTACCAGCATCCTTTGAAAGATAATTGTCTGGTATCGCGTCGAGGAATCATATTAACATTAGTTTTGCCTTAATATTAGCTATATAGTCTGGTAGACATTTAAGCTTGGCTACTTTTAAGCTAACTCCTCGTAGGGAACTTCCTCAAGAATTTCCTTTTATCAACTACTAGGCTCACAATGATTTATCATTGTTGAAAAGTTTAACTCCTCCAAGTAGAAGTTAATCATATGATTAGGATAATGCACTTGTTCCCCAACTTTATAATCTACTTGAATTACATCCTGACATTTTCACTCGTGTTTGTATGGAAGTCAGGAAACTTATCTTTGAGGGTAGTTTGCTCAAAGATCGAACCAAAGTTAGAGATTGTTAAAGATATCTATTTTACTTGCAATTAATGAAAATAAGATCACATGAACACTAGAAAAAATGGCATATTTTCTCAACTAGGTGAATTCTTCATTGGTCATGCATAATACATTTTTATAGCATCTAAGTTTACTAGGTCCTTTAGATTTGGACCATCCATTAAAGATAGCATTAATGCCCTACCCATTAATACCTTCTTTACTACGTAGGATCCTTTATAGTTCAGTGTGAATTTTCCTCTATGATCTTACACACTGGGGAGTACTTTTTCTCAACATTAAGTTACCTTTTTAAAAGCTTCGTGGCTTACCCTTTTATTAAATCCCCTAGCCATCCTTTGCCGGTATAACTGCCCATGGCACATAGCAGTTAATCTTCTTTCATCGATGAGATTCAATTATTCAACCCTTTGTTTGACCCATTTAGCTTCCTTAAGTTTGGTTTCTTCCAAAACTCGTAGTGAAGGAATATCAACCTCAACTGGCAAAACAGCCTTAGTTCCATACACCAAAGAGTAAGGCGTTGCCCCAGTTGACACCCTTATGGATTTTTGATAAGTTGCTAGTGCAAATGGAAGCATTTCATGCCAATCTTTATAAGTGATGGCCATATTCATGATGATTCGCTTGATGTTTTTGTTGGCTGCTTCAACTGTCCCATTCATCTGTGGATGACACGAAGTGGAATTTCAATGTTTGATTTTGAATTGTTAGCACAACTTTGCCATCAATCTATTGTTCAAATTTGTACCATTATCAATGATGATACTCTTCGGAGTTCCATATCATGCAATGATATCTCTTTTGATAAATCGCACTATAAGTCTATAACTCCCTTTGTCACATTAGTGTATGATGAGGCTTCTACCCATGGAGTGAAGTAATCAATTGCAACAAGTATGAAGCGATGAGTGTTTAAAGCTTTAGATGATATCAGTCTAATTACATCAATTCCCTACATCAAGAAAGGTCATGGTGACAACATTGATTGTAGTTTTTGGGAGGGGCATTTATCTTGTTTGCATACACTTGGCATAAATGGCAATGCCTCACATGTTTAATATATCCGACTCTATGGTCAGCCAGAAAAAGACCAACCTCATGATTTTCTTAGCTAACATGTAGCTATTCATGTGAGACCAACATACTCTTTCATAAATCTCCTCCATGAGTCATTTAGCTTCTTTCTCATCTACACATCTTAGTAGGGTTGTGTCGAAAGATCTTCTATAGAATGTGGTTCCACTTAGCAAAAAATGACTTGCCAATCGTCTCAATACCTTTTGATCCTTCTTTATGGTGTTCTTAGGATAAGAACCCATTTGGAGAAACGTTTCAATGTCATGGAACCATGGTTCTATGGGTTCAATTGTAGCACATAATGCTGGTTCATCTTCTACTAGGACTTGTAACGATTGTATCTTTAACCTTTGGTGAGTCGGATCATGGAAGCCAAGGTAGATAAAGCATCGACAAATTGCTTTTGGGTTCTAGGTACGTAACTGAAGGATACCTCCTTGAATTCTTGTGTCAAATCTGACTAGTGCTAATGATAGGGAATCAATTTGGGGTCCTTAGTCTTGAATTCTCCCCGGGTTTGAAAATAAGGAGCAAGGAATCCCCAAATACTTCCAAGTCTTTAATTTCCATGTCGATCGCCATTTTCAACCCCATGATGCAAGCTTCATATATGGCTATGTTATTAGTGTAAGGAAACGTTAACCTAGCCAATGTTAGGAATTTATCGCCTTTGGGCAAAACAAGAACTGCCCTAATCCCACATCCTTACATGTTGGTAGCTTTATCAAAGTATTGCTTCCACTTAGGCGATTCACATTCTTTGTCCAACTTGGCCACTAAGATGTCCTCATTAGGGAATTGAGCTTATTCTCTCAATTTTTCATTATCAATTGGACTTTCAGAGAGTTAATCAACCAAAGATTGCCCCTTAACCGAATTATGGTTCATGTAAGTAATGTCAAACTCATAGAGTAACATTTGCCACTTAGAAATCTTTCAAATTAAAGTTGATTTTCTGCCATATACCTTACAGGGTCATGCTTCGTATGGGTTTGATTAAGGAATAGAGTGTATATTGTCAAAGTCTATGCATGAACCAAACTAAGGCGTAACAAGTCCTTTTGACTTTTGAGTACTTTTGTTCTCCATCCGTGAACTTTTTACTTAGATAGTAGATAACCCTTTCTGTCTTGATCTCTCTACCTTAGCATACATCCCATGGATTTAGGGAGAAGTGTTAAGTATAAGAAAAAGGTCTTCCTAGTGTTGGAGTTACCAGTACTAGTGGATTCATTAAGTACTGCTTGGTCTCATTAAATGCAGCCTCACACTCTTCATGCCATTGTATCTTGGCATCCTTTTCTAGCAACTTAAATAGCGGGTGCACTTATCAGTCAATTGGGGAATAAACTGAGAGATGTAATTCAATCTTCCCAGAATGCCTCTGACTTCTTTAGTATCTTTGGAGGAGGTAAATCCACTATCGCCTTAACTTTGTTTAGGTTGATTTCAACTCCTCGTCGGATAACCATGAATCCTAAGAGTTCCCCGAACATTACTCCAAAAGTGCATTTTTCGGGGTTTAATTTCAATTGAAACTTCCACAACCTTTTGAAAATCCTTCTTAAGACATCCACATGATCCTCTCCTTCTTTCGTCTTGGTGATCAAATCATTGACATACACTTCAACTTCTTTATGCATCATGTCATGTAACAATGCTACCATTGCCCGTTAGTAAGTCACCCCAGCATTTTTGAGACGAAGGGCATTACTTTATAACAGAAAGTGCCCCTAGTGGTGATGAACGTCGTCTTTTTCCACCATTCTTATTTGATTATACCTCGAAAAACCATCCATGAATGAGAAAAGATGGCTTCCGGCAGTATTATCCACCAAAACATCTATATGTGGTAATGGGAAGTTATCCTTTGAAGTTGTTTAGTTTAAGTCTTGGAG